>QPKB01000003.1:15335777-15810314 GCA_003546025.1 Camphora micrantha | reverse complement strand
GGGTGGCGTTGCGATCTGATGGTGGGAGACCGTCGGGTATGGTTTCAAACCGGAAATCATCCAGGCCCTTGAGAGAATCGGGCCCTCTGGACCTCAACAGACGATTGTGATTGAATTCGGTGTTGACGAATGTGATGAAGAAGCCTCTGGCATGGAGAAGCTTGGCTAGTTTGAGCACGGGTGTGACATGGCCTTGAGCTGGGTATGGAATGCAGATGAGATGAGGCCTCTCCACATGCTTAGTCTCCATATCTCTCTCTCTCTCTCTCTCTCCCTCTCTCTCTCTCTCTGTACATGACAACGGAGATAACGTTATGACAATGGAGATAACGTTGGAGCTCGTTACTTGATAGTGAGAATACGACAGTAACGATGGAAGGCCCGAGAATTTCCTGCCCACACGTCTTTTGTAGGCCCATTTATTGATAATCGTAACCGCTCCCTCTCTTACCAATAATCTAAATTATTCAAAATCAATGAACTCCTTTTAGATGACATCTTTCAAGTTTTACGGCAAAAAATAATCGGACCTACCATTATATTTATCAGGTGACTAATAACACGATTAATGCATAAGATCGTGTCATCAATCATTCCGTGATCAATCTTACGATGGGCCCATCTCTATTGACGCAAAATTAGAGGAGATGTCATCAGCCGAGGGGATGGAATTCATTTTTAACCGTCCTTATTATCAATAATTGTTGATTAAAAACGAAAAAAGGCCCACATTATCAATAGGTGTTGCCCATGCTAGAGTTCCATACATCTCATTCACCGAAAGCGCGTGGGAGACTTTTGCTCTCGTCAGCTGTGAATAACTTCGTAGGAAAATTTATATATGTTCAGATCTTGTTTTGGTCCATCACTCTACAACCACAATTTCTGAAATCACAAGTGAGGAAGAGGTGTTCCAAGATATTGGCAGAGTCAGGATATTTATGTACTAACAAGATTCTATATTTTTTGACCGGTAGCAAGCCCAATTTTGGCCCGGCTCGCCTGTAAAAGTCATTGTGAGGTCGGACTGTAACGGTAATCGTGAGGAAAAAGAGAGTGGGACTTTGAACACAGGACGTCTCATTGAGAGAAACAACCAAATCAGTGGAGATCAGGGCCATGACTGAAAGGGACCTATTTTTTATTATAATGTTTGTTGGCCTAGTAGGAGAGACTAATTGGGTTAATGGTCATAGCTATTTTGGTAATTGTAGCAGGATTTTTTTATTAGCTAAGATAAGATTACTACTTCTGATTATACAGATAATGAATCAAAGGAGAGTCGATTTTTTTTTTCGTGAGCGTAGGTAAGATTATCGTACCACGTAATTCTCTTGTATGTGATTACGCATTGTTGTGTGGTTAATTATTTGCTCGATCATATTGATACATGTTTCCACATATACATGCGCACAATAAGTTAAATCAGGCTGGGCTTGGGCTTAATATACTTCAGTTGGGCTGGGGTTTGGCAAAACAGAGAACCCACCTCAAAGAGGTCCGAGCACAAACTGTTATTAATAAAGAATTTGATGTAACAGAAAGGTAAGCATAATCTGATTGAGGGGGTCCCACACTGATATATATGTTATAAAGCCCATGATCCCGGTACAATTACACACAAACATGTGTAATAATTGAAATAAAGCAGCAGTGGTAGAAATCAGTGTTTTGTAGGCCAAAGCACTTGGTTGACAACGTATCGAAATTCTTGTATGAAGACCCCCCCTGGTTTTGTAGTAATCTCAGCAAGGTTCTTCCACTCTATAGCATTGTTTCTCATCTCCTTCCCTTCTTATCCTTCCATCATCTCCCTAACAAGGCCCTCTACCTCGTCTCTCTTCACATTGCTATCGATCTCCATGCCGATCCCCCACTCCGTGCAGGCGTATCGGCATTTGGTTTGCTGCTCTGCGAAGAAAGGCCAGCAGATAATGGGCACTCCACTGCACACACTCTCTAGTGTCGAGTTCCACCCACAATGCCTCAAGAACACCCCATTTGAAGAGTGTCGAAGCACAGCTTCTCTTGCGCGCACCAACTCACTAGGAGACCCCTCTCTTTTGTCCCCTTCACGAACTCCTGCGGCAGCATCGCTGAATCCTCCATGACAAGGTCCGGCCTTATCACCCATAAGAAGTGGTGGTTGCTGTTGGCAAGCCCCCATGCAAACTCCTCAAGTTGTTTCGCTGTCATGACTGCAATACTACCAAAATTGATGAGCACCACTGATTTCGGGTGCTTGTTATCGAGCCACTCTAGACATTTTGATTCCTCTTTCCACAAGTTAGATCCCAACGAGTCTGAAGCGCTCTTTGGGAACTGATCATAGAGGGTGCTAAGTGGGCCTATGGTGTACAAGTGAGGGATCGCGGCTTTGATTGCATTTATGGCCTTGTTTTCTAAGTCGTCAAAAGTGTTCATGATCACTGCTGTTGCTTTGGAAGCTCTTTGTGCTTCTCTATCGATGAAGTTGAGCATGCTGTCGTCAGGATCACGTTGTCCTGATAAAAGACGGGAGATCGCACAGACGGATATTGTTCATCCCTAGAATCCCATCCATGGAAGCGTCTAGAGATCCATTTATTAAGAAATTCTCATCTACGCACAAAACAGAGAGAACACGTACAAATTAGTTAATTACGATTTTTTTTAACCTAGAAACGATATTTTTGTTCTGACTTCTAAGCCCGGGTCACCTGGGCCATGAATCACAAAAAAGTTACCACCTCCAAGCTGATCTTGATTGGAAGCCCTAGCTTTTCTTGTGATTGGGTAATGGGACTCTTAAGAGTTAAGACCTCAAAATCATTTGTGACTAAGCATAAAGGTGGTCATCCAATGTAGGTGGTCCTTCAAAAAAATGTTCGGAAATTTTTTCATTCCTACAGACGTCCATATAACAAAGATAGAAGACGTACGTGTATTCTTGAAAACCGGAAAAGAAAAGATCACACTCCCTCAAGGGCGTGAGTACGTGAAAACTGAAAAGGTACAAGTCCCACCTTTCAAGGGGAAAATTCCTCTCTCTATAAGCTGCCGATAATGAAGACATCCCAAGAACCCACAAGCACTGGTGGTCCACAACAGCACCTCAGGAATCCCAAGCTATTCTGCTGCGTCCAAGGTGAAGCTCATGAGCCCATCTGATAGGATGCAGCTGATTTTAGGCACCCCAGCAGTGCTGTTGATCCTTACAATAAGATCACGAAATGGCACCATGCAGTTCTTGCTGGTGGATTCGCATAGAGCTGGGATGTCTTGGGTCGCATCACAATGGAACGGTGGGAGACCGTCGGGGATGGTTTCGAATCGAAAATCATGCAGGCCTTTGAGAGAATCCGGGCCTCTGAACCTCAACAGACGGTTGTGATTGAATTCGGTATTCACGAATGTGATGAAGAAGCCCCTGGTGTGGAGAAGCTTGGCTAGTTTGAGAGCATGGGTGTGACATGGCCTTGAGTTGGGCATTGAATACAGAAGGACTTTCCACGTTCTCAGATTCCACATATCTCTCTCTCTCTCTCTCTCTCTAAAGAGTCCAGATCTCCTGTTTCGATCAATCAGGGAGTGACACATTATTATGTACTTAAAAGATGAAACTGGTTTTTAAAGACAACACTTGTTGTTAAATTCAATAAGTTCACGTGTCACCGCCTGATTCATCCAAACAGGGGATCCAGATTCGCGTGTAAAACAGCTTGGAGCTCACCCCTACTGATCAAGAGAGTTTGTGGGTATGTGTGAGTCTAGGGGCGGACCCACGTATTGGGCACTGGGTGCGTCCGCGCCAAGTAGAAATGGAAAAACCCCATGCGGACAGTGGGCCAGATGGGCTTCCAACAAAAACCTTAAATCGATCACACTCTCTGAAGTCTCTGTCATTACCTCTAGCTCGGTCCAGCAAAAACCTTAAATCGATCACACTCTCTGAAGTCTCTGTCATTACCCCCCTCTCTCTCTCTCTCTCTCTCTCTCTCTCTCTCTCTGTGCAGGCGTGGCAGAGTAAATAACCATTTTACAGAATTCACTACAACTACAAACTGTAGCCATTTACATATACTATATCATTTTGAACAAGGTCATCTCTACTTTAGCTTCTGCTTTTTTCAAGCTCTAATGTTGACTCCTGAGGGCATGGCATGAAACCTCTTGGTTAGCCATCATCTTCCCAAAAAAAAAAAAAAAATGGAGAAATGAGATTGTATGCGGACAATGTGCTTCTGTTCTAACAGTTTGTGAATTAGTGAGGGCCCACTTTTGAACTAATTAAAGAGGGAAGCAATTTGGTGCTACGCACAATCCAGAACTTGGGAATTTTTTCTTGGGCAGGTTTGGGTATGGATATGTGGTGGGGATATGACAAGTGGTGGATGAACATGCATGATATGTGGTGGGTAAATTTCTTAGGAATATGTATGGATATGTGGCGGGGAAATGATAAGTGGTGAATGAACAAACTGAAAATCTACCTGATCGAAACCTTGCAGCGCAACCTTTTCTTTTGTTTTCTTTTTAATCTAGATTGATCAAATAACTCATATGTTTATTTACACTAAATGGTAAAAATGTTAAGTTGATCCGATTGATGGTAACTGTTAGATTTAAAATGTGCAATTATAAAGGTACTTTTTCTTACATAGCAGTCTACTTAATGGGGTATATAGGGCTTATTTTGTAGTAAAATTTGGGTGAGTGCAGAGACGTTTACAAGTTGTTTTTATGGGTTTTGATATAAAGCTAGGGTATTAATCCCTCGTCATTTGAATTGACCTTTATTCGCCCAACTCAATCGAAAACCCTGGGACTAACATTGGCCCACTTGATATGACAATGAAGAGATGGGAGCATTGAGTACTTCATAGAAAGTATGTCGATTTGTTGAGGCCAACGTCCACCATCGCTCCCGAGCGGTCATAATTGTGGTCGAGCCCTCACTCTCACCATAAAACCATTGTTGTGTCGTTTTCCATCACCAGTTGATTTTGGAATAAGTGGTAGCTCAATAGGGTGTTAGATCCTATAAGCGGTATTAGAGTCTAATAAGTCAAGTATTTGAATAATGGGACAGGCGTTTTACGAGTTGCGCAGCAGGAGTCAGCTAAGGGTGCACAAAGGTCTAAACTTAAGGGGTCTAAATATATTTGTAATTTGTACTTTTTTATGAATTGTTAGCTTGTATGCTGAAACTCTTTACAAAATGTTTAATCTCTTTCTTTAACACTAGATTCAACGGATTAAACCAATCCGATCCGGTCCTCCATGGAATATTGGATCGGATCGGATCTTCCAAATCCATCAATTCGTAGGTAACAGATTGGTAATGGATTTGGCCTAATTCGCACCAATCATATTCGTGTACGCCTATAGTTATTAATTTCGTTTCATTTCGGTCAAGTGGCCGAAACGAAATTTCGGCCCAAACTTTTCGTTTTGAATTTCGGTCAATATCGGCCGAAATTCAAGATTTCGGCTGAAATGTGATTTTTCGGCCAAAATGAAATTTTACATAATTAATTTTTTTTTACTTTTTTTACACATATTTTGTATTTCTTATATTTTTACAAAATATAATTCCAAAAAAATTACTATAATGGATTAAATCTATATTTATTACTTTTTTTTTTTTACTTATATATGTATATATATTATGTTATGTTTTCCCCGAAATGTAATTCCGAAAAGTTTCACCGAAATTCCGAATCGGCCAAAACTTTTCATTTTGTAGGCCAGAGCGAAATGAGGTCCAAAACGATATTAACAACTATATGTACGCCCCTACCACTCAGGGTAGTTCGCCCATAGGAGAAAAATTATCATCACTCCCATAAAAATATAGAAACACCCCCACTATGTACTATATGCCATAATCATGTATCTCAATGTAACTATTTAAAATTACCATTTCAATTGCAAAAAAAAAAAAAAAAAAAAATTGTCTATAAGGAGATTGGTGATCACTTACTAACATCTAAAGATCAAATTACAGATATATTGACTAAAGGCTTATCATCATCTTAATGGCTCAGGTTTATTCAAGACAAGCTTTTTGTCCTTAAGCATCCCATCTGCTTGAGGGAGTATGATTGTCAATTCAAGGAGTCATCCAATCCATGTAAATCAATTCCTTAATACTTATCTAATAGTTGTCATGACCACCATTATAACCAATGTTGAGCATCTCTCCAATACACCTTCATTTGTTCAGGGGGATACATATACACATAAAACGGTTGTGTGAGAAGATGGGGCCCCACAATTTTTTTGACAAGTTGAGTTGAGGATGCGATAAGGACAAGTTACTAATATCATGATTTCTCTTACTTCAACACAAGGGGTGGTGGCGCAGTTGGCTAGCGCGTAGGTCTCATAGCTTTCCGAGTTATCCTGAGGTCGAGAGTTCGAGCCTCTCTCACCCCAAAGTAGATTTTTTTTTTTTTTTTAATCTTTATATTTGGATTTGTGAGGGGTATCCCACCTCACCCCAAATGTTTGTTTTTTTTTTTTTTTTCTTCTTATTTTTTCATTTTTCGTAAGTCTTTTAATGTTTGGATTTGGATATGTCTACTTCGATGAAATAGCATGCTTTGCCCATTTTTTTTTTTTTACTGGACTAATTCCTCCGAGCCCAAAGAGAAGCTGAGTAAAACCCATGTGGCCCCCAGGTGGTTGCACTAATAAACTCAACATTCGGTTCCTGAAGAGCGGGGAACTGGGGATCAATACTAGTACATCTAGCTCCGGAAGAGAAACGAGCCGTGGTCCTGACCACTCGGCCAACCCTTTAGGGTTGATGTTTTGCCCAATTCAATCTCAGTAATGCTACGAAATCATTTCAGTGCACTATCTATACTCCTAAATTTCCCCACAGGAAAACGTTCCTGCCAGTAAAGTAAACAGCCAAACAGCATTGCTATTCTCCATTTCATGGACATTTCAGCAGATTCTGATCCATCCTCCAATCAGCCCATTTGTTGGCTTGGAATTCAGGGTTTTTTTTTTTTTTTTTCTATTGTGAGTCTAGTTCTCTCATCCCCCAAAGGGCCCAGTCTATGTAATTTTAAGATGTTTTCGAATCGTCTGACTCCATTAAAACAGAAGGAAATGGACAGAAGAGGTTTTTGGGATTTTTAAGCATGTCTGGAAACCACTCAAGAAGTGTTTTCAAGTAATATATTCACTGAATTGAGAAGTGTCCGGATTTGTGCTGCTCCAGAGAACTGGCATTTGGCATGTTTCTGCTTCAATTCAATCAGCAAAACGAAGAGATCGTTTCTTGTGTCATTTTAATGAAATGATGGCATCTTCTGGGCAAATTCAAGCTGCTACTGGATATTCTTTTATGGAAATGCACCATGCAATGAATATTTCATGACTTTATTTGTTGCCTTGCAAATTCAATCCACTACTGGGGACATTCTTTTACGTTGATACACGACTTTGTTCTAAAACCAAGAAATGGGAGTCTACAAAAAACCCATCAAGTAACTCAAATGAGTTCAACTGAGTTGCTTGTCAAACTCATAATAATTCAACTGAGTGTTTATTCAACCAAGTCGAACCAAGTTTGGTCTTTTTTTCAATGAAAAAGTGGTATTGAGTATGTACAAATAAGCCGATGAAAAAAAAGTACGGACAAATACATTCCTAATCAGAACTGATATGACCCATCCATATGCTCAAGGCCATATTCTACAGGCCAATTGCACAAGGATTTTTTCTTTTTCTTTTTTTTATTACCCCGTGTAGGCGGCCAACAAAGGTAGGTGCCGAACACAAGATTGCTCCGCTTCCTGAGGTGTAGAGTCCTTGCCAACTGAGCCAACACTCGTTGGTTCAATTGCACAAGGATAATCTTAAGTATTCAAAAATTACTGAAACGCTGTCGTTTGGATGAGTGAATGAAGATATACCTGGGGTGGACAAAACACTGTAGTACAAATTTGATTTTTTTTATTTTTTATTTTCTCCACATTTTTACTCTCCTCATCCAAATTAGAAAAGCTGGAAGGCATTTTGTAAAATCCAAAGTCATCCAGATTACTGCCTCAGATTTCATTCAAGTTTGATTTATAATTCCTCTTTTTATTAAATACATAACAATGCCATACATTAACAAAATGTCTAAGAAACTAGGTGGAACCACACTATTTGTCATCTGAAAAGCTCATCTAAAATGCATGGAAAACAGGCTTTTATCTTGAAATTGAAGACAATGAAAAGATCCATCACAAATGCAAGAGAACAGCCTCCAGGAACCAGTGGAAAACGAGATTAAATGATACAGTACAAAACTATTAAAACACCAAAATTAGAGAGAGAGGATAAGTGGCACAAAAGAACGTACTGACAATTTTATGTTTTTATCAATTGCTTCTCAAATGTTCCATGTATAATTCAGTTGTTTTTCAATTCATTTCTCAAATATTTATAACTTGAATCCCCATTTTATGATAGTTCATAGTTCTCTCCCTGATCCCATTTCTCACTCGCATTTGTTTCCCTCCCTGGAAACGACAAAACACATGACCTAACACACACCCCTCATTACCCTGATTGAGAAGTGTTCCAGATGTTCTGACCCCTAATATGACACCCAGGGAGCGAGAGGGAAAAAAAAATAATGAAGAATGGTAAGGGGTAGAGATTTTTCAACAACCCCCTCACAACTATCTACCAATAAATAACAAAAGAACTGCTGACTACCTTGTATTGTTTGGAGCCTTGGCCTTATTAAGATTTGAAAGCTCTTCAATCAGTTTCCTCTCTTCACTGCTAAGCCGCTTCGGAATCTCAACCTGTACTTTTACCAACTGGTCGCCCCTCGGATAACGCTTGTCCAGAGATGGTACACCTTTCTTTGCCATCACCAATGTCGTTCCAGGCTGTGTCCCAGCTGGGACCTTCAGATCAACTGAGCCATCCACAGTTGGAACTTTGATGGTCGTACCCAGTATTGCATCAATATATGACACTTTGCAGGTGTAGAGGATGTTCGTCCCATCCCGTTTGAGCACTGGGTCAGCGAGAACATCAATAAAGACATATAGGTCTCCAGGAGGACCACCTCTTCTCCCAGCATTCCCTTCTGACCGGACCCTCAGCCGGCTACCAGAGTCCACACCAGCTGGAACTTTCAGGCTAATCCTCTTTGTCTTCCTTACACGGCCATCGCCTCCACATGTGTTGCAAGGGGTGACCGATTCCCCAGTACCCCCACAAGTCGAGCAGGTCATTACCTGTTGGAAAACACCCAGAGGAGTCCTTGCTGACGAGACTACCTGGCCTTGCCCCCCACATGTGCTACACTTGGTCGGCTTGGTCCCAGGTTTAGCGCCCGATCCTTCACAGGTGCCACAGCTCTCCAGCCGCGTTATCTCAATCTCTTTCTCTACACCAAAAACTGCTTCTTTGAAATTCAATATGAGATTATAACTCTCATCGTCACCCTGAATTGGCCTGTTTCTAGCAGCTCGACCACCGCCCATGCCACCCATACCACCCATGCCTTCAAACAATGACTCAAAGAGATCAAAGGGATTGCTGAAATCCTGCCATATGAAGAGAATCCCAATGGTAAGAAGACACTGTTGTGAGGAGAAAAAAAAAGAGCAGACACTATGGTGGAATTAGAAGCATAGAGAATCAACAGTTTCTACAAACTCACCCCCATGCCCATGCCAGCCCCTTTGAGCCCAGCCTCCCCATACTTATCATATAATGACCTTTTCTCATCATCAGACAGCACCTGCAGTGTGCATACGATAGTGAAAAAAAGAAGAAAGGTGACCCATTTGAAAACTGCGAGTTTTCGATAATGATACAGGAAACAATTATCATATAAACTGCATTACCTCATATGCATTGCTAATATCCTTAAACTTTTGTTCTGAACCAGGGTCTCTAGGAAACAGGCAACAATAAAAAAATGAGTTACCCATGCAAGTTTTAACTGCATAGTAAATAAATTGAGAACTATTCAACTCCAAAAGCAGGAAAAACTAGTCTCAACAGACTCCAACAGCATCTGCAGATTGCAAGCTTCTAAATAACAGGGAAATAAGCCTCAATATCCATGCAAGTTGAAAAATCTTTAAGGAAAAAATCACACGCACAGTAAATTTGATGGTCTGCAGGAGATTTTCACAACTGGAGTTAACCCAGATCCTATTTACGTGGACAGCACAGTTGCAGGAATTGCAAATTTGTAAGCAGCAACGGTAGATTGTGGGATCAGAAAACCCAACCAAAACCAGAATAGAAGGTCGATCCAGCCAATGTACGCTGCACTCAAATTCTCTACGGTTCTTTTTTATAAAGAGTACTAGAAAAAAATTTGTAAAACAAATTTACTTTCATTTAAAATTTCTGAAGGGGAGATGTTCTACAGCAGTTAACTATGAATGTATTTAATTCCTATAGCTAATGTAACACTCCCAATTCATCATGTATTAAACCAAATATCATAATCCAACTCCCAATTCATCATAAATTAAATCAAATATTGTGAGCTAACTCAACAACAACTTCTCAGTTTTACACTATTCCAATCTTCCAGTTACAGGACTCAAGAAATAAATTAAATAAAGTAATCTTACACAGACCAAAAGCTTTTTAGACTTTCATATCATAAACTGAGAGTGCAGGTCCCTCTTTGGACCAAAAGTGGCCCCACATGGTGAAATACATTGGGTGTCATTGGGGCTTTTTTCTGTACTTATGGTTCTTATAAGGGGTTTGTTTTTCATAGCGATCACCAAAGACTCTAAAAGTAACAGGAAAATCTTGTGACAGTAACACACATTCTTCCCCTCATCCATTCTTCTCTTCCTGTCTAAATCAACTTGGTGCGAGTAGTGATATACTGATATGCATGAATACTGCACGTGAAAAATATATGTGAACAATGCAAAAATAGTGCCCATTACTAGTGATGTGTGAAAGGTGTATGAACAGTACACCTAAACACTGCATGAACCGAAAAACCCAGTCTGTGTATTTACTATTGCAGCAAGGATCTAGAGGTTTTCTAGATTTGTTTTTCATAATTGTTAAGGTCGTTTGTGATGATAAATCAAAAGGTAGTGTGGCTAATCCATCTGAAGAAGACTAAAGGTGTCACACACTGTTTTATGTCTCTGAAGGAATGCTCAGGCATTATGCTTTGAGAAAGGTTCACTATTGAAGGAGCTAAAAACTGGTGGAGGATTAGACGGCTGTTGTAATCTTGCTTCTTTCTTTTTTTTCCTTTTTTTTTTTTTTCAATTGCTCTTGCAGGGTGGAGCCCATAAGAGTTTGTGGCATACTTATGGTTGTGGTTAGTGGTAGACAACTCTAGCTGAGCGGCACAGGTGATTATATCTGGTTAAATAAAAATTTGGTGAAGATGCTGCAGTGTTGCTGATTTGTTAGTCCATTGCTGTTTGCTCAAAAAGAGGCCTAGAATATTTCTTCAGGGCACCCCCACCAACTCTCTCCTCCCTTCCTCCCTCCCTTTCTGATGTAGTCAATCATAATATGAACCATCTGAGTTCTCCCTTTATGCCTTGTTCTCCTTATAACAGTGGTAAGTAATAAATTCAAGGGCCAGTCTTGCTGCCAATCGAGACACAGACGAGTAGCACTCTCAGATCCATGTATTGAATCCCTTGAATACCATAAATGACATCCCAATATGTCCTATAAATTTGATGGCCTTTTCAGCCCAAAAACTTTAAACCAAGTATAATTTGGTCCAAGCCCAACTAATTCGTCAGCCAAAATCAAACTCACCAAATTTCATATACAGTTATGTTCACATGATACAGACAAATCATGGCCTATGTTGCCTCATGTTTCGTTGAACTCTTAGGTTCAATGGAATTTGTTTGATGACCCCCTCACTTTGCACCCAAGTCCATGCACTTAGGCACTATGTTATGTATTCATTGAGATCAAATTTAACACCCATGAAAATCACATATTTCGTCCCCCTATGGACTGTTGGGCCTCAGGTTAACAAATTTGGCCCATGTCCAAAACAATTCAAAATCCATGAGTTTTAACATATCATGGTTGATTAGCGGATCGTCAGCCAAGGCCAGCGGATTATCAGGCAATTAACAACATGGTTAGCTACTAGCTAGAGAACTGTCAGCCAGTCAACTACATGTTTCATTAGGGGACTGTCATGTAGATAACAGCATGGTTATCTATCGAGTCACTGCATGTTTGGGTAGAGAATTATCCAGTAGTTAACAGCATGTTAAGCTAGTGACCCATCTACCAGACGACTAGATGTTTCACTTGGGGGATATCTAGAAGCTAACAACATAGTTAGCTAGTGGACTGTTAGTCAGACAAAAATCAGAAGACTGTTTGTCAGGCAGCAAACAGTGGTTAGCTAGCCAACCATCAGCCAGGAGATTGACAGGCAACTAACCGTATGGTTAGCTAGCGCATGTTTTTTTAGGGCATCACAATTCTCAAAAGGTTTACGAGTGCTATTCACCATGAGAAAATGGAAAAGGATCTATTTCTATGGACATCACCTTCTTCAAAAATGTACCATTTTATTCCTCTATTACAGAAGATCTTTCAAGTCCTTTCAAACCACAGGGGAAATCTTTCAGAGATGATTAGGTGGTCCTACTCATCCCTATATCTGGTTCTCTTCCATCCCTCTGCCTAAGAACGTTAATATCAACAGCTTGGGTTCTTCACATCCTATACTCTCCCAAAAACAAACAAAGATACTCGAGACACTTACTCAAACGATGGATATGAGGGAAAAACACTCCAGTTGTTAATGTCTCACCACTAGCAGATGTCCACAATCCAAATATTTCTACAGATCATTCTTCTCATGCCATGCATGCAAAGTCACCCAGTGTTGACGATTTGTCTACCATAATTCCTAATGATAATCTTCACATTGCCTCAAAGAGAAATGAGCATGTGCTGAACGTCCTATTTACAATTTCATCTCATGTAAGTCCATTTCTCCTGATGCATCGGGCTTTCTTGTCATCAGTTTCCTCGGTTAGTGTTCTTCCAGTATTTATCTCACAACTTAAGTTAAGAGGCTAAGATTGACAGAATGAAAGCTCCTTGAAAAAAAAGAAAAAGGATAAGAATTAAAGATGCAAGATTGTTGGTTTGCCAAAAGAAAAAATGTTGTGGGATGCAAGTGGATGTTCACTTTCAAATTCAAATCAAATGGTGATATTGAGAGATACAATGCTCGATTGGTGGCAAAAGCCGCCAAAAGGGTTTACCTAGACATATGGAATTGATTCTCTTGATACTTTTGCACCTGTTGTAAGTAGAATTCAATTCAGGCTTTGTTATCTCTATCTACTAATAAATCATGGGCACCCCATCAGTTAAATGTTAAAAACGCTTTCTCATAAGGAGATTTAAAAGAATTAGTGTATATGGCTCTTCCACTAGGATTCATACCTTTAGCACAACCATGGCTAGTTTGCAAATTAAAAGAGAAATATACAGTGACAAGAAACAACCTCATGCAAGGTTCGACAAATTTAGTTAGGCAATGCTAAAATTTGGGTATTCTAATGTCTAAAGTCATTCAAACCCTACTTCGCTTTCCAAGAGCATACGTATTGCATTGTTATTAAATATGCTGATGATTTGGCTGTTACAAGGATCCAAATGAGGAGCACACATTAAAATCATTTCTTGAGAAAGATTGACATTAAAGATTTGATACCCTTGAAGCAGCTTTTGGGCATTAAAGTTGTTTGGTGACAGAATGGCACCATTGCATCTCAAAGTAAGTATACCTTCGATTTACTTCACAACAATAGGCATCTTGATGTGCATCCAATAAACACTTATTGAATAGAGAAGAAATGCCTTTGGGACACAGCTGTGGAGTGAATGGATAAGAAATTAAGTTCGTGGAAAGGAAGATATTTGTCTATGGGAGGACATGTTGTCTTAATCAAATCAGTTTTGTCAAGCATTCCAATTTAGTCTATCGACGAATTGAGAAAATCCAGCGCGATTTTCTTTGGAATGATTCTGTTGAAAATAGGAAGTATCTTTTGGTTCAATGGGAGGAGGTTCGTAAACCCTTAGCTCATGGTGGATTGGGTATCCGTTCTATTGAAAAGGTTAATAAAGCCTTGTTGGGAAAGTGGTTATGGAGGGTGAGGGATCCAGGACAAGGATTTTGGAGGCAGCTTTTATTGTGTGAATATAAGTTGGGTAATGGAGGTTGGTGTGTTCCTAACCAAAATTACAAGGTTTCAGGTTTTTGGAGGTCTGTTGTTTCTGTTCAAGAGGATTTTGCTTCTTAGATTCGCTACAGGATTCACAACGGTCATCGTGTTAAATTTTGGCATGATGAGTGGTGTGGGCAGCTTGTATTGAAAAATCAATCTCCAAACTTGCTTTTGGTGGATCGGAGGCAAGATGCTTTTGTTGCTGAAAATTTTTGTGGTTCTGGAAAAGGTGTAGTTTGGAATTTTTTGTTTCGAATAAATCTAAATGACATTGAAGTTTCTGATTGCTGCTGTGCTTGGCATTCTTGACAAGGTCTATGTGTCAATTGGCAGAGAGATGATGAAAGGCTTTGGAAACATGCAGTAAAAGGTCAGTTTTTAGTCAAGTCTTGTTTATAATGTTTTTTGGCTGACAATTCAAGTAGAGGGAAAGGTTGGCAATCTTTTTGGGATCCCTACCTTCCGCCAAGAGTTCTAGTTTTTTGTTGGGTGGCAAGAAAGCATAAAATTTTGAGTATAGACATGTTGCGAAGAAGGAAGCACTTTTTAGTCAATGGGTGCCCTATGTGTTTAAAGGATGAGGAAACGGCTCATCATTTGCTAATTTATTGCCAATTTGCTTATAAAGTTTGGATGGCTATGTTAAATTTCTTTGACATGAGTTGGGTGATGCCTAAGAATGTAGAAGATCTTTTTCTTCAATGGCATCTACGAAGTAAGTCTATTCAGGGCAATATTTTGTGGAAATTAGTTGCTTATGCTATGGTGTGGAAATTGTGATTGGAGAGGAATAAAAGAGTGTTTACCAACAAGAGCAAATCTGTTGAGGGAGTTGTTGAGTCCATCGTTTGAACCGTGTCGGAATGGGTATGTAATAGTAAGGAATTTATTGGAATTTCTTTGGAAGATCTTAATCGATCTTGGGAAGCTACTATAAAAGGTGGTTAGCGTTCTAGAATTGTGCAAACACCGGTTTGGAATCATCCCCCGCCTGGTATTTTTAAGTTGAACTTTGACGGTAGTTTCATTCAAAGTGGTCAATGAGGAGGTATTGGTGGGGTCATCAAAGATTGGAAGTGGAACACTGGAACGGTCTAATTATTAAAAACTTTTCTAGGCCAGCGGGTTCTTCAATGCAAACAAAGTTTAGTTGTTTGCTCTTCTAATTGGGTGTCGTGGGCGGCATAGAATTGGAGGTTTGAAGGATATTCTTTTTCTTCTATCTAATGGGGTTCTGGAAAAGCTATTCATCCTTGGAGGCTAACCGATTGGGTGGAGGACATGCAAGATATTTCAAGTCTGTTGGGTGCTTCTTCCCATCATGTTTTAAGAGAAGTTAAAACTATGGTAGATGGTCTAGTGAGGGAAGGAGTTTTTCACACTTCTATTTCTTTTGATGTATAAGTCTTTTTAGGTGTTTTCCCTTGTTCTTTGTAGTTTTCGGTGGTTCTTGTTTCTGTTCTTCTGCTTGGTGAAATAAAGTTATATCATCATTGTCTTAGATATGAAAGTGGTGATCATTTACCTAATCTCGAACTATATCAATAGTTGATTGGTAAGCTGTATATTTGGCAATCATTAGACCTTAAGTAGTCAGTGTGGTCAGTCAATTTATGCATTGTCCACTGTCTGGTCAAATAAATTTGTTAATAGAATTCTGAGATATCGAAAGAAATTCCTAGGGTGTGTCATATTGTATGTAAATCATGGTCATGTTGATGTCGAAATATACACAAATATTGAGTAAGCAAGTTCATATAATGATCAAAGATTAACTACTTGGTAGTGCTCTCTGGTACATGGCGAGCTAGTCAAATGAAAGAGCAAGGAACTTTCGGGGGCTCAGTCAAGTGCAAAGGCTGAGTATTGAGCTATGACAGCCCATGGAGTTTTTTAACTCTTGTGGCTAAGGAAATTGTGGAACGTTAGGGATGTAGATTCCTCTTCCTACAGCGCTTCATTGTGACAAAATGGAGGCTATTCATATCTCTTCTAATCTATTCTACCAAGAGTGCACAAAGAATTTCATATCTCTTCTAATCTACTCTACCAAGAGTGTACAAAGCATACTGAGGTAGACCGTGGTGATGTTCAAGAAAGAGTTGTTTTAAAAGAAGCCAAATGGACCATCTTGCAGATTTTGACTAGATGGACAATAAGTAAAAGTTATCTTCAAAATAAATGTGGGAAGTTGGGCATGACTGATATTCATACTAAAACTTACAGAATATTCGTTAGGTTTTTGTATCTATGATTCTTATGAGGGGTGTTTTTGTAATTAACATGCAAGTTTTATATAAAAGGTGTAACAGAATCCTGTGAAAGAAACACACGTCTTTCCTTATCTTCCTAATATTTCATCTCTTTCTTCCTCTTCTTTTCTCATCTCTTTCAGCTCACTCAATTAATCAACTCTGTCACAGATGGGCCTGTGCAGGCCCGGTCTTACGGGAGTGGACCTGGCAGTCCTGAGCAGTCTTCTCAAAGGATTGGATGCATCTGCAGTTCATTTCATAGGATAAAATGTAGGAAACCAATCCCTATCAAATATATTAAATCTTGTTAGTCACTTGAAGATCTATTCGTTGATCCTTCACTATTAATCCATTCGATTAAGACCCCTTTTGTAGGAATTCTTAAAATTTTAGTATCAATTAGCCAATGTGCCCATAAAGCCATGAATTTTAAGGAGGCTGTTTAACAAAAAGACATAAATGCAGATCTAGCTATTAATAATAATGAGAGGGGGAACCATTGTACAAAAAAGGTATCTGTTGCAAAAATAAACATATTGTAATCAGACGAGTGCAAGAAGTGGTGAGTTCAAGAGCTGTGACTCGTGTGCTCATTTGCCAGATAACCATAAAGGCTATGGAAAGTTTGATTTCTTCAAGAAAGTTTTTCAGGCTTCTTCTAAAGGGTGGAAAGGCATCTAACTAACCCAACAGGTCCATTGCCTAGACTGGAAATAGATTTGAAATATGCCAAACTTCAGATTATAATCAGGATACAACCCAACCCATGTAGCCAAATGGGTGGGGACAAGTTCAAGTTGAGTAATGGATGACACTTGGGTTTAGAGTTAGAACCCACAGGGTAAACCCGAGGTGAAGGTGAGGATTAAAAGGAGCTAACTCGTTGTGGTGTGTGTCCACGTCCATGTGCGCGTATCAGTTTTAGAGTTGAAACAGTACTGTCAAATTAGAAGCAGATGCAGGAAAAAATAGATGCTAATGTCACTAATCAGAGAGAGAGAGAGAGAGAGAGAGAGAGAGAAAATAATAAGGTTTTCCTTTCGCCCCCGAGCTATGGTGACTGAAAATTGGTTTCACTGCTCAGTGAAGGTTCAAGAAAAGAGAGACTCAATCTCAGGAGGGAGATTGCACCTTGATAATACTTAGTTGATAAAGAATAATTCCTTGCTTATTTCATTTCAGATGATTACAATAAATACATGCTCTTCTAGCCTCCAACGGCTATAACATAACACCTACTGAGTTGGCCCACACACACACAGAGAGAGAGAGAGAGTCAATCTAGCTAAAGCATTTTACATGATTAGAAAGCCAAGCCCAACACAGTTCTGATATGTAAAATTTCAACTCACTTGTTCACATCTGGATGATAACTCCTGGCAAGTTTCCTATAAGCTGAAGATCAAGAATGTTAAGTTCATAAAGACAGGATCAATTATGTGAATATTGATAAATGCGGCAAAGGTAATGCTCTGTATTATTCTTGTCACTAAACTACAAGAAAGAATGCAGAATACAAAGAGAGAATTGCATGCAACCACATAAGTTTACAGGAAAAGAAAGATGATGCACAACAGTTGTGAGAACCCTACACTTAAAGAAATTTGAGAAACTGTTTGCCCAAAATATAAAGATGGTTCAGGGGCCGATCAGCCTGAAATGATCCAGTGTGCATGACATACCACTTCGGCCTATTTGACATGTTGGTGGATCATCTTAATTTTATTATTTCTTTCTTTCTTTCTTGTACCGTTAACCATCTTGACTTTATGGGAAGGGAGATGCAGTAATCAGGACCAACAGTTCTTTTTGTGTGAACCTGAGAGCGCATGTGGGTGCAGTTGTGCTGCATTTCATTTTCTGTAGAGTTATCAACGTGGAAAAGGAAGGCATTGATGTGGAACAGGAGTAACCAAATATTATTTCTCTAACTTGGGTCCATAAGGAAGTGATGGAGGATCTTCCATCTGAATTCTCACTTTTTGTGAATCTTAGGAATCATCACCTACAGTGGTCTTGAAGACATCTTCGCCAACTAACCCACATGGTCATCACCATATGCAAGTAGAAGAAATATTTTTGTTTTAGGATTAATTAGAATGGGTCAATATTTTGTTGTTTTGATTAATGCATGAAAGATTTGGAATTTGAAACCAAATCCAGGGAGATTTAGAATTTTTTGAATTTTCATGTATTTAAATTACCTTAGATCTAGTGATTTTGAGTCAAAATTTATTACTCTTTTTTTTGTTTCCTAAAGAGAGATCACAGCATTTTCAAAGTATATTTTCATCAAATTACTTACAAAGGAAATGATTACATGGACTCTCATTCATAAAACTAGCATTCAGACTTTTTTGAATGTCTATATCTACAAGGTTTGAGTTTATTTTTTATTTTATTTTTGTAGAAAAAATAATATTCAATAAAATAGTTTTTATTGCTAAAAAAATAATTTGTAAGATCATATTTCGTGTCCTTATCTTCAACATAGGCCTTAACAACATTCGAATCCATAATTTGTAGGCCATAATTTTTTATTATATTTATTTTCAGATTTATTGTAATATCATCATCAACATCATCGGCGTCATCAAAGCCTTGTTCCAACTATGCTGGGTCAACTGTATGAATTATTTTTTGCCATTACAATTTATCATTGGCCAAATCCTCCAACAGGTTGCATAGCTTCATATTTATCCTTATGACTTTCATCCATGTCCTCTTCAGCCTACCCTATTTCTTTTGAGGGGCAATCAACCTTAAGGGGCCGTTTGGTAATTTACTTTTAAAATAAAGTGGAGTGAAGTGAAATGAAAAGAATGAATAAAATATAAGTGAGTTATGATGGTATTTTGTTTTTAGTTGTTGGGGATGGAATATTTTTGACTTTTTACATGGGGAAATGAAGTTTTTTGTCTTTTAGTGAGTAAATGTAGTTGCTTTTTGACTTTTTTTTGAAAAAGATAGAGGGAATTTTTTGGAAAAGTACTTTTGATGGGATATTTAAGTTGACTTCACTTCACTTGACTCTATTGAAAAACTGTTCATTACTAGCACCACTATTGGCCTATGTTTGGCATGTCCAAACCATCTCAAACGAGGCTATCTTAATATATCACTTGTTGATGCTACCTCTAAATGCTCCTGAATGTGCTCATTTCTTATTCTTTTGTAGTTTTACCATGCATCCATTTCAACATTCTCATATCTACTATACTCATTTTTCACACGTGTTTTGGCCAAAATTTTATTCCATAGGTCATAACTAGTCTAATCGCTGTTTTGTAAAAAATTGTCCTTCAACCATGTTGGTATATGCTTATCACAAAGCACTTCAGAAGCAAGTCTACACTTCAATCCAACTCTTACTTCAACATCCTCAACTATCTAGCACTCTTTTATTGTAATATGACATCATAAAAAATTATTAGTATTATAAATCATTAATGAAACATTATTTTTAGGCTTCTATCTTCCATGTAGACCATATAAATTCCTAAATCTATATGTTGTTTAGCCATAAATGTAAAATTTGTCACAGATATTTATTTTTAAATTTTTCGTAATATTATATAATAAAAGTAAGTTTTAAAAAAATATCAAAACAAACCTTATTTTTGAGGTTACTATGTTACAAGACAATGAAAATCATGGTTTCTTTTTAAATAAGATATGCATGAAATAGATCTTGCTCGGACATATGGTCGGGATATTGAAGACACTAGAGTCAAAATTAAATATCTCCACTGTGAGAAAGTAGTGGATGGATGCGATTGAAACATCCCCAAACCCCATAGGTCAAGCTAACTTGCTAAATATTTGAATGTACCCATGACCATAAATAAGGAAATGCAGCCACTCTTGAATGTATGAAAACAGAAGAAATTCATCCAAGAGCAATAAAAAATACTGAATAGAAAAAATGTCTTGAAGAAGATTTTGGGGCTAAGGAAGAAGAGGCAATTTCATCTGGTGATGATGACAATCATCATCCAGAGTGGCCCAGCTCTATATAGACACCGAGTTTTCTATTCATATTCCCAACCTTAAGAGCCACAGCCATCAAGTTCATGCAATGAGAATGAGCCTCAATCGTCCATGGAACAGCAGATATTCATATGGATCCTTTGGTCTTTCACACTCTTATCAGCCTATGCAAAGGGATGCATCCTACACAATGTTCTACATAGTACTAATCTTCATTCATCCAGCTAAATTCTCACACTCCCAGACAGATTCTTCTAATTCATGTCTCTCAACTCGTAAGTCCTTAATTTACATCCTGTTGTGTTGACTTGAATATTATCAACTTATCACATTTTTTTTTAATAGTTAATTAGTTATCGGTTAAAGATATTTACTTTATTTGCATAATGTATAGCTTTCATAATAATATTCCAACAACTTTTAGCACATATATTTCAATTTGTCATTGTATTTAAATAATACTAAACAATTTATGATAAAATAGAGATATATGATGTTGATGACTTTAAGAGAGTGATAATTTTCTTTTATAATGTGCTCTAATGAAGAAATAATAATAATAATAATAAAGCATCAGGTTCTAGAATCTTTCTTGGATTTTTGTATATTTTTTTCAGATTTCTTTTGTAAAAGTAAAAGAAATTTACACATGACAACCGCAACAGTTGCAAATTGCAACATACCAATTTTCAAGGTTGACCACAACACCAACAATCCATGTGAGAACCACAATTTTAAACCATGAGTGAATTTCTTTCCCTATGAAACTATTTTAAAGCAAACAAGAGAAATAGAAACTATAAAACATTACTCAAAACAAGTTGCATTAAAATAGGAGAAAAATAGTCAAGAACGTCTTAGGGGATACACACACACAACACAGAGAGAGACTTACCACTTTTTATTTCAGATTTGCTGGCATTTTTGGACACCCCAAGGACAGAATAGAAATCCTGTGTTAGAAAAGACTTTCACTTGAGATCACAAGTACAGGACTTGTTGAATTTTCATACCATGTAAGATAAAGTTGAATAACAGATAAGTATGTTATGAAAGACACCACATTCTCAGCATCATGAAGTAATTGATAACAAAGTAAGAATACTCACACTCTCTGCTCTAACAATGAATTGTGCCCCCCTAATTCGGCGACAATTTTGAGATGATCGAGTATTGAAAGGGGAATGTAAAGAGTCTTGGGACAAAAAGCTTGCACATGATGACGCCAAATACTTCTCCTTGCTTGGATCACTACACAAACTAAATTACATTTAATACAAATTTATGCTCAACTAATCTAGAAAATTTCGAATTGCTTAAAGGAATTAATTTAAAAAATACAGATTGTTCACAAGAATAAATAAGAATAACAATAATATTATAGTGACACAGAAACTCCCAGTTTCCATTCCACCAATCTATCAAGGCAAGTAGGTATTCAAGCCAATCATTTTAAAGAAAAAATAAAAGGGAATATTTTGCCAGAAGTTGTAACAGTAACAAGGTGAAACTTCCAAGCATGCTAAATATATTATCATTCATGTAGAAAACATCAAATTTACACCCCCACTAATTAAAGATCATGTCTCCTTATATCATTATAAATTTTTTTTTTTATCAAGTTACACGAGAATTGATATACTGCAGATGGGAAAGCCACCTGGCAATCTCGTGTAGTAATTTGAATTCAAGTGTAGGATATGAGAATGGCGAAGATCCTGATTGCAACTAACGTTTCTTGGGTTTCCTTGTATTTTATTGCTTACGTAACAAGAACCCACAACCTGAAGGTTGCAACAATGAGCACCTTCCAACTCTTCTAATTTTTCCAATTTTCATTAAAAAATATTACAGTTTATGTTTTTAGCATAAAAAACATAACAGAGTGGAATGAGAAAGGGAACTGCAGCTTAGGAAGAGTTTGGGCTTCTTTTTTTTTTTAATAATGAGTTCAGGCTTTGTTTTGACTACGTTACTTTAAGAACTTCCAAATTGTAGGCAGAGTACAGGGATTTTAGTGATGGGGTAATGGAAAGAAAGGAGTCTCCACAAGATCTTCACAAGGCTCCAAGCCTTTAGAATCTGTACCAAATAAGGACCAAAAGAATCCACTATTGACTTGAGGATGGACCACCACCAAGATCACAAGAGGAAGGGGTTTTGACCGAGTCGGATTTTCCTTATGCTTAAATTTTCAAATTTCCCCTACAGGTGCTTCATACAACAAGTACACATGGTGAAATGACCAAATGCCTATATTTTTGTCATACCGCAAAATTCTGCAATATCGCAAAAATCTGAGCTTTTGATCAAATGGCTCTCTGCATTTACATAAATAGGTTTCAGGAAACTACAGAAATGCCACAGAACTAGAATTCAAACAGAAATGTTCTCAATATCACGAAAAAAAATCTCAAATCCGAAAACAGCAACGATAGTCAATGAAACAGCAAAAAAATCTATCTAATATCGTTTTCAGCCTTCCCAAACAATAAAAGTTTGAAATTTGATTCAAAACAGACTAGAGGCTTAAACCCCAGTTCACCTCCCTCACCACATTTGCACCTCCTCTTTTTTTTCTTTTTTTTTGAATGGTACACATTTGCACCTCCTCATTACAAGTAAAACCCACTTCTCTTTTTCATCCTTGATTTCATAAACCTCTCTCACATGGGAAGGACCAGAGCTTCTATTTCCTCCTAGGAATCCAATGAAGTCTGATAAAGTCCATAAAAACAAACAAAGGGACCGATCTGCTGTTTTGATCTTTGTAATTGCAAGAAAGTAGTAGTTTTATTTCGATTTTATGGTTTCGCGCATGCAAATAGGGACATGGGTTTTGTAAATTGGTTAAGGAGATTATTTTGAGGGTTTGATGCTTGGAATTATATAGAAGAATTGTGTTAGCCTTGCTTTGTATGCTTGGGAGTTGGGATTTAGAAAAGAGGGGTTGAGTTTATCATGTAGCTTTGCTTTGCATGCATGGGATATGGAAAGAAGGCCAGGGTTTCTGGTCTTCGGAAGTTATGCAAGAACTACAGAGAAGATGGGTGAAGTTCAGTGGAGGCTCTTCATATGGGGGTAATTCAGAAGGTGTCATTGGTTTTGCAGATTGGTTGCAATCAGAGAACAAAGGAGAAGGCAACAGATATTTTCAGAAGGCTATTCAATTTTTTTTTTTTCATTTTTTTCCAATTTTTTGTAATGTTGCATAATACATATGCAATGTTGCAAAATCTCACAAACTTTTGCGATATCACAAAAATATGGGCAATTTTATCATTTTGCAGCATGTACATGTATGACGCACTGCAGGGGAAATTTTTAAATTTTAAGAATAAGGGGAGCATTCTCCTGGTCATACGGTCAAAACCTCATTGAGAGAAAATAAGTATTTCCATTGAATGAAATTAACGGGATTGCACGTATTTATAAGGAGGCCTGGATGTGCCACCCTATTATTCTCAATGGGATTTCTTTCCTGTCTCTTTCTACATGGCAACATTTTTTTTCTATATCTAACTAGATTTCTTATGCCAACTTGATTTGGAAGAAAGATTCATATATAATAAAAATAGTACCTTCCTAATACGACTGGATGTCAAAATTTATGGTAAATTAAGGACATGCGAAAGATTCATATGTAATAAAAATAGTAACTTCCTAATATGACTGGATGTCAAAATTTATGGTAAATTAAGGACATGCCTTAATTCAAACCTATGTGAATGGACTTGGCCCCCATGTTGGGCACATGGAGGTCGGTGGACCTTCTCTTGTTGGTTGAATCCATGGGTTGCATCACTTACAATCAACGACCTAGTTGGCAGTGACACTTTCTTCCAAAATTAGCATTTTGTGTTGTTTTCAGACAAGAAAGTCACCTATTCATCCACCACTTGGTCCTCCTCGGGTTTTCGTGGGTTTTGAGGACTACTTTGGACTTTGGAGGAGACCAGAGAGAAAAAGATCTAGCCCTTTCTATAGCAGGAAAGAATGTCTAGAGAGACTCTTTAGGTAGCCAGAGTTCTCACAATCAAAAGTGTATGGGAAATTGTTCAAGGTGTCAAATTTAATCAATCATTAATCTAATTGTCAATAGTAGAATTTTCTCTTTACTCTGTTAAACAAAGGGGAGAAATAGTACAAGAATTTGAAACATAAGAACAATATTAGCTATTCATAATCCATCCATTCTCTATTGATAGCAGCACCAATATAGTGACAAATAAGACCGATAAAATCATATGAAGAACATTGCCGATATATATCATACAAAATATATGTGTTTGTAATTTTTATGTTTAATACATCACAAAAAAAAACGAAAAAAAACAAAAAAAAAAAAACACCAGCCCTATCGATCATGTCAAGATTCAAAACTTGTATGGTAGCATCTACTTGTGCGTTAGCTTATAATTCCTATATAATATCAAGTTTACATCAAAGATTCAAATAAAGATATGCTAGTCAACCAAAACAGAAAAAACTGCAGCAGTCTATTCGGTCACTTTAAATCTAATAATAATAATATATATAAAAATTCATCATCCTCATATGGATAAAATGTGCTGCATGACGGTGAAGAAGTGATTCGCGCAAAAAGAAAATGAATGTAGGGAAAAGGACCAGACCTCTGCTCGAACAATCCAATCGCACGGACGTGCCTTCTCACTAAAACATCCCGAAAACTTACGGATTCTTATCTCAATAGGTTTCCTTAGTCAAATGTTAGGATTCCCAACTCCCACGCATCGTATCGATTGAGTACCGTGATATGATATATGATATATGCATCTTACAATTCACATTATCACTTGAATCCTACAATTCCTTCCAAATTTTGATTCACTATATAGGTACGAAAGGTGTTCGTTGGATTTGATATGAACCGTATCGCAAATCCTATGATAGTAGCAACAAAAATGATAGAAACTTTATGGTCAAATTGGAAAGAGTACCATTACCAGATACTCAACCATCACGAAAGATCTCTAGTGGCAATCATTACATTGGTTTAGGATCATATGACATATTGAATCCTCTCCTAGAAAGAATTTCAATGGGAGAGTGATGCAGTACGGAAGCCCAAAAGAGCTCTTGGGCCCACATGATGGACCCAGCCATCCAACCCAGTCCTTTGGGTTCAACCCACAAGTCCAATTGGCTGAGAAGCTAATGTGGCATGCTATTTTTATCTTAAGTTTCTTTAATTAGGAATTGGTTATAATTTATTGATTAATCAAGATTAGTAGCTTTCTATTTTGGAATTCTTAGTGGTTAAGATTGCTACCTATATATATTACGCCCTCCATTGTAATTGGGTATGCTTAATTTCAATCAATAATAGATTTCTGAGTTCATCGTGAGTTTTATGGATTGTTTTATGATTTTGCTCTTGCCCTAGTGGCTAGAATCCATCTTGGATTCGATCGATCCTTCAGGAAATTGATCTATTGCTCGATCTCAGATCCGGGCTGAATTTTCTTACAACAATTCAATCAATCAACCCATAGGCATCTCTCCATTTGAAGCAGTCACAGGTGTACGACCACGCCTGCCGATTGCTCTTGTCCCATCGCCTCTTGAAACACGCCCTAGTGTTGAAGCTGATAACTTCATCAAACACATGCAGCAAATATATGATGAAGTTCGACAACATATTGCCGCTAGCAATGACAATTACAAGGCTCATGTGGACGATTCCCAAATCCCGATCTTTATGAACATTATCAAGCAATTATCCAACGAATTCTTCCAAGCCGGGGAGAGTTGATGCAGTACAGAAGCCCAAAAGAGCTCATAGGCCCACATATGGACCCAACCATCCAACCCAGTCCTTTGGCTTCAACCCACAGGCCCAATTGGCTAAGAAGCTACTGTGACATGCTATTTTTATCTGAAGATTCTTTAATTAGGAATTGTTTCTAATTTATTGATTGATCAGGATTAGTAGCTTTCTATTTTGGAATTCTTAGTGGTTAATAACACTGCCTATATATATTTAGCCCTCCACTGTAATTGAGCATGCTTAATTTCAATCAATAATCGATTTTTAAGTTCATCGTGAGTTTTAATGGGTTGTTTTATGATTTTGCTCTTGCCCTAGTCGCTGGAATCCAGCTTGAATTCGATCAATCCTTCGAGAGATTGATCTATTGCTCGATCACGAATCCGGACTGCACCAGAGAGTTCATTAGGTGCTGGCACTTGGAAGTCATGTTGTGTATGGGGGGGATCAAGCCAGGCTTCAGAAAAGGAGAGGCAGAAATCACCACCCAAATGGATGCCAAGGTAATGTGGATGGGAATCAAGGGCAATCCGGCATAGGTGGAGATAGGTGAAATTCTTCTAAATAATTGTAATACTTCATCGGTTTCATCTTTCCTTGGTTGACATAAAAGATGCAATAGAAGAAAACTATTTAGCAGTCAAAAGGAGAAATATCATAGAAGCATGGATTCGGGTTATTTTCAATTAAATTAAAGTGTGTGGCCAATATTTGACTCACAGCTCTGTCCACATTGGAATGAAGGCATAAGGAATGCCAAAAGACTTGAGAAAGATGGCGTAAATACAGACAACGCTTGTATATTCATCTTGCGTATTCACAAATAACGGGGATAAGCTGACTTTCTATCAAAACTCTTAAGAGCTGTTTCGATTCAAATATAAAGGGTTTCCACTAGTTTTTTGTCTGTATGTTTTTACATTTTCGGTTCTACTTCTTGATCACACGCTTCACTTTCAAAGTAAAATCTGCTTATCCGATAACAATTCATCAGTATCATCAGAGCCTTGCCCCAACTATGTTGGGGCAAGTTACCCAATAATAATTTAAATAGTAAATAAATAAATAAACTTGAATAGCTTCTTAAGACTTGGTCAGCAACGATGCACCCAAGAAGCATGAATAATAACCACCACCATCTCAATCACGTGAAAGGTTGCAAAAATGTCAAGGCTTGTTCCAAGTTTTTTTAATATTATAAAAGGAAACAGAAAACAGCAACAATGCAACAGTTACATTTGTATTAAAGAGTTTTGAAAAGAAATTGTCAAGTAAATCAAATTAAGGGATCCATTCTCAAGGTGAAAATTAATCATATATAAATGCTTACGTGAATTGGGACGTCAGCAACTTGTTCGAGACACAACTTGGCATGGCTCGTAAGGATGATGATCTTACTACAAACTGAGGTCGAACTCCCCACTGTGATACACATGTCCCTCCGCAAGGTATCATTGCCATTCTTTATATAGGAAAGAAGATTTATCCTCGCTACCTTACTGCAGTTCAAAGAAAATAGCTCAGTAGCATTGCATTTGTTAAAACTTACTTCCATATTAAGATATTTTATTGAAAACGGCAACATTTTCTCAAAAAAATGACAACTAATTACAGATATTAATCAGAGAACTAATACTAAGATTAAGCTTTCAATGAAAAACAATTACAATTAATACCAATCATAAAATGAAGAAAAAACAGCACACCAGGAATAATTTCAATTTAAATTTTTAAATTTTTTAGATCACAGCCAGTTTGATATAACATGATAATATCCCAATATAGTTCATGTAAGTGGTATGTTTAATTTAGCCAATATTTTTGAAAATATCACGATATCATATGGGAATGAGCATTTTCTATTAATATGGCAATAATATCATACTATTCTCAAAATATCATTCATATTTGTACAACGATTTTACCGTTTCCTTAAGTTTGAAGCGCTTTAATGCTTCATAATAGCACTGTTATCTATTAAAGCACGGAATGATAGGATTTAGGGTGGATAAATAGTGGAAATGATTGAAATGCTAAAGTCTCATTGGCTTTAAACATGGCATTAGTGTAAGCACTACTTTGCATTAATGTAGGACGCATATAAAATGCCTATTTTTGCAATATTGGTGATAGGAAAACATTTCATCCCCATACTTCGGGTGTTAGCTATGCTAGAAATGCTCCAACTCTTTGCAATATTCATCATATTTTAATTTTTTCTTTATTAATCAATTTCATCTATGCAACATTTCCAAGTATTTTCGTAAGAAAACCCAAAAAATCACAATGGTTACGGGACAATAAATTCCCTGATCGCGAAATTTATAACTCCAGTCAAAACTTAGTATAACCACCCCCATAAGTTATATCAAGTCGTGACGAGCTTCGATTTCCCATTGGTTAATCTTCACACCAGAGAGGAAATTTCACAAGGTGTTTCCTCATTTTCAGATTTCCTATCACTTCATCCAGTTTACAAACACCTCTCTCTATCTATCTATCTCAAGCCTTCAGTTTATGCAGAGATTTCAATCAATGCTTCCAGATTTTGACACCCAGACTTCAGTTCTCACTCGCTCTCTCTAAAACCACACCGATTCATCACAACAAAACCAAAATACAAGTACCCCAGATCAAAAGTTCACAACTTTTCCCCAGAGAATCAAAGAACATGGCCCTAATCTCAACAATCACAGAAGACTCGTCGGTTATCATCTATTGTCTATTGCTTTGCAGTTCTATGAATAAAATAGCATACGATATTCAAGTATTCTTAAGCAAAAGGGATACAAAATCTTCCACACGCAGTGAAACACATGATTGCATAAAACCCAGAAACGTAACGAAGAGAATCAAACCAATACATGAAATGGCATGGGATTGAAATAAAAAAAAAAGATATCTTGTTTCGAAAGGAATGGATATTTAGGGCTGTTTTGATGAATGAAGCAGATGAACAAACCTAATCTACTTCCTTCCTTGTCTCTTTTCTTCTTTTTTTTAGCTTCGTCTGTGCTTTCTCTCTTATTCTTCTGCTTCTTCGGATGCTGGGAGTTCGTTGAAGGCTCGCTATCTGTGACCGTGAAGAAGCGAGAGGGCTCTTGTTCTTTCCAGAAGGGGGAGCATGTGAGTCACGATCGAGGGTTTTATGCACTGTTTCCTCGACTCTTTATCTTGTGGATGTGGGGTCCAACACTTAGATTGTAGGTGGGCCTTGGATGAACGGATGGGATCATCAAGACTTAGATGAATTTTTTTGTTCGTCTTTTCCTTCATGAAATAGCCCACCTTCTCATGTTTACAAAAATCCACTCCTTTTTTCTAATTCCTTCACCTTCAACTTTTTTTTTTTTCTCAATCTCGTAGTAAACACACAACACACACTTGACAATGAATTTTTTTTTTTTTTTTTTTTTTTTTGGGTTTAGTTTTGACTACTCAGTGAGTAGTGATATTTTAAACTTAAAGACTTGACATGTGTATGAAATTATAGTACAATGCCACTCAACTATGATTGTGTTGGCAGCAATGGGATTAGATGCACCAGCCAGGACATCCATAAGATTGGCACCTATATTCCTAACGACATTATATGTAAAAACGATCTTTTTTCCTGCGAATATTTTTGCACAGTCTGATTGTTAGGGTGGGCGGCAAATTTAAGGGGTTTCCATGCCTATGTCTTGTTTACAATGGATGTTTGCATGAAAATCTCCATAGGTGAAGATTCTGCATGATTTTCAACTGCCTTTAACTTATTGTCGTGTCGTTAATACAATATCAACACTTCGACTCCATAAAAAGAATAGATAGGGAAACCCTATTCAAACTTCAATTCGTATTATTTTCATAAAAATAAGAATTGCATCATTTTTATAGAGTCTCACAACCCTAAATTACCCAAAAAAAAAAATTACTAAAAATAGTAAAAAGTAAAAAAATTATATCAAAGCCCCCTGACCATTTTAAAATAACTTTCTAAAACCTTTGACAAAGACTTAAACCCAAACGGACTAAAAAATAAACACCCTAAAATAAGCAAAATGACAACTTACTGTAAATAATAGGTTTTACACAAAAATTGTGTTTTGGCCTTCGAAACGGCATAATTTTACCTCCAACGACGCCAACTTCCTTCGATGGTTATTTGGTGCATAGAACTGATCAATAGCTTTGAAATGCATGATTATAGGTCCTGTGAAGATACCCAAACAAAAAGTGATGACCATTTGAAGTCGACACTGTAAATTTAACCTTCTAACTTGACTTTTTGGGATCTTCTTGTTCTATAAATGTTTCTGCGACTTGTTCTACATTAATATCGGAGCCAAACGGTTGCAAATGTGTAGGAAATATTTAAGTGATAACTATTTCTCATCGTGCTTTCGTGCGAGGTGAAAAAGAAGACAATTGATGGAATTTCTTGTATGAAGGTTCCTCTACCTACACCGTCAACTAAGAATGAAAGTTAGGTGTGGATGGAAGAGATGGAACACAAGAGTTCCAAGCTTTGGACGTTCGAATTGGGTGTGGAGGGAAGGGATCGTTGTGCAAAGGGAAAGGAGATATGTGGTGTTTGGGCAGTTTGGAAAAGGAGGGCTAGCTACACAATGAGCATTTTCTATAAATTTATGAATGTGTACAAATAAGGAATGTGAAAGGAGCAACTATGGATGTGGCAATAGTAGCTCTCCATGTATATATATATGGGAAATTCTAAAAATCGCCCCACTTTTAAAACGTTGTTGCTCCTTAACTCTTTTTTTTATGGGCACATGTTGAGTCAATTTAGTCTTTTCATACATACATCAATAGTCATAAGTGCAAGTGTGACACTCATCTAGGTTTTCCTTGCTATTGGGATGAAATCATATTAAAATAATACCTTTAAACCATTAAAATTTAGTGCCATGAATCAAAAGGCTAAAAAGATCTTAGGGACTTGAGATTTTGCATACAGGCAGGCTTCATGTGGAGTTTTCCATCAAATGAGCTTTCATGATCATCATGCATCCCCGTGGGCCAAACTAAAAGGGGCATTTTCTCTTTAAAATGCTTGAATGTTGTGTGGCACTCCCTTATATGTGTGTGTGTGTGTGTGTGTGTGAGAATGCTCTTAAAATAGTAACACTATTTATGAGAGTAAGGGAAGGACCATAATACTTAGATCGTTGACATTAGATATGGATTCAATGGGTCCCACCCTTACTCTCAAAGAGTAGGCTTTGTTCTAATGAGAATTGTTCTCATGGAGTCATCGTGATAATTTTTTATGGGGCCCATTCGTGGCTCCCATCTAGGGATGGGATCAAAGGGGAAGGAAAGATCTACGTGAGATCACCCCAACTATCAAATTTGACCAAAATCTCATGCTCTTGACACCTTCATCAATGGCCCACAAGTTTAATGACTTTATATTCAAATAAATGATTCAGTTCATTTGGATGGGTGCCAAACCTCTGAATTAGTGACCAGTAGGGTCCCATCGTCTGTGCACAATTTGGATTGGTTGCTAAGTGGGCCCCACCGTCTTCCATTTTCCCCTCTTATCTTCTCATAAGCAAGGTACGTTTTTTCTCCCATTATGCATCTCCATCTCCATCTCCTTTAATTTTGGCTTTCGATGTATAATAGAGAATATAGGGTTGGCCCAAAAATGTCTAAAGGGGCCAAGAGATCACCAATCGCTTGGTGGCAAAGCTTTTTTTTGTTATTTTTTTTATGGTAATGTTGTTTGACTGGATATAGCCATACAATATCATTGTTGTTCGAACCCGAAAGTCCAAAAAGAGAGATGGAGATGTGAAAGTGAGTTGAGGAAGAAGCTCTTGTTGATGAAATGGAAAGAGAGATGTGTTCGGAAAAATTGAATGAGCCATAAACGTAATCCTCATGTCCATTTTCGTAAATTTATATATGGATCTATTTGACTTAAAAAAAATTGGATGTGTGAGGAGCAACGTGGGCTGTGTGATATTAGCTTCCCATTACAGGTATGACCATCCGCATCCGCATCACCCTCTTTGAATATACAATATCAAGCTCGGGCCCAGAAGGACACGAACGGCCAGATCCTGCAATTGGACACGTGTACGGCTCCCAAAACGAGCCACTCAAAGTAGACAACCTCTCCCCAACTCCTATAAATTGATACTATAAAACCGATTTCGTATTTCTTCCCCTCATCTCATTAGGCTCCCCTCCAAGATGGCGACGCCGGCCGTCGATTCCTCTTCCGACCACTTCCTCCAGCTCTCCTCCCTCCCAGTTGTCGATCTCCGCCTCTTCTCCCAATCCGAACTCACCTCCCTCTCCCTCTGCTCCGACCCCTCGTTCGACTTCCGCCGCTCCGACGACGTCGTCGACCCCAAAATCGACCGCTCCATCTTCAACGAGTCCGCCGGCAGCCGCAAGCAGACCTACTCCCGCCTCCGACTCGCCCGCCGCCCCTCCGACTCCTCCTCCGCCCCCGGCCCCCGCCGCCGCCGCCCTCCCGGCCTCCTCCCCGACGATGACGCCGCCGAGCGCCGCTCCAACGACCACATCGTCTTCTTCCTCCGGAAACTCTTCGGCCCCTCCGTCGACGGCATTCCCGAACCCACTCCCCCTCCCTCGGCCGGGACGAGGAAGGCGAATTCAGATCGGAGTTTTGCTGTTTACGACAACGGATCTGAGATCGTGAACCGGAATGGGGTTGTTGTTGATGTCCCGGTGGCGACGGGGAGATGCGAGGATCCGTTTGCGGCTGAGGTGAGGCGGAGGACGGAGGGTTTGAGGACGAAGGAGGAGTTGATAGGGTTCTTGGAGGGGTTTGAAGGGCAGTGGGGGAGTAATAGGAGGAAGAAGAGGTTCGTAGAGGCGGTAGTGTTCGGAGATGCGCTGCCCAAGGGGTGGAGGATTATGCTCTCGCTGAAGAGGAGAGGGGGTCGCGCTTGGCTGATCTGTCGCAAGTACATAAGGTGATTGTTTTCGCCCATTCGCCATTTCATGATATTCATCTTTTGCTGGTAGCTCTTAATTTTATTGGACATAAGCTTCGTTCATCGATGTAGCTAGTGCCTTAATTCACTTGAGAACGAAGAACAATCATGAAGGCGTGTTTCCCTTCCAACAACACCTCATGATAGAATCATTACAAACTAAATGAGCAAATGGACATAACAATTGGAGAACATATGGTCATGATTTTAAAAAAAAAAAAAAGTAAAAAAAGTAAATACTATATACATTGCATGATCATGGTTGCTTGGGTTGAAGTGATTGTTTTGGCTTATAATTGGTCTAGCCACTACTTTCACTTGTTTATAAAAGTGGATAATTTTGGCATGTTGTTGTGTGTAGAGAGTGGAGCTAGAATTTTATTTTTAACCATCATGGGGTATCTATCTTCCTCAAATCCCTGGCTAGAGAGATAGAGAGAGATTCTCCAACTTGAGAACAACTCTTCAGTGGTTGCCCTCTCAAATTTGAACCATGGGTAGAAAACTATGATGATCATCACTTATTTGGGCCTGGTGGATTGCAACTGATCTTCCTATAAAGAGATAATAAATTTATCATCTTTTTAGTTTTTTGGTTTAGCGTGCATTGCATATGATTTAAAAAATTACATATTCATCAATGAGCAATAGTTTAATTAATTTCTTCCGGGCTGTATATTTTGGACCCATTAGTATACTCTTGCCAAATATGACATACTCTGCTTTAGTTTTCCAATGAAGTCGGTATGGGTTAAGCCTTTCGATACTCAGGAAAATGCATACTGTATCGTGTTTATTTTTTGTTTTTTTAATTGAAAACAAAACACACACGCACAAAACAGAAGTTTAATGAATGCATATATGATCAATGAGAGCTTGTTTAAAAAAAAAAATGGAAACCATAAATAAATATGAAATACGAGCTTGGAGCATACAATCATAAAACCGTACCACTAGTTATTTCAAACTTTGTCCAAAACTTCTTTTCACACAACATTTCTCTTATATCCATGTGGTTAATTATTTTTGTTTAATAATAAAATCTTTAGCCCTGATATTGACTTCACTTGTGATACTGCTCCATACAATTGTCCATGTGTAAAAATGAGTATTGAAAGGTTAAACAAACCTTGCTCCAGCGTTTGTCCTTGGCTTTTGTTCTACTTAATGCGAATGCAAGATTTACAGGAAATATCTCCATTTAATCTTTAAAGGTCATTCTGTATTTGTTGTATCTGATGGTGGCGTTATTGACATTACAAGTAAACCCTTTTACCTGTACATGTATCTGTTATGATTTCAACTCCAATAGCTTGTTAGATAAGTTTGTTTGACAATTATTCTTCTTTTATCACAAAAACCAATCAATTGTTCTAATTTCTCAATAACATTATTAATACCCAACTTTTAGTTCAAGCGAGTGATTTGGTATTCCATGAAATTTCAATGTGTGAAAAAATTCTGTTGTATACAAACTATTCTGCTTATCATAATGAATGGCTGTGATATTATCTACATTTAAATACTTATTTGTTTCACCTAGTAGCATGCTTAGCATCATATTATTTACTTTTTCTACATCATCACTGAGGCCTGAGGATCATACGAGGAGCTTTCAGTCTCCTCAACACATTCTTTATGTTTAACAGAAGTGCTTGCAGGTAATTTGATTGCCTGCATTATGATTTTGTGATTTGCCGGTTATTGACATCTCCATATTGTCATATCTTGTATTCTCCAGCCCAAATGGACAGCAGTTTGAATCCTTCAAGGAAGTTTCTTCATATTTGCTCTCACCTTTTGGACCTGAAGGTTCAAGTCTGGAGAGATCTGCTCACATTGACGAGAGTAGTCAGCTGCCTACACAAAGCGTAAGTCAAATATTTCCTTGAATTCATTTGGTGGTTTCAGCTCCATTTCCTTTGATTTGTGGGGTGTGCAACAGACTGCAGGTCTAACCTTTAAAGATGACATTGCGAAGGATGCGCCCGTTTGCTACTCAGTGAGACCGATTTCTTCTAGTGCACCCATGTTTTCTGTTTCCACCAAGCATGAGAATCAAGTTGTCTTATTCAGTGCCGAGAATCAGGTGAAGACTCAACAATGGAACACTCTAGAATGTGATAAATGCAAACTGACTTTTAATAATAAGGATTTATATGTTGAGCACTTGTCATTTCATCGAAAGAAGTTGAGGAAATTTGAACTCAGCAAATCCATCTCCGACGGAGTGATAATAAGAGATGGAAAGTATGAATGCCAGTTTTGCCATAAGACTTTTGACGAAAGGCGTCGTTACAATGGTCATGTTGGAATTCATGTGAAATACTATGGTAAGACTATTGAAGCCTTACCAGATGATACAGCTGAGCGAGAGAACAATGACAAGTCATCCTCTGCTCTGACACCTTCAGCAAGCTCTGAAGTGGATGCATCTATTAGTGTTGAGAAGGACAAGATACCAGATGATACAACTGAGCAAGAGAACAATGACAAGTCATCCTCTGCTCTGACACCTTCAGCAAGTTCTGAAGTGGATGCATCTGTTAACATTGAGAAGGACAAGATGCCAGAAACTTCTACTGCTACATTCAATAACGAACTAAACTCCGGTTCCACTTATAGCAAACAAGCTATGGATACTGCAATTGTGGATAGTCCAAAGTGTAGTGCACTTGAAATCAATCAAGAAATGTCTGCAAGCAAATCTGTCGATGAGCATGACTTATCTAATGGTAGTTTGCTGGATCCTGTAAAAAATAGCAATGCCAAGATGCCAGAAACTTCTATTGCCACATTCAATGACGAAATAAGGTCTGGTTCCATTTATAGTGAACAAGATATGGATACAGCAGTTGTGGATAGTCCAAAGGGTAGTGCACTTGAAATCACTCAAGAAATGTCTACAAGCAGTTCCGTTGATGAGCAGAAGGTAACTAATGGTAGTTTGTTGGATCCTGTCAAAAATAGCAACGCTAATGATTGTAAAGTGGAGCTTTGCTTGGGTATTGCGGCTCCCCTGCCTACCAACGAGGTAACTGCTGTTTGTGATCTTTCTGGTGAGAAAGATCTCTGCCTGACCTCTTTGGTTGGTGAAACTAGTGAATTGGGTAATAAGCGGAAAAGAGATCTTGGAAACTGCTCTATTACTCACACTTCTAACAAGCGAACCTGTGCAATTGAGACTTGTCCTAATGATATTTTCACTAGTATTGTTAAGGAACCCATGCTTTGTGAAACAGCCACTGAAAAAGTTTGTAATCATGAAAGTTCTTATGCTCTATCTGATTATGAGAAAATCTGTGGTACGGATCAACATGTGGAAAGAATTTTAGCAAGTAGTACAAAGGAACCTGTACTCGATAAGAGTGAAAAATCTAGGACTGAGCTAGAAAGTGGCATCAGTAGCAGCTATCCTGTATCTGATGAAGTTGTAAGAGCAATGGTTGGGAGTAGTGGTGGAGAAAATTTGTTGCAGAATGTGGTTGCTGACACCTCATCATTGTTGGCGCAACAATCAAGCTTTCTTTCCATCCTTGATTCTGATACGGTACGGTGTCATTAAGCTATGCATTCTTTCTAGCTTACAGGTTGTTAATAAATTTGAAAGGTGAAACATTTAAAAAAAATAATCTTTGATACTGTCCATTTAAATAGTTTTTTATACTGTCTATTTTATGAGAATAGTCCGGAGCACATTTGGAAGGTGCTCATCATCTCAACCATGAGGTTGTGGGTTTGAGTCGAGTTACCTATCAAAATAAATAAATAAAAGCACTACCATTTCTGCAGAGCCAAAATGTGTTGTGACCTTGTTTAGTTTTTCAGTTCTCCAGGCTGACTGACCATCTTGCATTTTATTTTTCACAGATAGAATTGGCTCTTACATGCAAAATGATAAAATCATTTGCCTTGCTACAGAATAATGCCTCAACTACTAGACTAAAATATGTTGTGATGTGATCTGGATTGTTTACCTATATAAATCTGAAATGAGAGAATTGGTTTTGAACTTTAGAAATAAAGAAAGTTCTTTGACAAAATTTTAGTCTTATTAGGAGTTTTTATAACTGGAGTAAATGGAGGCATCCTTTAGCTGTGATAAAGAGAACTTCTGGAAATCTGGAGATCTTTGAACTTTTGGTGCTGTAACGAAGAACTACATTGCCTGCTTTTTTTTTTTTTTTTCTGTCATTGAGGTTTTATTCTTTTCTTTCAATGGGCAGGGAGCAGACAAATCTAGTAGTGCTAGCCAGAAGCTTGAGAAGGTATCAGATTTTGAAGAGCTGAGGTTGGATGACATTGAGACCACAAAGTTTGATTTTGTGACTGGCCAAGATTCAGCATCTCTGTCAGACACACCCATGGACTTGACCTATATGGTTGACTTTGAACAAGGACTAGACAACTCCATTCAGTTTGAATGGGACTCAGTATTACCAAAGATGGTTGGCGGGAATCAATTCACAGCTGTATGTGGTTGGTGCAGAGTAGAATTTAATCTGGGCAATGCCAACCCTGGGATGTACCCAGATTCAGTTTTTGTCATCTGTCCAAACTGCAAGGCCAAGAGTGCAGGGCAATTTAATGCATTGGACAATGGCTTCTCCATGAATTCTGACCAACTTTGAAATGGGAAGTGCACCCTATTCGTCTTCTGAAGATAAGCTGTATATGAGGTATACTTCATTATTTATTTATTTGCTTTGTATGGCTTTTGTGTTAGCTCTGTTTTGTCAGGACTAGGTTTATATATCAGTGGAAATCACCAGAAAAAAGTGTTTCTCTTCCTTTAAACTATTACTGCATTTTTATGTAGTTAAAAAATATGCATTGTGAGTTTTTTTTCCCTCTTCATTCATCATTAGTGTGTATATGTTATTGACTTATTGTAATGATGTTTTATAGAAAATATAAATTATGTTGGTTAAAACATAATGCTGTTTTCACTGTTGATCAATACAAAGTAAGAAACAGAAAAAACACTTGCCAGATTTTTTTGTTATGAAATTCTTTCTTTCAGAAATAATTGTAATATTGGGCTTAAGGATGTCTGAAGTGAGTACTCTCTAAAATGTTAGCTGGTTATCTTCTAGCTCAATTTTCTAAACTCTCAATTTGCGTCAAGATGGAATGTAAGCAACTGGTCTCGTCAAGCTAGGTTTTGAGCATTGATGTGAAGATCTACACATCCAGCGGTGAGATCGAGTCCTAAGACTCAAAACCCTAAGATCCTTAGGAAAAGAACCCAAAACTCACGTATGAGAATAATTGAACTCTTAATAGAAAATATATCATGGCATTACAATGAAATATTACTCTATATATATATATATATATAGTAAGAAGATGGTTCTATACTAACCAAGACTTTCTAAAACAATAAACTACTAATCTTAAGGAAATAATATACTAAGCAACTATATTAAATTAGAAAATATCTAAACTAAGGATAGGGATCTCTAATTAGAGATCATGTGGACCCCATCAAGCGGGCCATCAGGTCTTGCGGGTCTTGGCCTTTGATTGGCCTGCATCAACTCTCCCCGGCTTGGAAAAACTCGACTCCGGTGAGTAAATGGCCTGATATCTCTCGTAAAGATCGAGATTAAGACGCTGGAAATCTGTAGCTGTAATCCACGTGGCATCCGATAGGGGACGATTCTTTCAACGAACAAGAAACTTCTGAAATCCCCCTTGTCTAGTGGCAACAATCTGATCATCAAGCACATCAACAATTTGATCTGCAGGGGCGGGTGAAGGTGGTAGCTGAAGCTCATATTCTTCGAACGGACTGTCTTGGTCATGGCCCTTATAGAGAGTGAGGTCTTCAACATTGAAGTTAGTATTGAAGCAAATATCTGGTGGTAAATCCAACACATATGCATTAGGACCAATTTTATTGAGAATCTTGAATGGTCCGGAATTGCGGGGGTGCAGCTTTTTGTTGGCTCCTGTTGGAAGGCGCTCTGGACGATTATGAAGCATAACCATATCACCTTTCTCAAACTGAATGAAACGACGACGCTTATCTGCATGTTCTTTATAAGAATCATTGCTTGCTGAAATATGACATCGAACTTCATCATGAACCTGCTGCATATGATGAATAAAACTATCCGCATCAGCACTTGGTCTTGCTTCGACAGGAAGGGGAGCAAGATCAACTAGTAGACGTGGTTTGGTTCTAGTGACTACTTCAAAAGGAGAAAGTCCTGTGGATCGGTTGACTGAGTTATTATAGGCGAACTCAGCCATAAGCAGATTATGATCCCATGTAGTAAGATGGTCGCGCACTAAACAATGTAGCAGATTGCCCAGGCTATGGTTGATGACTTCAGTTTGACCATCAGTTTGTGGATGATGGGCAGTATAAAATTGCAGCTTTGTTTTGAACATGCCCCATAATGTCTTTCAGAAGTAGCTAACGAACTTTGTATCCCTGTCGGACACAATGGTCTTTGGAAGTCCATGCAGACGAACGACTTCCTTAAAGAAGAGCTGTACAATTTTGTAGGCATTTGCTGTGTTGGAACAAGGAATAAAATGAGCCATTTTAGAGAATCTTATCACGCCCTAAATGTCCGCTGCAGCCTAGAAAAATTTGGCAAATAGAGGCGACTGCCATAGAATAAATATCCATCATGAATGCTAAAGTATGGATGCTTGAGATGCTCACCCTAAAGGATCTCTTTATAGTTGGTACCGAAGTCTTTGTCAGTCGCATATTCCTCCTTGATTTGCTCAAAATCGATACAGAAATTGCTATGGTGGTTAGGAGATGTTTCCTACGACTGAGAGCATTCGCTATCACATTTGCCTTGCCAGATTTATGGCGAATGGTAAAGGGTAAACTCCTGAATATAAGCACTCCATTTGGCAAAATTAGCGCCCATTTTATGTTGTGAATGAAGGTGTTTGCGAGACTCATGATCAGAGTAAAGCACAAATTATCTACCGATCAGGTAATGTCTCCAATGGCGAAGTGACTGAACAAGAGCATAGAACTCTAAGGCATAAGGAGAGTACTTGCGCTTTGAATTTGAAAGTTTCTCACTGTGGAAAGCAATTGGATGTCCCTCTTGGCTAAGGACACTTCCAATGTCAACATTGGACGCATTGCAAGCAACTTCGAACACCTTGTCAAAATCTAGAAGGCGGAGGACAGGAGCTTCTGTGATTTGTTTGATCTGTGCAAAAGCGCGAGTCACGGCATTGGTCCATTTGAACTCACCCTTCTTTAAACACTCTGTAATAGGAGTAGTGATACTGCTGAAATTCCTGATGAATCTCCTATAGAAGGTAGCAAGTCCATGAAAACTCCTGACTTCAGTTACTGTGGTGGGGAGTGGCCAATCTCGAATTGCTTTGACTTTCTTTGGATTCATTTTGATGCCTTCTGTCGATATGATGAATCCCAAGAATATAATGGAACTGCTCATGAAGGTGCACTTCTTGAGATTGATGTAGAAGCTTTCTCGACGAAGGAGATGACAAATAGTGTGAAGATGAGTGAGATGCTCCTCCTTGGTTTTACTGTAAATAAGAATGTTGTCGAAATAAACAACGTCGAATTTCCCGATATAAGGCTGCAACAGATGGGTCATAACCCGCATGAAGGTATTGGGAGCATATGTTAACCTGAATGGCATGACTAACCATTCATAAAGACCATCTCTAGTTTTGAATGCCGTTTTCCACTCATCACCGGGACGGATGCGAATCTGGTGGTAACCACTGCGCAGATTAATCTTGGAGAAGATGGCCGAACATGTCATCAGATCAAGCATATCATCTAGTCGAGGAATAGAAAATCTGTATTTTGCCGTGATCTTGTTAATAGCTCAACTGTCGATACATATGCACCAACTTCCATCCTTCTTGGGAGTCAGAAGGGCTGGTACCCCGCAGGGACTAAAACTTTCCCAAATGTACCCTTTTTGTAACAGGGCATCCACCTGTTTCTTGAGTTTGGCATGCTCAGCGGGACTCATCCGATGTGCAGGTAGATTCGGAAGTGAAGAGCCAGGGACGAGATCAATGGCATGTTGTATGTCCCTCATGGGTGGAAGATTATGTGGCAGGTATTCCGAAATAAGATCGGAAAAGTGTTGCAGGAGTGGTTTTACTTCTTCCGGAATGGACTTATGTGGAGAATCATCTGTCACTTGGTGGATAACTAAGGCATACATCAGATCCTGATCTCTGCTTTCCTGTTCAAATTTACTTATAGTTAACATCTGAGGAGTGGCCGCCTCTTTTGGGGCCTTAGCAACATGCTGGGCTGGCAGTGGCCATAACCGGGTCTTGTTACCTTTCCACATGAAAGTATGAGTGTTTGTGTCATTCTCTGTGACAACCTTCAACTTCTTTAGCCATGGGCGACCAAAGAGTATGTGTGTGACTTTCATTGGTATAACATCACACTTGATTGTATCTTCATAAGAACCCAGTTTGAAAGGAACTATGCACTGCTTGTCAACCGGAATAGTTCAATCATTTACCCATGCTATTGTGTATGGTCTTGGATGCTTTGTAGTAGCTAGCTTTAGCTTTTCCACAACTTCTTTAGCAATAACATTCATAGCACCACATCCATCAACAATCATATTGCAAGTTTTGCCCATGCAGTGAACTCGAGAGCGAAAAATAGGTGCATGATTAGAATCCTGCTCCTCCTGTTGATCTTCAGTGATCAGAAGATGGCGCTCAAGATATACAAGTGGGACCCCATCAGCTGGAAATTCTTCAAGGCAAAGGCTTTGAGTGTCAGTCGGTTTTTCCATTTTAATGTGCTCATCATACTCTTCGCTGTCGTCGGCTTCATCGTCTGCATAGAGATTCCTATGAGGACATTCTCTAGCATAATGCCCTTTCTGCTGGCAGGTATGGCAGATCACTTCCTTTTTGTCAGCACGTCCTTGCGCACGAGGATCATTTGGTGCCTGTTGCCGCTGATTTGGGGGAGGAAGTGGCCGTTGTTGTACCCCTTTGGGCGGCTTTTGCAATGCCTGTGGTGGCCTCGGTCGATTAACCGACTGTTGAGTGTTATTGGGAGTTGGAGACTGTGCCCCTCGAGTGGAAAACTCCCCGGCTTAGGATCTTTCCCGCCTCCTCAACTGGATCATGCTGTGCTTTGCGGGCTTTACAATAGGCTTCGTTGATATCATTGAAATCAAACATAGAAATCCGTTGCCGAATATCAGGATGTAAGCCTTCTGTATATTTATTGATAACAAGTCCATCATTCGCTCGCAGATTGCAGCGCACAATATATTCTCGAAACAGATTGGTATACTCATCCAACGAATAGGTACTTTGTTGCAAACTAAGGTATCCTTTATGCAGGGAATCAATATAGTCAGAAGAAAGGAAATTTTGCTTGAGTCGCCGCTTCATATCTTCCCATTGGAAGATGGGATGCCCAAAGGCGAGCTCACTGTTTTCAATACTTTGCCACCAAATGCGTGCAGGCCTTTTGAGCTTAACTTTTGTGAAGGCTATTTTCTGGGCGTCATTCATGTTGTACCAGGCAAAATAGTCATCAAGAGAATTGAGCCAATCGACGAAGGCCTTGGGATGAAGATCTCCTGAAAAATCACTAATATTCAATCTCACTTTTTTGGTGATGTCATCTGTATGTGGTGCACCGCGTGGTTCATTATCACCGTGTTCAATGAAAAGGCGTTGTACCATGTCAGACATGGTTTCACGATGCTGCCGCTGAGGACCAGGTGTGATTGGATTCACGTGGTCCACTTGGGCCATTGTTTCGGATGCATGGGGAGCGGGGTTTACATGATTCACCTGAAGTCCAGTCCCGGATGTTTGCGGATCCCGCTTTGTGAGAACAAATTCAGTTATTCCTGTGGTCCGATGTCCTTGAAGTTCATTAAGAGTAGCTTCAACAATTTCCAGTCAGTCAACCACAGCGTCCATGTCAGATCCCAATTTAGTCAATAGCTCATCCTGCTGGTGATTAGTGAAATACTTGTGGTATTGACGTCCTCGGGTTGCCGTGAAATTTCAAATGCAATTATTTTTTTTGGAACTGGTGGCTGGGCCGGGATGGAGCTGGACTTAGATCAGGCCCAAATGCAGGGGAGGCCCAACTGCATAACTCAGCACGTGGCGGTACTTTGGTTCCGCCTCGGGTTTTGCACCTGAATGAAAATAAGAGTAATAGCCTCTTACCTGTCAATTTGAAGAAGGAGAAAGAGATGACAGAGGGGCAGGTCGAGGCGCAGATGTTGGCGATGTTGTTGGATGATGGCTGCCGGAGGTTTGGCGATCGCGCTACTGTGGCTAAGGCACTGCAGCCTGCAAGATGGTGCTTTGACGATGGTCGATGGCTGGCGATGATGCTGGAGACGATGCGGCCCTCTGGTGCGCGGTAGTTCTTCTCTATTCTTCGTCTGTTTCTTTCTTCTTTTCTTTCTTTTATTTTCTTTTTCTGGGTTGGGGACTGGTTGAGCAAAGAAGGGAAGAGGCTGGGAGAGGGATGGGTTATGATGGTGGCCGGTAATGGTGGCGTGTGGGTTTCGGTCGGATGATTTTCGGTAGGGTTGGAGATTGGGTCTGGCGGGGTTCTAGGGATTTGGGGTTTTGGGTTGAATGGAGATGGGTTTTGTGAGTCTGGGCGAGGGATGGGTTTGGTGATTTGGGATTTTGTAGTGAGGTCGGCTATGCTGGAAAGGTTGAGGATGATGACTGAAGATGACGATAGGTGATGATGGTAATGGATGTATAGAAAGTGGGAAGATGGGATACGGGTTGACGGGATACCTCGGATCGGAGATCGAACCGGCGAATAGAGATGGATCGTCGGCTCTGATACTAATTGATGTGAAGATCTAAACCTTCGATGGTGAGATCGAGTCCTAAGATTCAAAACCCTAAGATCCTTAGGAAAAGAACTCAAAACTCACGTATGAGAATAACTTAACTCTTATTAGAAAATATATCATGGCATTACAATGAGATATTACTCTATATAAAGAGTAAGAAGACGGTTCTATACTAACCAAGACTTTCTAAAATAATAAACCACTAATCTTAAGGAAATAATATACTAAGCAACTCTATTAAATTAGAAAATATCTCAACTAAGGATAGGGATCTCTAATTAGAGATCATGTGGACCCCATCAAGCGGGCCATCGGGTCTTGCGGGCCTTGGCCTTTGATCGGCCTGCATCAAGCATAGACTGTAAGACCTTGGTGTTTTATTAGCTCTTTGAAAGAAACAAGCATATGATGCATAAAAAGTAACTTTAATTTTATGATTTTCTGCATAACCGTTTCTTTTAATGAGTTTTAGAGTAGATTCATTCCCTATGTTCAATGAAGGAATAAAAAAGGGGTTCCTTTCTATACTTTTCTAACATTTTAACATGGTAATTTGATACTCTCATTGACTTGGCTAAGTTGTCCTTATCTCAAGAAATTCAGTTTAAAAATGAGACATGACAACTAGAGAGCATTTATTGGCTTTTGATGATATTTGTTAGCTTATTTCGGCTGTGAATTTTCCAGTCAATTTCATGAAAAGCAAGTAGTTCCCACCAAGGATGAAAATAGCAGTAGCTACGCCCGCCGCCAAACTGCTACGAAGTGGGCGATGCATAGCGTAGCGGGGATACGTAGCGGCGTATCAGAGCGATTTGAAGAAATCGCTAAAAAAATCGAAAAAAATTCCAAAAAATCCAGAAAATTGTAAAATGAAAGAAATGTGGTTCTTTTGCAAAAGTAAGTAAGAAAAGGGGGCGTAATGGTGCCCTCAATACATGAGGTCCTGTATCGCTGTATAAATAGAAAATAATAGTAATGATTAGTTTTTTCACATGTATTCATGTTTCTTAGTCATGCTAACTTAAAAAGTAATGGAAAGCTCAAAAAAAAAAAAAAAAAAACTATAACATGAAATAAAGGCATAAGAATTAAGAAGACTTAAGAGTTATGTCATTAGTCATTACTCTACTCATTAGTGAACATTGAACAATCAAATATCAATACTTCAACATTTAAGGTTCAAATTCAATCAGGTGAATGAGCTATGAAGTGATCAACAATCAAACATTCAACACCAATTTAGAAATGACAGAATAGAGAGTTAGTGAAGGAAATAGGAATACCTTAATCACCATTCACCACCGAAAGGAACGTCTGCCAAGATTCAAGGGGCTATGGTTATCCTCATCCCCATCAGTGTTATCATTTCTAGTGGCACTATATGGAATTTGATATTGATGAGCATTGGGATCCACAAATCCAAAGAAGGCAACCGCACCCGTATCAAAAGAACTTGGAGGAGGTGAAGGTGGATATCTACCATATTGCGTTTCACCATAGTCATCATATGAGTAGGACCATGAAGTTGAAGACTGTTCTTCTCCTTGTACTTGATCATATGGAAAATAGTCAAAATACTGCGAGGGTCCTTGTCCACTGTAACTAGGGTTCCACGATTCAGCCTATGATGCCGCTTCTTGTCCTCCAACACCTCCACCCATATATCCTTGTTCATTACTACCTCCAGGAGCATGTGGTGAGACTCTCCGACGCCATTGATAACCACGGTTTCCTTCCATTCTTTCCAAAAAGTCATGTACCTTCTCTACATGAATGACATCTTCCTGATCATGTTGGTAGTATTTACTAGTAGCTAATGTCCCACTAGTGTCTCCTGCTCCATCTCCCCCATCTCCTCCACCATGGCTACTCAAAGAGACGGTGGTACTCGTTATCTCAGAAGATGACACAGTATGAGCAGGTTCTTTCCCTTTAGGTTGTGGTTGTGGGCCTTGCGGCTGTACACTTGAGCCTTCTCCTCCAAGTGGGGCACCCTCTGCCTCGCCCATATTTTCATCAAGCAAATCTCTAACCTCCTCCTGAAAGCCCAGATCTGAATCTAGCAATGGATCCTCTATCTCGGCTATCCATGAGAGCAAGGGATCGTCCTCTCTGAATATGTGATCCAAACTAATAGGACAATAGCTCGGATCATCGCTTGCCCTCCTTTCTCTTGTTCTGTTTCTCAACTTCAAATTATAATGGCAATATACAAGCTTGTTGAGTTTTTACATGGTAAGTCGATTCCTGGAGTTTGTGTGGATCAAGGAGAAAGTTCTCCAATTCCTTTCACAGTTTGATGAAGTTGTAACTTGACTAAGGATGCGAATAACCGCTTTCCTTAGAATTGGAGTATCACTCTTCAAAATTCATCCACCAATCAGCTGAAATTCAATGTAAACGAATAAAATTAGATAGTCTTTAAGTCCTTCCAAGTTCCAATCAATTGAGAGATAAATAACAAAAGCCTAATAGGTTGGGTGATTGGGTCTTTGTTCATACCAGGTTGCATCTTTCCAATCGCCCTTATTGCAAGAGGGTCAGCGAAGCCTCCTCTCCTTTTTGTGTATGTAGATATTTACAGTGTGAAAATTAGGAATAAATCAATAGACCATACATGTTTAAGACCTATCTCAAGCATATATATTTGTCATCTCAAATCTCAATCACTAACTCACCTCTTGGATGGCTTCGATTGAATCATCAACTCCCAGCAATTTTTTCAACACTTCCCTTAATCCTACCCTCAACTCCGTATTTATTGCATCGCTGTGCTGTATCGCTGTGCTGTTGGGCATTGGGGCAGTAGAATTCGGGATCAAGGAAATAACCTACATTGAAAACAAGTTGAAATGCAAAATGATTAATTGATTAAACATCAATCAAAGAGAGCTAGATTGCTTTGAAAGCATCAAATAGTGATATTATTATTGAGTACCTGCAGCATGCAATGGATGGTGCAGCTGGTCGTTCCATCAGGCATCAATAATCTTTATATATTCATTATGGTATCTAACATTTTCCATGATAGCTTGCTTAGCCCGATCCATTGCTTCATATATATATCCCATTGTTGGCTTGTCACCATCTACAAGCCGCAACACTCTAACTAAAGGCTCATAAACCTTTAATAAATCAAACACTTTCTTTCAAAATTTATTGTCCCTCATCAAGTTAGGGATCTCAAATTTCGGACCACTTGTTGCATTGCCCCATTTCAAACGAAGTCATTCCTCTGATGCAAACATTTGAATCAGCTCTGTTTTAAATCTTATAAGGCTCTCCATCGCAATGAAATTGGTAGCAAGCCTAGTTGATCCCGGACGTATCAAGGCATGGTTATTTGTGAATCTTTTCATCAAGCTCAAAAGCCATGAATGATCATAAATAAATCTGGTAATGCCTCTACATACCTTGATAACTTAAGCAATTTTTTTCTTTTTTCCAATATCTTCCATAATGAGATATATACAGTATGCTGCACATGGAGTCCAAAACAGATGAGGTCTTTTATTCTCCAACATCTTATCGGCTGCCTTGAAATTGGCGCCATTATATGTAACAATCTGTACAATATTCTCCTCTCCCACACTATCTACAACCTTATCCATAAGAGTGTATATATATTTAGTTGTCCGTCTATGTTCGAATGCATCCACGGACTTCACAAAGACACACCCAGCAACTGATTGTACCAAAAAGTTTATTAATTGTGTTTGTGTGTCGCTGGTCCACCCATCACACATAATGGTGACCCCATTTTGTTGCCACATAGGCCTAAAGTTCTCCACCCATGCATTTATTTCTTTATATTCTTCGTCGAGATATTTAGTGCCCACATCATAAACAGAGGGCGACTGTATTCCCCGGCCAACTTCGGCGGCGACATTAAGAATTGTTTGGAAATAGGGGGAATCTATTGCTGTAGGTGTATGTTCTTGTGAATTAGCCATTTTGCTGAAGCTTTGGCTAACCTATCTCTTGCACCTTTCATCACCCATTTCATAACACTTTATATATTTGGTTGTTTAGCCCCCTCTTTTCTATATGCTAGAGGATCAATAGGGGGAGGAACTGCTCTTCTAGTAAAAATAACTTCTACATCAACATCCCTTTCCCGGGTGCTAAATGCCCTACGCATGGCCCCTGCAATGCCCTTGCCCCTGCTTGGCACAGCAGATGAGTCCCTGCATCATAATATTTGCTGCTTCCAGCAAATTCACGACGTTCATATTCTTCTTGGTGACTCATGATGGACTCTCGGTATGCAGCCTCCATCTGTGCATCTTCATTATCTTATGGTATCATGATGGACTCTCGGTATGCAGCCTCCATCTGTGCATCTTCATTATCAAAACCTTCATCCTCAAATACATCATAACAGGCAGCATCAACATCTTGCTGCCTCTTTTTTTTTTATCTCTATTTTTCTAGCTTTGTTTTGGCCAACCAAAGCTTTCATTTGTTTACTGACTTCCCTTGGTACTTCGGTACGACCAGCAATATACTTCCCTTGGTACTTCGGTACAGCCAGCAATATTGTCAAAAATGTGGCCCAAGTGGTGCTTGAATCTTGTAATGCCCCCATTGGTCACTTTCCCACAAAACTTGCATTTGATTTTCAACATGTTGTTCTCAACTGCCTCACCAAAGCTCCATGCGGGATCAATATCATGAGGCATTTTCAAAAATCAATTAGCAAACACAAATGTAATAGAAGACTGAATACCTATAAATATAAATATGAACAAGCAGTATGTTAAAAATTAAAAAAACAAAAGAACATGTTAGAGGAAACATATATCTAACACTTAAGAATCATTTCATTCTCTTGACATTTAATTGGCATTCCAATATTCCATTACTAAAAATATTTTTTTTACAAAAATAAAAAAATCCGAAAATAAAAAAAGGAAAAAAATTGAAAAACAAGCAATATATGTTGGAATGATCTATGGGAAACATAAATCTAAAATCTAGGAGCCCTTTCCAAAACATTTGATTGGCATTCAGTTACTAAAAATAATTTTTTTTCACAAAAATAAAAAAATCCGAAAATAAAAATAGAAAAAATTGAAAAACAAGCAATATATGTTGGAATGATCTATGGGAAACATAGATCTATAATCTAGGAGCCCTTTTCAAGACATTTGATTGGCATTCAATTACTAAAAATATTTTTTTTTTTTACAAAAATAAAAAAATCCGAAAATAAAAAAAGGAAAAAAATTGAAAAACAAGCAATATATGTTGGAATGATCTATGGGAAACATAGATCTATAATCTAGGAGCCCTTTTCAAGACATTTGATTGGCATTCAATTACTAAATTTTTTTTTTCACAAAAATAAAAAAATCCGAAAATAAAAAAAGAAAAAAATTGAAAAACAAGCAATATATGTTGGAATGGTCTATGGGAAACATAGATCTATAATCTAGGAGCCCTTTTCAAGACATTTGATTGGCATTCAATTACAAAAATAATTTTTTTTTACAAAAATAAAAAAATCTGAAAATAAAAAAAGGAAAAAATTGAAAAACAAGCAATATATGCTGGAATGATCTATGAGAAACATAGATCTAACAATATGAAGCTATTTTCAAGTTGTTGCATGAGTTTTCCATAAGTGATAATGGGGTTTTTTTTTTTTTTAAATAACATAAATACAAAAAAAAAAAAAACAATATTTCAAAAAAAAAAAAAACAAAAGATATGCATGCAAGATCAAAATGAAGCATGGATCTACAATAAAACAAGACAATGATGCCATTATGTTGTGATTCATAGTAGTTACAGAGTTATAATCTCAAAAGTTGAAAAAAAGACACATACCTAGATGAAGATTCTTGTTTAGAATCTTTAAAATCCTTTGAATAGTTGAATGCTGGTGATTTGGTGGCAAGAAATCTTGAAAAAATCCACTTAGGAGTTAGGAAACACTTGGGCCACTTAGGAGAAGAAGAACAGTAACATTAAGAGAGGAAGAAAGAGGGTTTTTAACCCAACCTTGTCAAAGGGGGGCTTTTATACCCTACCGCCCCCCCCCCCCCCCCCCAGGGTATCGGCCGCCACGGGTGCGACGGCCGATAGCGTGGCGGCCGCTTTTTTCATCCATGGTTCCCACTAATATCTATTGCTGCAGAAATATTGCCAATATTACGTGTTGCACAATTTGTGATGCAGACAATCCTTTTGTTTAGTATTCTTTTAGGAATGCATGTTGATACTCATTTTTTTGGTTTACTTGGACAATTGCTGGTTGAATGTGGCCATCTTTGCCTTTTTTCCTCAATGTGGCAAACTCCGAATAAAGCGTGTAGAGTGACAATGAGTATGTCAGTCTTCTTGGGAGTAAAATGTAAAGATTTTCTTTAGGAACTGTTCCAACACTCTGAACATAATTAGGAAAATCATTCTGTATACTCTGAGTTGGCACTTGTATCCCCTTGTTTCTATTTCGTTAGCTTCTACCGTGTCTATGTTTGGGGGAATTTTCTTCCATGCAAATATCCGCATGCGGGTGTTCCCATCCAACTGATGGCTCTTTTATTTCAGTGGGACTGTCTTTTGATGGGCCCACATGCATCTCTAGCGGTTGGATGTGAATGTCCATGCGGACTTTCCTACAGGAGAAAATTTCGTAAATTGTTACGAGACTCCTACAACTTAGCTTATGGATTGTTGAGATGTGCCTCTAGAGATGCATAGTGCTAAACTTTATTAGCAGCTGCAATGCCAATCAGGACACAGGTGGTTTGAGATGAGTACTGGCAACAGTGGTACATAATTTTGTTTATGCCAGATTTATTTGTTCGGAAAATAGCAATTGCCCATTTACATGGCACTACTCGAACCCAAATTTTAGTTAAGTGGCCCATTGGTTTGACTATATTTTTTTTAATGATGGCATGATTCCTCATGGTAAGTAATGTCAGAATGACTTGGAATTAGTTCCTCTAGATATCTTATTTAGTTATCTTTCCAATTAGCGCAAGTTTGCACTGTCCTAAGTTCTAACTCATATTAAGAAAGTAATGCTGATATTCTAGTAGGGTAATGGTTTGGATTGATTAGGTTTTCCCCCTATTTACAAAGAGATGCAAAGGAGATGACTGGAATAGTTTTCTCTATTGGTGAAATCAACCATTTTTGGCTTATTTTTTGTGAATTGGAGATCCAACAATTCTCTTCACTTCTTGTTTTAGTAGTTGTTGATTGCTTTTGCTTTCATAGCATTTTTGTTCCATTTGGTAGGTTTTGTTGATGTAAGGGGACGTACCTGCCTTCAATTATATTAGGGCCTTTGTTTGGAACTGTAGCCCTTTTAACTTTCAAGGGGCTATATCAGTTTCGTGTTTGGTATTAGAGGTAGGCCTCCATCAGTTTGGTATCAAGGGTGAGCCCTTCAACTTTCAAGGGCCACATCAATTTAATATCATAGCAAAGGTTTTGGATCCTAACCATTGTTTGATAAAAATATCTCATCAATATTTTATGTTAGATCTGGTAAGCAAATATGTTTAACAGACACGTGAATGTATCCATAAAAGATTTGGCTGAACAGTATAATAAGGCTAGAACCACATACCTGTATATAATTTAGGCGACGTGACTCCAACATATGATCCACAATGGCATATAGAATTTGTAAAAACTCACTAAATCCAAAGCAGAATGGATTGAATATGACGATACAAAAGATCTATCAGAAGGTTTGATTGCAGATCTCATTACGGAGGATTAATCAAATGTAAATTTGAACCATTGACCGCCCCTCTTTTTTGGACTACCTGTGCCTCTTTTTTTTTGTTTTTTCGTTTTTGTCATGGGACTCATGTTGAGTCAATCTATTTTGGACTCTTATACTTACAGCATCCAAAAAATGGGTTATCTGCGATTTCTTAAACTTTTTTTTCTTTGAATGGTGAATTGTATTAATCAAAGCAGAACAGTACAAAAGATATATACTGAAGAGCAAAGAGAAATACGAAGGCTACAGAGAAACCATCCAAAGAAGCAAAAGAGGAAAGACAAAGTCTCCTAAACAGGCCTAAGGCCCCAAAAAATGAAACCAAAAGATTAAGATGATACTACTTCCCTCTAATTAAACAGCATAAGCTCCATAGGCATTCCTCAAAATTCTGGCAACACAGACACTCAAGATACAGCGAGAAATCTGGCTTTCGTAGCAACAGCTACTGAAGGAGAAGAACAATCTTCAAAGCAATGCCTATTCCTCTCCTTCCAAACTGTCCAAATGTTAGCAACAAAAGATGAGCGCCAAAGAAACCTTCCTCTCTTGGATTGAAATCCAAACTTCCAAGCATCAAAGAGCTCCAAAATGGATTGAGGGAGGACCCAGCTACAACAAAAACAATCTAGGGTAGAAGTCCAAATAACTTGCGTGAACCTGCAATTAAGCAGGAGATGATCCACATTCTCCTCCTCCGATAAGCAAAGCGGACAAGCGTTGATTAGAACCACCCCGCTTCTACGGAGATTATCCATAGTGAGAATGCTGCCTCAAAGGGCTAACCAACCAAACGCCAGGACTCTAGGAGGAGCCTTGGTCTTCCAAAGGTAGTCAAACCAATTGTGAGTGTTTGACCGCACCACGAAGAAAGAAGAAACAGAAAACACACCATCCTTTGAGGCAGCCCATACTCTTTTATCATCCCCTTGTATAGGTATAAAGATCCGACCAAGCTTGTCAAGGAGAGTCATAAGGTTCTCTTCTTCCGAGTAAGTCAAATCTCTTTTGAAAATTGGCCCCCAAAGGACCCTGTCTGCAACCCTATCCATATAATCAATCACCTTTGCTTGTCTATTCCTAGCACATTTGTACAGGTCCGGAAATTGCACCGCTAAAGTAGTATCCCCCACCCAAACATCGTGCCAAAAGACTAAAACATAAAAAAATCGTACATATCAAGTGTTGAGGGTTGCAAGTGCGACCTCCTCGCTTTAGAGGCTTTGTGGAAGAAAGGAGGTGTTGCACTTGTATCAATTTAATGCTCTACTAACTGTTGTTATAGTTTCATCATAGTACATCTTTGTTTTGTTATTACATTTGTGTATAATTAAGAAAAGGAGATTGGAATTTGGAAATGGATTTTAATGAATTGTGGGTTTAAATGGCAGGTCACCTGCAACGAGTCGCCAAGATGTGCTGGAGAGTAAAAAAGAACAAAGAAGAGATGAGGTGGTGGATACAGACGTTCAAAAGGCATTTTTGATTGAAAGGAATGCAGAACAAGAAATAGAGAAGGCCTAGAAAGCGAAGGGAGTTGTTTAGAAAACTACAGGCAAGGCTGAGTAGGAGGTATATTACACTTTTTTATGTCTGTTGAGAACTATGAAAGGGCAGGAGAATATCTGTAACTTTAAAATTAAAGGGGAAAATGAAATAGAGGCCTTTATTATCATGTTAGGCGCATAAAAGATGGTAATGAAAATGCTTATAGAAATGACAGGAGGACAGATGAAAAATGTACTTCTATTAGAAAAAAGAAGTAAACATTAGGGTTAGATGGTTTACTTATAGAAATATTGGGTTACTGGTTGATGGCAGACTTGGGTTTAGTGGTACTCAAGAGGGTGAGATTGGAGTATGGTCTCCTTTATAAGAGTAATGAGACTATATAGAATTTGTGCAATGCAGTCTATATTACCTATCGTGTTGCCATCCCTACCATTGACAATGACTCAAGTAAGAAACTACAGTAAAATTGGTCATTAGGAGTTGCACCAAATGCTTTGAACACCAAATTTCAGCGAGGCATGGATGAAGCATTGTGGTTCCGTAGAATGCTTTCATTCTTTTGTTGACATAAGGGCCTTTTTTCTATTCGTGAAAGATGCCCGGATGGCCCAGTGATGAAGGGCACAGATCTTGCCATTCTTCCTCATTCGGCAGGAGAACTGAGAATATGTAGAATATCAGGATTCGTGATGAGCAGTGTCCTGATCTGTTTTATTTAGAGGGAGATCAAATGGTTTTGTTTGAGATGAGTGGACCTCACACAAGTGAATTAGATGCATAGAGATGAGATGTGCATCTTGGTTAAAGATAATCCCTAATCATCATTAATTTCTACAAATAGTTTTGGTTTTAGAATTCAATTAGGAATTGTTTAATGACCACTTAGGTTCAACTTTCAGAAGGTTGAAGTCATGGACCAGCCCGGTAATACTTAAAATTCCACAACAAGAAACATAAAAATGCCAAGGATGGTTGGGAACTCGTGATGTTAGGTTCTAATAATTTAAGGTGGTATGGGGATTAATTAAGCATTTTAGCAAGTAATGTGGTATTGAACATTACTTCTCCTTCAATATAAGGAGATGATCATCAGATGTCTATTGATTTTCTTTTTCTCCTTCTCCGTTTTTTTTTTACCTATGTATTTCATGAGAAATTGCACTGGAACAACAGCATAATCTCCAAGCGGCATGGTTGTAATACCATCAATCTAATCTCTTCACACATTTGTGCTCCTCCTGCAAATTACCATTAGCCGAAATTTGACATTTATTTGAATTTATGGGCTCCAATTGATATTAGAGACATCAAAACCTCATCTAAGTACCTATTTAATGTGGTTTCAAGGAGACGCGACAATGATAAGCAAAAGCTTTAGACGAAGATGAGGGGAATATTTAATCAAATGAATGTAGCCTTTAGTTTTAAGATTTCAAAACTTAATCTCTATATATGCATAGCAAATTCGTTTTTGTTTTTCGTTTTTGTTATCCCAGTCAAGGGGGCTCAGACCCAAGATGGAGCCCGCATATACATGGGAAGGTAGCCCACTCAAGTGGGAAGGAGGCCCGCACGAAAGTATCCCATACAAGCAGGAAGATGTGACGTACCTAGGTTTCGAATTTTGGGCAATCAGGTAAGAACTGATGCTCCTTACCACTTGGGTAAGAGTCGTTCTTACAGTAAATTTATTGATAAATTCAACGATGTATAATTTCTAATTCAAGGGGCCCATATGGATCAATAGATTGGATTGAATATAAAGGTGTACGAATTATAAAAACTAAAACAAAAAATGAAGGAGATTACACCTCAGGAACGAGAGAGGTCTTGTGTTTGACACCTACCTCTGTTGGCCATCTTCCATAGTTTTACTCGGTGCATGTGGATAGGAGGGTTTGTATGTGCCTCTAGGGATTAGTTTTTGGCTGTTCAAAATTGAGTGTTCCTCGGGCCCAGGAGGCAGGAGATGCCTTGCGTTATAAAAAAAAATTGAATGAGATTTTTACGAGTAAATTAGTTTTAAATTCTCAATCAACTGACATAATAAAGAAATATTAAATATTGCCCTCAAAGTTCTTTTTGTACATTCAACACTTAAATATTTCCCTCAAAGTTCTTTTTGTACATTCAACACTTATTATTTTGGACAAAAGTGCACAAGGATACCTTGCTGCTGCCATTTTCTTATCTCCTTTTTTTTTTTAACCCTCGTCAGTTTGAGGGGTAAAGAACTCATTTTTCAAATCATCTAAGCCCCGAGTTCCTTTATCTACCGAAACCCTTGAACCAAACCAGTGACAAGGAAGAACTGGTTATTTAATATCTACTTGGAAATGATACTTTAGTGAATCACACGACAATAGCTTCTTGAATGTATAACTATTCTTCACACCTCTGTTCATTACGACTGCCAATCTGCCATTTCACCATCTCTACCATTGATGTCATTCCAATTTATATATTTAAGGACAGAAGAAGCTACCTACAAATTAAATGTGTTTGTGTTTAGGTTGATATACAATGCATATGTTGTGAGGGTTAGAGGAAGTTCCCGTTGTGTAGATTCCTGGAGGAAGTAGACAAAGGCAATTGCATGAGAGATTTAAAAATAAGCTCATTCTCTGTCAAATCCTTGCCCTTTTACATTAGAGACACCATATCATGATATAATGAGATTCATGAGATTTGCAATTTCTTCACGGATTTCTACTCCATTAACAAACAAGTTGTACCAAATACGCTGGGTGTGTTTGGCAATTAACTAGTTAAAATAAAGTAAAGTAAATTCAGATAAAAAATGGCAAGGGTTTATATCCAAAGTACACAATTTCAAAATTTCCTCTGAATTTTTCAAAAAAACCCTCCTTTTTCCACCAAAAGACGAAAAAACTCAACTTTTCTATACAAAAAGTCGAAAAGATTCCATACCAAACAACTAAAAATAAAACACCATCATAATACCTTATATTTTATTCTCTCACCTCACCGTACTTCAATTCACCATACATCCAAACAGGCCCTAAAGATATTATTTAGTTACATTTGTGTAGCTAGTTTTTCATAGAAAAAAGAAAATAATTTTTCATGTTTATATTAAAACTAACATTTGGTATGACCATTTATCCTAACTTTCTCAATCCTTTGGCCCAAACTAATCCCTCCAAGCCCAGAGGGAAGCCGAGTAAACTCTCCGATAGCATCTCTCAATGTGGTTGTGCAGTTTCGAACCTAGAAACCTTCGGGTGCAAGCCGTTGTTCTAGGCCAATTGAGCTACCCCCCATTTGATAATTTTACTAATATAGTCAAGTGAAGTGAAGTCAAGTTAAACATCCCATCAAAACCACTTTTCCACAAAATTCTCTACATCTTTTCCAAAAAAAGTCAAAAAGCAATTACATTTACTCACTAAAAGACAAAAAACTTCATTTCCCCATACAAAAAGTCAAAAATATTCCATCCCAAACAACTAAAAATAAAATATCATCATAACTCACTTATATTTTATTCATTCTTTTTATTTCTCCACTTTATTTTAAAAGTAAATTACCAAACGGGCTGGATTACCATTTATCCTAACTGAAAAAGTACAAAAAATAAAAAAGAAATAAATTTTCTGGGATTTCTCATAAAAAACAAATTCTTACAAAGGGGGTCAGAAAATATTTTTTTCACGTAACAATAAAATTTTCATGCACAGTCACGTGAAAGTCCCAAAATGTAATAAAACAACCAAACAAGGGAAAGTTTGATTGTTCACTCGCTGCTAATGCATCATCATCATCATCATCATCATCATATATATATATATATATATATGGAAATATTTAAATGCATCTATGGTGAGGGATAGAATGTTTCCAAAAAGTATAAGAGTGTTTTTGTACTTAAAACTTTTTCAAAAAAGAAAGTATCCATCATTCTGTGGTGAGAGATAGATGCATAAGCTGGATCGTGCGAAAATCACGTGTGACACAGCACAGTTCCTTCCTTCTGCAATAGATCTGAGAAGGTGGGTTTCGAGATGCATCTGCTCTTCTATGTCTACGTCTGTAACAGATCCAAACCACAACGACATGCACCCCACCTCTATGATTTGCTTCAATCGTGCCCGCCCCACTTCAAGATCGATCTGCAAATCAAAGATTGATACTCTGAGCCTCTTTCCTTTCATTGCGATTTCTCCGATCTCTACAATGCACAAGTCCGATAGCCCCATGTCGTCCCGTCCCATCCCTTCCTTCCCCGTTTCTAGAGAACGGAAACACCAAGACTATTTACCTCTAGTTGCCTTCTCAGCCTGCGACTCTCTCTGCTCCGATCAGCACCAGTGGGCAGTGGCCCTCCTTCGATTTGGTTCTTCTCCGGCTACGGTGCACCGACGAGCCTGGATCTGACTGTGCTACGATCATCTTCTCCGGTGCTAGTGGCCAAATCCAACACTAATCTGGGTTCTGCAACCAAGAGCCTTTGTAGCCTCTCTGCAAATCGGCAAAACCCCAGGCGCTGGCCTTCCTCCTTCAAGTCCGGCGACCGTCAACAAAGACGGTGAGGCACTAATAACAAGAGGCGGCAGTTCTCCGCAGTGTGGGCAGCAACAGAGAACATGATCCCTACAACAGGTCTTCTCCGGCAACTATGGGCTCAGGTAAACTGAGAACTCTGATAGTTTTCTGCAACCAGCGATGATTTGCAACAGCCGATCCGCTCCCTCCTGCAATCAGCACCGACCTCTCAAATGTCTTATGATCCAAACAACCCATCTCCTCCTTCCCAACAAACCGAACTCAAGATTATATGGATTGCTACAAACCAGAGTAACCATGCTTCTGTGAAATACCTTGGATGCGAATGCTACAATAAGACATAAACAGAAGTCCTTGTAATGTAAGCAACGATGACTAAGAAGAAACCGAGCAATTTCGTGGAAATCTCACGTAAGGTAGTTTGACCCTCTTTTTCTCTTGAATTGTGCAGAAGACCAGAGAATAAAAGGACGCCGGAGAAGACACGCACTTCCAAGAACAACGTTGTTGTCCCGGAAGACGCAGACTACCAATCTAAAAAGTGGGTTCTGCTGCTGCAGTTCCTTGTTGTATAACAGATGACAGGGACTAACACTGTTTGGGAAGGGAAGGGGGAAGCGAGGGGAGGGAAAGGAAAATTTGAGGGGGAAAGAAAATGAAGGGGCGGGAAAATTAATTTTACCTCCTTTTATTTGAGAAGTTAAAAAGTAGGAGGAAGAAAAGTGAAAAAGTATAATTTTGTTTGTTTGTGAGGTATATAGATAAAGACCATTTTGATCCTTATTTGGGCAAAAGTTTCTATTGAGAAAAAGGGTAATTTAGTAATTTTCCCCTCTTTTCCCCACCTTTCCCCTCATTTTCTCCCTTATTTTGGAGGGAAAATTTTTGTGTGTGCCCCACACTCTTTTTCCCTCCCCCACTTTCCCTCTCCCCTTTTCAAACAACCCTTATTTTTCATTTTCCCTCCATTCCCCCCCCCCCCCTCCACACCAAACACTCTTTTTCCCTCCCCCACTTTCCCTCTTCCTTCAAAACACCCTTATTTTTCATTTTCCCTCCATTTTCCCCCCACTTATTTGCCAAAAAACCAAAACCCCTTTATTTTGCCCCAAACCAACCTCCACCCCCCCCCCCCCCCAAATATTTTCCCTCCTTTCCGGATAAGAGTGTGATGTAAAAAATAAAAATTGTATCACACGCGCTTTTCACACGATCCAGCTTAGCTTTATAATAAGCTGTAGCTCACGGGAGCTGGCCTATCTCATTTCATATTCCGCGTACCTACCACTCAAAAAACGACCGTATCGCCTCGCGACGCGCGTGAAACCTCTCGTTTTCGTTGTTTCCTCCCCCGCGCCATCACCTTCCGGCCTTTAAATGCTTCATCTCCATCTCCTCTCTCCAAACCCTAATTAATCCTTAATTAGGGTTCTTCTTTTCCCCCTCTTTCCATCTCTCTCTCTCTCTCTCATTCTCCTCCGTCGGGTCTTACTCGTTTTATCTTCATTCGAATCATGGCGTCGAAGATTTGGGAAGCCGGACTCGCTCTCTCTTTGGTTTTTACCGCTCTGGCATCGCTGGGACCCGTTAGGGTTTCTTCGTCCTCAGACTCAGATGCAGTAATCTGCCCAGCCGCTTCGCCCGTGAATTCGATCTTGCAGCTGCCTGATTCGTGTTCGGATTCCGGTCGCGGTCCGATCGGTGTTACGGAGGTCTGCTCCTGGATGCTCTCTTTTTCTTTCCCCCTTGTGATTGATGGTTTTTTTGGATCTCTTTTTCTCCAATTTGTTCTTGTTTTTCCCCCGTGTGTGATTTCTTGAGATGTTAGTGATTATGGAGGAATTGGGGCTATCATTTCATGTTGAATCTCTAACCCATTATGCCTTCTTTGGGGCTATCATCTGAATAGTGATGCACAGGAATGGATTAACAATTGACAATCTTCTTTTCATGATGTCCATTATTTGATTGAATGCCCCTTTAGGCGACTAATCTACACTCCGATGAAGATAGCCTCCCTTTGGATGACACCCTTTTTTGATGGATCATTTTTTCCAAGCATGATTGATGTGGGCATTTTCGTTGGTTCGTAGGAGGCTGTATTCTTTTGTCCCATTAGATTTTCTCAAACTGGAAGTTCCTACTGCCTAATTTTAGGTAAAAGGCTGGCAATTATGATGGCAGCTAGCCATAAAAACTTGCCTAACCTAATTGGAATTGGGATAGTACTCCACCTATGCTACATTGTTGGGAATTGCTTTAAGAAAATGATGATGATGCCTTGTTTGGCTGTCGAAATAATGATGATCCTCGAAAGTTTTAAGATTTTAAGTAATGCCTTTTTTATTCTTGTCTTATTCCTAGAAAAGTAGAACCAATTTGATGATGATATGATATTGTGGCGAAATAAGTTCCGCTTGTGATAATCAATTTCTCACCATATAAGACTATTCCCTCCCATTCCATTCCTATAATTTCTCAACCAAGTGGGCCCTTGAGATACACTTGGATGTGCACGAGGATAGAATGGTTTGATTTCTGCCAAATTCATGGAGATGACATTGTTTCTGGTTACATCTTTAGCTGGCAACTAAGTTGGGTCTTAATCAACTCACCAGCACTTCTGTGAAGCTTTCAGTGATGCAGCGAATGCATAGAGAACAGCTGGTTTATATACATTCCACTTTGCATGGCAAGGGCAACCCTATAAATTTTCCTTGAGGGGACCACTGCATAAAAATAGTTTTCTGAGTGGTTCCATGGTTCATGCAAACAAACCCCTAGCACAATTTGTTATTTCATGAATGAACCAACTTTTCTTCCAATTTTTTATTGACATACAATGAACTGCTGGTGGATATTTACATTTATTTTTTCTAATTTCTACCTTATATTTATTTTTCTTTAGGTAACCACCCTCTTATTTGTTAGGGCTGAAATTGAATGCATAATTTGGAAATAGACTGAAGCAGTGAAATCAAAAGTTGTAGCTTAAAAACATTTCACATGTTATTTTCTTCCCATTTTTTTTTTCCCAAAGGGTAAATTGTTGACATTAGTAGGGCAATGAAAATGATGAACTTGAGGGAAGATGTTATTCTTCGTATACATTTTCAGTCATGAAGGTTGTAAGTTACAACCTTGCATGTGTCATTTTTTTTCCAGCTTTGAGTGGTGCACAATGTCTTTCAGATTCATGTCTATGGATAGTTGTGACATGCCATGATACTCTTTGTAGGGGAACTCTTTGGCCAATTTGTGTGATAGATTACTTGCCACAACTGTCACATCCCAGTCCCAAATCACCCTGGCCTAGGGTAATCCCTGAGGTGAGACACACGTTACTCCCGTGATGCTGTACCTGTCTTGAGCCAAATACAACACACGAAGGAGAGAAAAACAACTTTTTCACACGTGAGTTGAGCTCACTATAACATATTAATGACATTTAAAGCATAGTGGAAGCTGTAATTCATATACAAAGGGGGTATCATTTCCCATTCAGTCCAATTAAACATTCAAGTTTAACACAAAAGGATTATACAAGTATATACATTAATTACAAAAGAGGGTGTAATAAAAGAACCCTATACAACACTACTAAAAATATAATCAAAAGAATAACTACGCACTAAGTGTGACCCATGCAAAAAGGGGCTGGCCACACACTATGAAGCTCTCAAAAGGTACATCCATGCGCTCCGAGGGAGGCCTTTAAGCTGACTCTAGCTCCGGCTACTCCTATAGTCCTAAAGGAACCTCTTGGGTAACCTCCTCTCCCTCCTTGGCCTCTTCAAGGTCGGGAGCTGCTTCTGCGACTGGGACACCAATAGTAGTATCTCAATACGACGATCTAGCAAGTATAGGCAATTATAAGGAAATACATAATGTGTCAAATTGAATTAAAAGATGATTAAATTAACAGATGTCAATGATAAGTAATCACTAGGCAATGTCTGCAAAAATCGAATAATTTATGCTGTGAGTCAAAGTGGAATGAAAACATACTAATTGGCTACTACATTGAGCTCGTCCTCTCAATAAGAAAGCGAATCTAGTTGGGATATCACCAGTGGCCCGACCAAAGGCTAGCTGGCTACTCGAGTCTGGAGTTCCGGTGCTCTAGAAGACTTAATGCAGTAGTCTCGAATAACTAAACCAAATTCAACCCCATCGGGTATCACAGGGTTGAAGCTAAGTAGTGCCAACTCGATCGAATCAAATAATAGTCGAATTTGAGTAAGTCTATATTCACTTGTTCATAATCGAATCGAATAGTAACCACATATCACGAATACTTACTCAATCCACATTACCAACGAATACCAAATCAGATATACGAAAATTAAGCCACGAGTTGAAATTAGAAAACCGAACCACAATGAATACTAATAATGCAACCAATATACTAATTAGGATTTGATATCCATAACGAAATTTGACTTCTATATAAAATGCAATAATTTAAAGGAATCAAGGTATTTTTTCTATCCAATACTAAACTATTACTTTAGTCTCTCACCGTCCAATACAAGGTCGGTTCGGAAAGTCAACGTACTATTATCTTGTTTGTGTGTCACTTATTAAGAGAAAAGCGTTGAATTTCCAAAATCAACCTCCATGGCATAGTGTTAGGCCAATGATTGCCCAGTGGACCAATTAATGAGGTTAAATGTTTCATTTTAAGGTCATAAGGGTTTTAAAGATCCTAAATCCTATGGAAACAAGGGTAAGCACCTTAATTACCTATTAGGGAAGATTATGGTGGGTTCTGATAGATTAAGGGTGATAATTCACCCTAAAATTGGGTCAAAAGAAGCCCAGCCTACAGTTTTAGGTTCGCTCGAGTGGTCCCATGTTCGCTCAAGCGGACCCCATCCAGAGGGTTGATTGCTCGCGCAACCCATTCGTTCGCTTGAGCGGTGGATTTAGAAGGACATTCGCTCGAGCGGACCCCATCCAGAGAGCTGGTCGCTCGAGCGATCCTTTCAATTGCTCGAAGAAGTGCTCTAAGAGGAGGTTCGCTCGAGCGAATGCTCCAGAATTCCTGAACTTGGAATTCCCATGTTTTCTGCCTTCCATCCATTACCCAACTTCTTCTATCACACACCCTGCATAATGGAGCCTCCTTGCTCCCATTTACACATTATACCACCCTTCCATCCATCCCATTAACTTAAAAAAATCATAAAACATTCCAATCCATTCATTCATTAAGATATTAGAATCATTGAGAAGGAGTTTCATTTGAATCAATGCAATTAAACAAAAATGTAAATCCAATTTTATGCTTATACTTGCCTCAAGTAGAGCTTTCCAATCTTTTCTAGCTCTAAGACTCAAGAAACCCCAAATACCAAACCCTAATCACAAATGCACATGGAAGACCAATGAATATGCATGTATGGACAATCATGAGTCTCTCGACTCTAATGCAACTCAAGAACGTCAAACAAAAAGGGTTTTGGCTCTTACCTCAATAAGGAATCCGAATTTGGAAGAGTAGGAGATGGTGGAGATGGGTTCTTGTCAATATGAAGTAGGAAAGAGTGGAGAAGATGAAGAAGAAGTCTCCAAGTCTTGTTCCCCAAATGCATATGCCACCCAAAACCTCTTGATGATTGAGGAGAGAGGAGTAGTGAAGAAGAAGAGAAGAGTAGAGAGAAGAGGATCCACTAGTTAAATGGTTGGTCAAATGAAGTAGGGCCTAATACGAAAATCGATGTGCTTGTCGATATACACGCGATGACCCCAAGATGACGTGCAAATGATGCAAAATGAGAAAATCGATAATTACGAAAAAGCCTTTGAGTCTACCCAACCGAGTCAAATCAATTCCAACTCACTTACCCAAGGCTCAAGGCCTAAATAACTCGGTCTATAGAGGCTAATTAACACTAATAACCATAATTAACAACTAAGTGCCATTAATTAAGCTAAAACACTTAATTAGCACTAATCAAGGTTAAATTGGGTCGGGGTGTAACAACAACATTGCAATACGCTTCGTGTGCAGGTATAAGATAAGAACACAGAAGGCCATCGTTTGTTTCTTTCAGTCTCAAGAAGTTCAGCTCCTATAAGTGGGATGCAAGACAGATTATTATTATTATTATTATTATTATTATTATTATTATTATTATTATTTCTTTCTTCCATTTACCTGTACCGTGGTGAGGTATGGAGGTAAAAACTTGATCTTCAACGTGAAAGAGGCTTTTAACTTCAATTTGATTGGATGTTTTTGGAACTAGGAAAACACTGCATTTGACACCTTTTGATCAGCTTTACAATTAAGAAAAAAGACAATCCATTCCACCAACTCAAGACCCAAACACATTCGTCATCCTCTTACAATTATTCTTTTTTACCTTTTCAGGTTGTCTTTGGTTAATATTATGTGGAGCACAGGACAGCCGAACACCGTGTTGGCGGAGATTGAGGGATCTCATTTGACTTAATTGTAGATGATGATCCCATTTTGAGACAAATGCACCATAAAACGCAGATGTTGTATTTTTTACGTTCAAGCTCAATAAGCCCTGACGCCAACTTACAATGGAAATGCGAAATTTCGTGAGATCACCTAAGAAACACCATTAGGATTAAATAAATTATTCCAATTTAGTTAGAATTTTATCCATCACCCATAAATCCTTTTCACTTTGTGTTGGTGGTGCATTCTAATACAGTAGCTATTCTATTATTAAGACAACACATTCCAAAGCTAAGTTTAGTGGAAAAGAAAAATTTACATATAGGTTTTATTGATTTAGAGAACGCCATTAGGAATTTATTTTGATAAACTCATCCTCAATGGTCTTATCGGAATTGTCCAAGACATGTATGAAAGGGCAATAATGAGAGAGAGAACAATTTGTGGGAATCTACTAAGTTCCCAGTTGGAGTTGAATTGCATAAAGGGTCTTTACTCATGGACAACATGATGATAATACCCAAGATGAAGGGTTTTTTTTTTTTTTTTTTTTATATATATATATATATTTTAGTTCTTGATATTTGCATAGATGCGGTACAGTTTAGTTGGAGAAGCACACGACTAAGTGACAAACCAAAACTTCTGAGAAAAGCTTTGTTCTCAAATGATGCGAAAATCAATAGATCAAAAGATTAAGAATACATGCAGCGCTATTTTAGTGGACGAGAGTAGAGAAGATAAGTTGTTAACATTGAAAATAACTTAGTGCCACAATGTGATGTTTTGATATCTAGAAGCAATTATATAAGAAAGCGGAGGGTTTGACTTGGATGTTTCATATAGGATTAGTGCAAGGTGGGCAGAGTAAAGACAAGCAAGAGCTATGTGATTGTTGGGTGCCGCTTTGATTAAAGTGCATTTTTTAAAATAACATGACAGCTCCATTTTAGGATTAATGCAAGGTGGACAAAGTAAGACCTTACAAGCTAGTAGATTGATATGCAACTGTCTCGTGCCACTTTGACTAAAGGACATTTTTATAAGACGGCAGCTCCATGGTTACATGTGGTTTATAGCTGGCCTAATTTGTATTCAAGTTCGCAGTTTGGAATTCAGTACCTGTCATTGTCCACTAATTTGATGTGTAGGTTCATTCAGTTCATTTTTCAGTTTGTGCAATCTTCATTTTGAGTTCACTGAGATTGAAGAATTTGATTTTTCTAGTTCAATTATAATTTGATTCTATTTGCATGGTCCATAGATCCAATTCAACTAATATTTTTGGTAATAGAAATCAAACTTTAGTTGACCTTTTCAGTATGTTATAGTTATTGTTCATCATACAGCATACTTTTGGTCATACACAAATTAGTTACTCATCTAGCTGTGCTAAACATGCAGTTCCACAAGGTGTGAGTCTGAGTTATGGCAAAATATTTAAATTTGATTCATTCAAGTTAATGGTGTTGACTTATTGAAACTTAGGTCCAGATGTTCTTAAATCTCTTAATGTGCCCACCCAATGTTATACTACATGGATGAAACGAACAGTTCTTCATTTCACATTAGATTTTTATTATTGGCCTTATTTGGTTGGTTATTAAAGCTTTCCTAACATTACAATGATCATTTTTAGTTTATGTTTTATTTTATGCTGATTAGAACCCTTATTTTTATCATTGCCATGCTTTTCTGAAGGGGGATGAGGTTTCACTGCAGAAGGCTTCGATTCTAGTTCATAAGGACACACACAAATTTGTATCTGTGCTTTTTTATGCCAGTTGGTGTCCTTTTTCTAGAACACTCAGATCCAACTTCACTATTCTTTCTTCCTTATTTCCCACCATTCACCATATTGCAATGGAAGAATCTTCTATCAGACCAAGGTGCCATGAAATGCCCATTTTATATTTTATTGTTCCTGCATACAGCTATTTCCGACAATGACATGAGCATAATTGCAGTATATTATCACACTATGGAGTTCATGGTTTCCCAACTCTTTTTGTCCTAAATTCAACAATGCGGGTGCGGTATCGTGGATCTCGGACACTTGATTCTCTTATGGCTTTCTACAATGATGTTACAGGTACCCATTGTTTCCCCTGCACTTAGTGCATAGTTGCTTTTAATTCTTATGAATTTAAACTTTAACTTAGTTTGTTAGGGAATATTCATATAGAATGTAACATCTAATTGGAAGTTTGTAGTAGTTCTTAGTGAGGTAGTAATTTGCAGCTGCCGTTTTAGTATTGTGGGATCAAGTTTGACCGAAGGACCTTTCCTGTCATAATAGTGGTGGTGGTAGCAGCAGCATTAGGCCAGTACTCGTAGTGATAAGAGGTGGTGGTAGCAGTAGTGGTAGTGCAAAGGGGGCTGACAGGCTGGGTTGCTTCAGGTCTAATCAGGTTGGGTTGATTAGCGGTTGAAAATGTGGTGGCAAAAGATTTTACTCGAGGGCACTACTTTCTTTGAAAGGAAGTATCCTAAGGGAGGACCACCGTGTCAGATGGTTTATAATAGCAAGCACCCATTTGTTAGCATGGAATTGAATTCCTATGAATCCATGGTAAAATGGGTTCCAACAAAGGAATGGTAAAGAGATGAGGGGGGAAAGAATATAAGCTGGAGATGTAGAGACTTTCCTAGGATTTGATTTACTAGGGTGATAGGCTGGGTATGCGTTTTCCATCTCCCCTTATTCATTTTCCACTACTAGGGAAAATTAGTTGGTGGCCATTTATTCAGCTTCATCATTGTTTCTATCTATAATTTCAGCCACTTTTGGGAATGCATTTCTTAGAATTCCTAGAAATTCAATTCCATGGTAGGGTTCTAGTATCATGTTCTAGCGTTTGTTTCTAACTGGAGGCCTAGTTATATGAAATGTTGCTGTCCTAGACCTAACTGGGAAAGAGCAACTGAAGAGAGGTCCTTTCCTATGGCTATGAGGTTATTCTGGCACCACTCTTTGGATATAACTAGGTTTGCATATGATACTGATAACAGTAATGCACTCATTCAAATGTGATTATATCAAGAAATATATCGTGTTTTTTTTTCCTCTAACTAATCTTATATACTGGATGCTTGCACTAGGCATCAGGGCCGCATCACTGGATGGGAATATGTTTGAAAGAATCTGGGACCAATTGAACCTTACCAAGATTATAAGCGCTGAGCAAGAATGTCCATTCTCATGGGCAAGGTCACCTGAGAAGCTGCTGCAGCAGGAGACATATTTGACACTTGCCATTGCTTTTGTGCTTCTGAGGCTCATCTACATTCTTCTTCCAACAGTTCGAGTATGTCTTGAGCGAGCTTGGAGGGGGCGGATGCGGAACATGAGCTTGATGAGGTTTTGGGAGCACCCAAAGTCACGGCTTGAGCATGCAGTGCAGGTCCTCAGCAGGAGGAAGTCCAGCAAGAGGAGCAATCTGCAGGAAGGGGCAATGAATGCGAAGGCGTGGGCGTCCAAGTCACTAGCCACTGTTGCCATCAGTGATGCAAGTTCTAGCAGGGTATCTTTTGGGGGGTGAAAGATTGTGAGATTGAAGCGCCTTGCAAGGTCTTTACATTGGGAACTAACCAGTGCTTACATCAATTGGGATTTGGCCGTAAAGCTTTGTTGGGTCATTTATTTTGAGCAAGGGGTAGAGAAGCTCTTCTTGCCAATTTGGTAGAGGATTTATGTGGGAGCTGTTCTCATGGGAAGGTGGTGCTTGGCCTGTCTAACTGGCACCCGATATTATTTTGTTGTTTATGTATCATAATCATATTGGAGGACTAATGTAATTAGAAATTCTACAAAATGAAATTTCAGAAGGTGTTTGGATGTGGCGAAACCCCTCTGGAGGAATGTTCTCGTAGTCATGTGAATTGCAGTGCCAAGATAATATTTTATGATCAAATGGGGTCTTTGAAGCCCAGTATTACCCAACCTGACGTGCATTGAGAAAAATTAGCCATGTTCTGTTTGGGTTTATTTATTTATTTTTGGTACTTATTCTGTAGCAAACTGTCGCCTGTTGCTTATTTGAAGATGATTATTATCTCTAGGACATGTTTAATACCGAGGATTCCAACATGTAGTTAAAAAAATGCTCTAAATTTTTGTGGTTAGGTGCAGTGATTCTGTGTGGAAAGAGATTTTTTGAACTAAATAATTTTCTTTGATTTTGCAGAGAATCCTTGCGGGGGACCATGGAATCATACCATTTACACAAACAAGCTGTCAGAGAAGTGTGTATTTTTCTTTGCTCGTTTGTCTTGATGGGTTGGGTTTGATATGGGAGGACAAAGTTTCCTTGGGGTAGGTGTTGAAACTGCTTTACCACTCGCCAGTCCAGGGACAGATATCTGGATACCGTGAAAGACATGGTGGGAGAGGAATGAGGATCCCTCTGCTTAGAGAAAAAGTCGTACAGATTTTCTGCTTGTAAATAATTTCACCCAGACATATGCATGAGAGAGGGGGAGAGAGGGAGTAAAAAACCAAAAGTGACCTTGTACCTTGCTAAAAGCATATGAGAAAACAAATCACTCGAGTCATCTAATAGGGGTATAATGGGAAATGATTTTGTTAGTTTACTTACAATGCAAAGCATGCTGATGCTCATGCATGGTCGCCCTTTCTAACTTTTTTGGGAGTAGTTATCGTATTGTGCTGCTGACGGCTAACAAGGTATCTGGGACAGAAATGGATAGATAGAAATGACCAATAAAACTGAATTTGGGGGCTGTTTCGTACATAATCCTTCCTTTTTTAACTGACGGAGCCGTCTTCTTCTTCTTATTGTTATTATTATTATAGCCCTTTTCTCCACGATGGTGGTGGGTGGTGGGGCTAATGAAACCTACCTACTGTTCACACGGGTCTTTTTTTTTTTTTTTTGGCACTGGGAAGTTACCAAGCAGCAGGGCAACAGCAGAATTATCTTGACTGCTTTTATCGATGCACTCACAGCCCTATGGGGGCCCCACAAATGAGGCAGCGAAGATTTCATCGTGCCATATTATTTAAGTGGGCCATGATTTCTCACATCTCAACGTGTTATTTCTCGCCCAAGGGCAAGGAATCTCTCTCTCTCTCTCTCTTGTCTTGTCGTCTATCCATCATCGTGTCTTGTCTATCCATCATCATATCGACAACCGTTTATGAACCTCACCCCGTTTGAGAACCAACCCCACGCGGCTATCAATCCAATAACACGAGTATTATATATGGCCCTGCTTCTTTACTACTATGAAACGACAGGAGCGGAACCGGAAATTCAACTTGGGTGTGTTTGCTGTGGTTTACTTAGGATTGAATTTGAAGGAATTTTCTTGGATGATGATGTAGCCTGTAGGTCAGCCATTGACCATTGAACTTGGACTATGTGCCGGTGCGGATGAACGAAATAAACATCCTACTTTAAAGTCAACAAAAAGCGATGCGCGAGGTCCGTATTAAGTAGGATTTCAGTAGGGGAAATTGACAAATGATCACGTGATTGCATGATAGTTGGTAAACTAGTAACAACGTCCCCGTGCTAAAAAAAAAAAAAAAAAAAGTAAGTTATTATGTTTTTAATTTATAAGATATCAAAATTAATTATAAATATATAAAAATATATTTATACATATTTATATAAAAATAATCAATTCATCTTCAATCATAAATACAAGTGTTATTTTCATATAGGTCAATGGTCATTTCAATCCCTTTGCATAAATTTCTTTTCTATCCTTTTTAAGTAGTACCAATACCATTTTAGAATCGATTAAACCGTTTTTTAGCTCTAGATTTAAAATATATATATATAAGCATCTTAACTTTTAAAGCCATAAATTATAAGATTTTAAAACCATAGACTAGTGTTATTTGTTCCTAGAAATAATTGACTCACCTTGAATTAATGTATATATCTCTTAATTATCGGTCTATGTGGGCCCATGAAATTGTAATTATGGTGGGACAAACCTAGGGTCATTTATCTATATAATCAGATCATAAAATGATGCCTATAAAATTCAATAAAAAAAAAAAAAACACTATAACCTCAAAACATTTTTATTACAACCCCATCTATGAAGTGGTCTACTAGAATATCGGATCTGATTTTCGTTCATATGTAACAATCTCTGAAATAGTAGAGCTCTATTTGGAAACTAAAAGAAAATGATATTTTTAATGAAAAATTTATCAGTATGAATTATTGAAAAGTGGGCCCCAAATATTAAAAAAAAAAAAGATGACAATCTTGAGATAATAGAAGATAGATGGTGTTAAGAGAGAGAACAATTCATAATCCATATTGACCTAGAAAACTAATATATATGCATAATCCATGAGTGGGTCCCACTGCAGAAATAAGTTAAATGTGCGGAACCCACTAATTTATTTACATCCATAAGAAACCAGACAGCGGCCAATAGGCTTGCCTCCCTCCATCAATGGGGCACACTCTTAGAAAAAAAATGAGTTAAGAGAAGGCTATTGAGATTTCATCCAATACTGGAGTCCAATCTTGAAATATATTTAATATGAACTGGTGCCCACTAATGGATCCATCCATTTAGGGAAAAAAAACTGAAAGGAGAGTAAATGAGCAACAGTTTGGATTTCAATCATCGGTAGGGCCCACAAAACATATTTTACATGGGACCCATTAATGATTGAATATCTAATGAAAAGAAAACAAACCATTGATGATTGAAGATCTAAGGAAGATAAAACAAACCGACTGTAAAGATTTGGTTATAATTTGGATAATGGTAAGAAATAAGACTCAAATTCAAAGTTTATAAAAATCTCTTATGAGAAAGGTTTTAGGAGATAAAGAGTAGGACTCTTTGAAAATAGAGACTTTTTAGGGATGATGTGGCGCCCCTCGCAGTCCAAAGAGACTTTTTAGGGATGAAGTGACACCTCTTACAACCCACCTCCCCCTTTGCTTTAATATATATAACTAAGAGCAAACGCTCGGGCTCAAACAAAGATATAGTAAATTATTATAATAATTTAAACTATAAAAGAAGAATCCACTATTATTATTTTTAAGAATTTTTAGAAGAAAATAAAGTGGAAAATATCTTAAGATTTTATGGTAAAAGGAAGAAATTATTGTGAAAAATAATAATGAGAATCTTGTAATATTGCACCTATAAAATTTTGTAAATTGAAAAAATGCATGGGTTGAAAGTCCCTACTAAAAAAGAGAAAACTCTGGATGGAAGCAAAAACAAAAAATTATACCATTCAAAAAAGGAAAAAAAAATGAGAAAAGAAAAAACAAATGCTTTCATTTTCCTATCAATACTCGGCAGGGGCTCAGTCTGTTAGGTACATCGTGTGAAGTGTGGGTGTGGCTAAGATGAGTCTCACACTAATGCCTCAAAATACTATTCACTCGTGTTGAGCCTACTTACCATTAGAACACACGTGCTTGAACCTGCAAATCAAATCTACATCCAACCAAACACTTAAGAGAGAGAGATGTGTAGAATCTTTTTATTCTCCATCAATGTCCGATATTGATTTAATATATATAAAAACCAAATCCAAGGAAAAAAGGTCCCTCGCATGGGATCTATACCTGGTGCAAGATAACGATAGAGAGAGCAATTTAATTGCTTTCATCAATGTTGAGGCTTTGGATTTTATATGAATGTTGAAGCATCAAAACTAACATAATTGCAAGCATTCAATATTAAGTTTTATAATTTAGATTTGCATTAAATTAACGGCCCGTTGTAGGAATTTCAATGGGTCAGTTTTCGGACTGACTCATTTATACTATCAATAGGGATTGAACGGCCTGAGTTCAGGTGTATATCAGGTCTTAGATACTAAGTTCGAGCCCGCATACTCAAAAAATATTGGTGGATCGAGACTGCCCCTTAAAGGTTGGGGTCAGACTAAGGTTTGAGTCCAGGTGCACGTAGGATCATCCCAGATCAAACCACACGATAAAAAAGTACTGAAAATATATGACAACTCTTTGAAGGCCTCAGTTCAACAAGGGCTCAAGTCCATTTAACATTTGAGTCAGGTTGATAAGTTCTATGAGATGGTCCCACCAAGATGGTGCATGGGTTATATTTATTAAATTCCCTAAAACTTTCGTGGGATAACACATAAGTAAAAGAGATTGATATTTTTGGATCATAAGATCTACATAATAAGCCCCCTTAGAAGGGTCTTTTGTGTTATTTTTGCAAGATTAACTTTAATTTCAGGGGATATTGATTGAGAGACTTTAGGAGATAGAAGATATGAATAGATACTTTTGGAGTAAAAATAGTAGAATGTGATGACATAACTCCTTAATTTACTCTAAGTATTTTATGTATATTTATTTAAAAGGAGAACTCCTTCGATGCTGACGTGGCACCTCTCACAGCCCACCTCCCCCTTTGCTTTAAATATATATATATATATATATATAAATGATTAAAATCAAGGATGATGAGAAATGGATCTCTCTCTTTATAATGCAAAGGTCCTATCTAAATCTCCAGTCTATCTCTTTCACTCCCCGTCTATCTCTTTCACTCTTCACCTAAATTTTTGGCATTTTACTAGATCAAGAAAAGTTAAATAAAGCCTCTATTTTTCATATAGAGTGTCATATCGATAGTACTTTAAATGAGAAGTCCTTCAACTTTTTTATACAAAAAAGTCAGAAAACACTCTATATCAAATAATTAAAAACAAAATAACATCATAACTCCATTATATTTTATTCTCTCCTTAGCTTATTTTACATGTAAAATTATGGAACGGATTCTGAGAGCACAGCTCATTTGAACATGAATTCTACGAGTAATCTAATGTAAACACACACAATCCCTTTTAATTAAGCTCTTGTCATTGGTCTGGAACCCATTTTTATCATCAAGAATTCTAGATAGTGTAAACAATCAATTTCCATTCCGTCATTCTATCCTAGAATAAATCCAGCACAGCAATCGACGGCATTGCGTTTGGCTCATCAAGCTCTTGATGAGCCACAGGCCATCAGTCTCGTGATACATCTCATTTCCTTCTCTGTCCGCTTGCGTGTTGACTCTTCATTCTTGGTCTGCTGGCTGCCAAGAAATCTTCTCTCTCCACGAACAAACCCTCTCTGCCCTCTCTCTCTCTCTCTCCATACACACAAACATCTCTCTTCATCCTCTCTCCTCTCTCAAAGGTACTTTTACTTTGCCTTTTCATCTCTCCCCTCTTTTATCTTCTCTTTAGATTTCTCCTTTGTTTTCTTTCTTCATCTTCTTCTTCACCTGCTGCATCATGTTCATTCCACACTCTTCATGGTTCTCATCTTTGGGTTTCTGATGGGTAGGCACTGAGTAAAAATCTTGCCTTTTGTTTTTGTTTTTCTATCATTTCCATTTGTAAATCATGGGTTTTGTCAATATGTAACAGATTGCTGTTTAAAGCTCCTTAATTCCCAAGAGACACTGTTGTATCACTTGGAGGTCTTTTTGTGTGTGTTTGGACGTGGACAATAAAAGGTTGGGAGTACTGTATAGAGTTCAAAAATTAGTACTATAATCAGTTTTCTCCACTGTGCTTTCTCTATGATGGTTAGAAAAAAATGGGGGTGATTTCCATATGGGCCTGGTTGCCTACTTTGTGTTTTCTAGATCGGACCGTCACTTTAGTGGCGGTAGTTGATTTAGTATGGGTTTGTTGCTGCAGAGCCATCCCCACCAAAAGTGGAGACTATTTGATGGTCTTTTGTGAATTTTCACCTTTACTTAAAAGCTCCTTGGATAGTAAGGCGTTACTAGGAATTCAATACAGGGCGAAGAAATGGGGCCCAAGTATTTTAGGGAAAAAGATCATGGATTCCTGTTATATCTTCAAAATTAGGAAATTTGATTCTGTAGAATGCTATTTGTAGTTCATTTTTGGGAGAAGGAAAATCAATGAAGAATTGTTTGTTTGACCAGCACATTTGGAGTGTAGGGTTTCATCTTATTTTCTTTCATTCTGTTACAGCACCTTAATGGAATTAACACTCTACAACTCCTCCTGTTATCTCCATATCCAAATGCACTCATTGGTATAATGGTGCTCCAACTTCCTTGCCTTTGAAATGGGGTTCTAAGTTCAAGAACCACTTCGGAAGGATCATTTCTTTAAAAGAGGCCCGTAATCATGTTTCACCAAGCATAGTTATTGGGTCTGCTTTGGATTAAGGATATCCCGTAATCTCCCTGTTGGAAGACCCTGACCCATTTATCCTTCCACCATCATCATCGTGATTGAAACTATACTCCCATCAATTCCCAGATTGGATTTTGCTTCATCTTCCTCCTAGAAGTATCAAAAGAAGGCCATTGAATAACTATTTGAGCCAAGAGCTCTGTCACTGCCTAAGTTGAAAACTGCAGACTTGAAAATCTCGTCAAATACTCACTCTAGTAGCCAGTCCATGCCTGCTTGCCAATCACTGCAAACTCCAATTTATCCAGCCTTGGCCCATCCCTTGTTTCCCATGTATAAAGCTTCTTACATAGCCCCACTGTGAATTTGATGATGCCGTCTCTTCTAAGAAGCCATTCTTTGGAAATTTTGTTGTCATAGTATTCTAAAATAATTTATTTGCCTATAAGAATCATTATATGAAATCATCAATTGCATCCAAAAGAATTTTGGCGAAAATCTTATGTCAATACAATATGTTGACACATTATTTCATATACATCCTATGTCAAGAATCTCTTCTTCTCCTGTCTTCTTCTTCTCAAAAAGTAAAAAATAAAATATCATGGCAGAGGATCTTGATCTTTTTTTTTTTTTGAAAGAAGCATGGTGGAGGATCTCGTGAGCTCAAAAATAGAACAAGACGACATCTTTCTTGTCATTCACATTTGTTGGACAAAATATAGAAGAAATTATTTCAGAAAACAGTCACATCTAGTATTGAGTGTTGTAAGATGTGCACACTTCTATGTATCTTAGGATCTAATGGCCTCTTGCTGAATTACTTCATTAAGTGTTAAAATCATTTCATGTTGAGCTATAGTTTCAAAGTGATTTTTTTTTCTTATTACAAAACTACTTGGTTGAGGGTAGGAACATGAAGATGTTACTCATGCCAATGATAGTAGAGGAAGTGAAAGTAAGAAAGAACATATTGATGTAAGAATCTAAATCTGAACAAATTGAGGTTGGAAAATTCCCTCTTGTCTGTATTTGCTGAACATTCTAAAATTGGAAGACTAAAATTTTTTGGCATGCTGGCGGGAGTGAGATTGCCATTTCCATGTCTTCACATATTGGTTTGTGGGCAGTTTCATTTTGCTTATTCATTTTGATAATTCTAATATTCAAGTAGTTGTTTTCTATTACGAATTTCAGATATCATCTGGTGCACCTTATGAATGATGTATGCAATGTTACTTTTAGTTTGACTGTACATTGTGGGAGATTGTGCCATTACCCTGTTTGAAGCTTAATTTTAGTATTATGTGTGAATATTGTATTTAGTGTAGTTTGGCATATTACATGAATGGATATTTTTGTTTCTTTTTTTTTTCTTTTTGGAGCGTTGGGATGGAGTACCTTTAATTCCAGTATGTCTCTTTGTTCATTTTGCGCTTTTTCAGTAATGTACAAGAGAATAACATGTTAGATGAATGAAATTTGCTATTCGCTAGACATAGATGATTCTAGCTATAACTATGTCACTCATTTAATGTCATATAACTCTGCAGGGAATAACATTGATTTCATGAGTACATTGGAGTTTTACATGATTCACTAATACATTTATGGGGATAATCACCGCTGAGATGGAATTGGTTTATGCATTCTTTTTGTTGGCTTCTCTTGAGTTCTTTTGGGACATATGATTATCATGGTACATCAGTGTTTTTGTTCCTTAGCGCTAATTAGAAAAAAAGAAAGTTGGTTACTGTTATGTGATGCTGTTAGATGAATGAAAATTTCTATTCGCTAGACGTAGATGCTTCTAGTTATTAGTATGTTGCTCATTTATTGTCATACAACTCTGCAGGGAACAATATTCATTTTATGGGTACATTGGAGCTTATGTGATTCACAAATGAATTATCCCCATTAATCATTGCAGAGATGGAATTGGTTTATGTATTCTTTTTGTTGGCTTCTCTGAGTTCTTTTGGGACATCTGATTACCAAGGTACATCAGTGTTTTTGTTCCTTAATGCTTAATAGAAAAAGGAAAGATGGCTACTGTTATGCAATGCTTTCCCTTTAACTTTTTACATGCATTACTTCATGTAATTTTAAATGTTGTATATGTACCTTCAAAGAGAACACCAAGAATATGGTATTTGAATATTCCAATTTCTTGATGGACCAGATCTGGTAAGTTGCTTTTTCTTCTTATTGACACAAGTTGAATAGTGAATGATTGCTTTCAGATCCTCGCAATTCTCTGTGTACATGTTTTCATATCCCATGTTTTCCCAGATCTTCTTCCTTTTCCAGGATGCTAATTAGAAAAACTCCCTAAATGTTCTTAGGAGATGCTCTGATCGCTTTAAAAACTTCATTAAATACCTCTGGTACTCAGCTCACAGATTGGAATCAAAATCAAGTTAATCCTTGTGCTTGGACTTCTGTCATTTGTGATGCTAAGTCGAATGTCATTTCTTTGTAAGTTGTTCTTTGACTTGATACTTCTTCTTCTTTTTTTTCTTTTTTCTTTTTTTGATAGATATGTGTTGGCTCTTTTATGATGTTTGCATTATAAACTATGATACTCTATATGAAGTACTGTTGTGATCTGATATCAGATAAGTTTCAGCAAATTCTCCTGTGAAAGGCTCTAATATGGCATATACTCGTTCCATTTTACGCTTGCAGGATTTTGCCTTCAATGAAATTCTCTGGATACTTGTCACCTAGAATTGGAGTTTTGAAGTCTCTTACTTCCCTGTATGTATGAAAAATAGGATTAACATTGAACTGTAAATTTGTATTGCTTCTCTTTCTTCCTTGTATATATGAAAAATAGGCTAATATTGAACTGTAACATTGGATTGCTTTTGCCCATGGTTTCTTTGTTTAGTAACTTTATATTTCAAAATGAGAGAAGATGTCAAAATCTACTGATTGCACATGGTTTAAATATGCCGTGGCTCTCCATGTGGACCACTTCTATAAAAAAGGTTAACCCATCCCATTAGAACCATACTGCTGCTTTTGAGTTGAGGGTTCTTTTCTTGTGACCAAGCATCTTGTAGGGATGACAAGAGCCCTAGCACAGTGGAAGGTGCTCGCTATTGCAACCTTGAGGTTGTGGGTTCGAGTCACATTGCTAGTCAAGAACGGGGAAAGAAAGAAAAGAAACAAACATGTTGTAGGGATATGGGTTCTAACTTCCTTTCTTGTGCTGCTAAGTGCTAATCACTTTTCAATGCTATCAAGGTATATTCCTCGCGATCTTCTTGTCGACCTCCTTGGCTTCTATCTTGACCACATGGCATTGTGGGAGTAGATGAAGCTCACAGGAAACCGGATTCGGCATAAGTATTGGCTTTTGATGCCAACTGATGCAGATCCAATCTGAAAGGACTGATCTACAACAAAAGTAGTACTGTCCCCAACAATGCAAAATGCATTATGTTCCAAAGAACCTACCAAATGACAGATATCGGCATGAACAAAGAGGAAAACTCAGCACAAAACTCAACTTGCAATCTTACCAGAGCAAAGGGCCATGTGCCTGAGCCTTAGATGCCAAGCATGTGCCCCTTAGGGAATATTTTCATGTGTTGAGAAAACCCAGCCAAATCGACTGGCTTCATCATAATATATGACCTATGAAGTCTCCACACTAAGATGCCCTATACAATCCGGGCTATACATCAATTGCTAGATAATTTAGTTACCACTATCAATAAGATATAACACATAAATATCCTTATTGTCTTGCACTAATATATAATAAAAAATCATCATATGGAATGGACTAGGAGTTGTACTTGTATGTCCCAGTTTGTTATTGGGCTGGTTGTGCAGCCAGGCCTGTTCCTAGTCCAGCTACGACTGGATGGGGCAAGTCAAGCTTGTTTTGCGCCAGGATTGCTTGCAGGCCTGTCCAGAAGGTTTGTGGGACTAGTTTGGAGCTTCAAGGCCTCCTTGCCCTCTTGGGCACGTCATGTAAGGGGTTGGGTCTTTTGGGCTTGATCGTATGCCTCTATATATGCTGGTTTGATGGCTGATATGGATGTTATGGTCTACATACTTTTGATCATTATCAATGCCTACTTATCCTCTTCATAGAGCCATGGTTCATGTCTGTGTGAATTACTATGGCTATGCTTTGTCCCCTAAGAAATGGTTGCATATCATTGAGACTGTTTTAATGTTTCATGAGCATGGTATAATTTGTTGGCCATTATGTTAATGTATTGGTTGATACAATTTAGGGGCTGATACAATTTAGGTATTGATTAATACTGAACCGATATCCTGCTGGAATATCGGTGTTGGTTTGATCTCAATTCACAATAACAGTGTGGGAGAGAACTTGTGGTTGGTTGTGGAAATGCAACTACTTCTTTGCTGAAGCTGTTCTTCTTTGTTCCCACCGCCACTGTTGCTTCTCTCGTCCTCTTCTTCTTCCTTCTCTTTCTCCTTTCCCTCTTTTTTCCCCTCTCCCTTTTCCACTTACTTTTCTACCGCAATTAAAAGAGGCAAATGCCTCTTTGCAAACTGCCGCCCCTCTTTTTTTTTGGGTTCCGGACCATTCAATGCTTGAACTCATGGGAAGCTCATGGTCCACACAATGGGGCCCACTTATTAAAATTCAAATTGCGTAAAATTAATGCCACCTCTTGTATGGCCCTAGCCATAAGGAGATGGGCCCACCGTCAAATTAATCTGCGTGATAGAAGAAACATATATAAAGTGTGACTAAAATGCATGCTTCATCTGGGGTTGTACGCTCAAATATGAAGCATACTAGTGAGTAGTGAGGCACTCCAAATGCAAAATTTCTACCAATAGGAGTTGGTCCCTATGTAAGATTGAGCATATGTGATTCTTAATCATATGTTTAATCGTATGGTCCGATTCTTATTGGAGTAAAATATGGGGAAAGCCTACTTAAGTGGAGGGAGTTTATGTTGCCCCCACTTTGGAGTTCCACACTCCACACAAGAAGCATGAGTGAGGCACTTAGAGGATCTGGACCCTTATTATATCATTTTTGTCTTCACATTTAATCTTTTCATGATTTGGTGATGGATTTAATGCCCCTCTCGCCTTCCATGCCCTACTGCAGAACCATGGCCCATCAAATGATCACAAGTAACCAATCAACAAATTTCGTTGTGGTTGGATTGGTTTACATGTGATCAATTCGACATGGGTCCTAATTTGATTTGAATGAGAAACAACTCTTAGTGCTAAAACAAGGAGAAAATGATTATTGAGTGGTTTGGATTCATTGTAGTGAGGCGTACTATTTTCTTATTTTAATTGCCCTTTCAAGTGTACCCAAAAAAAAAAAAAAAAAAGGCCCTCACAAGTTTTGAGAATTTATGTCTTGGAAAATGGTGTGATATTTTCAAAATTAGGATTATTCTTCAAATATATATTAAAAGAGTCTGCAAAAATCAATTTGTATAATAATAAATCAGTAAGTATAGAGTATTATCAACTGACTATCATATGCCCCCCTACAAGAAAATCCTAGCTCCACCATTGGCAATGGCTGAGCAGCTTAGATCCATGTGACTCAGATGTGTGAACTTTAGATCATAAAACCAATGCTCTAATCAATTGAGCAATTTTAGCCAATAGCATGAATGAAATGACTGATGTAGTGAGTCACAGGAAACACCAGCCAACTTGAACCAGGCACAACACACTTTTAACTTGTATATATCTTGTAGATTTGTATCCACATCATAATGGACTAGTTCTAGATTATTTTCTCTTAATCAAGGGATTGCAACAGCTTGATAATCCTCAAAGATCCATGTGCATTACTCTTATATATAGAGACATTTGTATGAAAACATTCTACAAATCCTCTCCATATTACCAATTGTCATTTTGTGATAGTTTGTTTGATCAAGGAATCTGTATCCTTGATCTATCAACCTCAACACTCAACAAATTCAATAGTTTAAAGCAATACAAGACTTAGAATGACATCAAGGGGTTTGAGTATTTATATACTGCTTGAGGATGCAAATAAGCATCAAAATGTTAATTTGAATTTTTGGATGTTTTCTAGATTTATACTTAAAAAAAGCTTGTTTTGATAACTGATACGAGTAACTGGCAAAACTCCAGATATGTACCATTTCTTGAACAGGCTGATTTGCTTTCTGATACTACTATTTTGAACCTTGGTTACTCTCTCTCTCTCTCTTTCTCTCTCTCTCTCTCTCTCTCTCTCTCTCTCTCTCTCTCTCTCTCTGTGTGTGTGTGTGTGTGTGTGTGTGTGTGTTGTATAAAATATCTATATATATTTTGGCACAAAATGTTTTTGAAAATTTCTTTTATTTTTTCTTGCTTTCATCAATTAATATTTACTCGATTATTCATCATGCAGTGGCTTGCCAGGTAACAACATAAGAGGGGGGATACCAAAAGAATTTGGGAATTTGACAAACCTAACAAGCTTGAATTTAGAAAATAATTATTTAACTGGTGAGATACCAAGTTCCTTAGGCAATCTCAACAAGCTTCAGTTCTTGTAAGTTGTATTCAAAATTTATAACTATTTCACTCCCCTTTCAAGTAGTTAATTGGTTTTATTACAAGACGTTGCCATTTTTGTGATCAAATGATCAGGAGTTTGGGTGAGAACTATCTTAATGGGACTATTCCGGACACACTTTCCAATCTTCCAAGCTTGATCAATCTGTAAGTGGTACATTTACCCATAATGTGTCATAATTTTGATTTCTTGTTTTTATTTTGTGAATTCATATATATATATATATATATATATATCTGAAAATGTGTTGAATTGCTCACTATTACAACCTTGAGGTTGTAGGTGTTAAATTGATGAGCTTAATTTTCTAGTGGTCCGAGGGAGTATCTGGGTACAAAATTGTTTGGTTTGGGAGTTGGCTACCTTAAAATCAATCCTTTACTCAAGTATTTGACATCATTTTATTTCTACTATATTGACAGTCAACTAGCTTTCAATAATCTCAGTGGTCGTGTGCCTGATCGATTATTTCAAATTCCCAAATACAAGTATGTTTTTCTTTTTTAACTATATAATTTTACACTACAAATCCTGATAAGCAAGATGAAGTCAAATATTTATAGGTATTTCATACTTTGTATTGTGTCAATTCTAATTTGGGTTCTTGATGAAGTTTTACAGGAAACAACTTGAATTGTGGCACAAATTTTACAAATAGTTGTGTGTCCAATGCTTCTGATAAAGGTGATCTCAGATAGTTTATTACTTTGTTTGTTAGAATTAGATTATCTTAAAAAATATTGGCAGTTATGAATTTTCGGAGTTCCATTTAGATGGAATTATGCCTCATGTTTGTATCTGCTTCACAGGTGCCTCACATAAATCAAAAATCGGAATCATATTTGGTACTATAGGAGGTGTGATGGGGGTCCTTACTTGCATTGGTGTGCTGTTTTTCCTGTGGAAGCGTCGGCATAAAGGTTATCAGCGTGATGTTTTTGAGGATGTTGCAGGTCTGTGCTTGCTTCTGCTGTGGAATGTAAATATAAGCTTGTCTTTACTTTTCTTCACTTCCCTTTAAGAATTACTGAGTCTCATTTTCTGAATGCTGTATTGATCCTCCAAAAAAATCTGAATTCTGAGATTTTGTCTAGTACAATTGTACATATGTTTTGTTTTTGAGTAATTTTTGTTTTCTGTTTGCACTTTAAAGCTTGACAAGTGGAAAGGACTAAGGTTTAGTATTACCTTCATGGAAGGCTATTGAGCGGCATGTTTTGGTTATCAGAGATACTTATCTCCTGCTGGAGTGAATTTCTATAGTCCAAAAAATTATAAAAAATCCTAAATTCTCAGAATATTAGAAACTGATAGATTTTGATATTTATTCACATTCTCAGGGAATATATGTGCATTTATGGGGCCCCTAAATGTTATGAGGTTTCTATGTTGATTTGTTTGGTCATTTCATTTACTCTATTCCACTAAAATTTATGCAAAAAGAAGTCAAATACATGGAATTTATTTTATTAATCGTCTCATGGCTTAGTTGATTACAGCATTGGTTTTATGAGCTGAAGGTCATGGTTCAAGTCACTTAGATTACAGCCACTCTGCCATTATATGTTAAGCTGAGTTTTTTTTTTTTTTATATACATATATTTTTTATTTTTTATATAATAGTCCATACATCACCTTCTTTTTGGGAGGAAGACACTATATCTACTCTAGACTTGAATTAGCAAATAATGGCTTTGAATTGCTTAGAACTATGTTATTTGGTTGACTTTGGAAAGCTGAATAAACAAATGAAATGTCAAAAACTCCATGGTTGAGGTCTACTATATCAAATTGTTAGCCATATTGGTACATTTATCAATGTTATTTTTTTTAAAAGGATGCATTTTAATTATTATAATGGGGTGGGCCAGTAACCAGTGATTAATGGCTGATAAGATATTCTGAACCATGGAATGGACATCAAATTTCTTACTTTTGGTCAAATTTGTTCTATCATGCTTCAAGTATGCTCTTCCATATTTAACCTGGAAACAACTTGTTAACATGGATCAATTGAAGTTGACAAGCTTGTGATATGTTTTTTCAGTCAACAGATATAACAATTCTCCAGCCAGTGAGTTAATTTAGGGATTATCATCAGGCTTGTAAATTCTACTGGAAAATCTTGAGATAAAATGTTTTAAGTTTTGTTTAAATATCTGGAACCATATGTAAAGGCGATTGAGGATCTGAGGTCTTTTTCCCCTTATTGCCCATAATACTTACTTGAACCAACATTTCAACAAAAAAAATTTATTTTTATTTTGGCAGCTATTTTCTACGTTTTCCTCTTCATCCCCATAATACTTTCTTGGGCAATGTTCTCCTACTCGCAGACTGCATATAGCTTATATGCTGTGCAGCTCATGGGGCCACTTAGATGCAAATTTATCAATGGGAAGGAGGGCAGATGGAAAGGTCTCCTCATGGACAAGGGGAATCCAAAAAATCAGCCCCACCATATTATCTAAGCCTTTGATTTAACAGCCTTAAAAGTTAATGGCTTATTAACAGTAGATTTTCTTGAGATTTAAGCCGACTGTGAGTGAAGGTTTAATGTGTAAAATTGGCCTGATGCTCAATCATGGATGACAAGAGGCCCCACAATGCTGGACTGCACTTGCAGTTGCTCGTAGGAGAACATTTTCCATACTTTCTTGAGCCAACATAGCATTTTTCATGTTTTGTTGGCTATATTCTAATCTATTAACAAAACTTCCAAATTTTATTGGCATTTTTCTGGTTAATATTTTGTTAGCTTCCCTTTCAAATCATTCTTATAGTATGCACTTTTTTGTATCATGCGGAAGTTTCTGATAAAATTTATGTTTTTTGTTGGAATCTCAGGCGAAGATGACCGCAGAATTGCATTTGGACAATTGAAGAGATTTGCATGGCGAGAATTGCAACTGGCAACTGATAGCTTCAGTGAGCAAAATGTTCTTGGACAGGGTGGGTTTGGAAAGGTATATAAAGGAGTGCTTGCTGATGATACAAAAATTGCAGTAAAACGGCTGATTGATTACGAGAGTCCTGGTGGGGAGGCAGCATTCCTACGTGAAGTTGAGATGATTAGTGTGGCTGTTCATAGGAATCTTCTAAGGCTTATAGGCTTCTGTACAACACCATGTGAGCGTCTTTTGGTTTACCCCTTTATGCAGAACCTAAGTGTGGCATATCGTTTACGAGGTACTAGTAGTTTCCAACTGTTTATAGTTTGAGAGTATAGTTCTTTAAGCCAACCCCAAATTGATGGGTAAGGCTCTGATGATAAATATATTAGTTTCATTGACTTGTGACTTAAACTTACATCGTCAGTTTAACCATTTATCTGTAATATTTTTTGATTTAGTTCTCTTGTTGATTGACTCGTGATTGCATCAAACACCATTGTCAGCATTGTTGAAGCCTAGTCCACAATATTTAGGGTCGGCTATCGGAACATCCAACATTTTCCGTACAATGGAGTATTGTATCATCCTACATTAATTTATCCCATTCCTTAACTCAGTTTTGCACTGCTCTGGGTATTCTAGTCTGGTGCAGATCCCAAATAAATGGGATAAGGCTTTGATGACGATGACATGGATGTGTATTTCTAGTCTTGCACTTGTTTCTTGCCCACATACTATCTCATGGCTATAGGCATATTTAGGAGCATTTATGGTTCTTTCATGTAATGACTTTGCTGTACATGGGTACTATAGTACGCTGGCGTATTCCTGAGTCATTAGAAGTTGTGCAAAGAACATTGGATTTGAGGCTCCACGCAGAGTTCCATTTCCACTGAATTTATCTATATATTTATTTTTATCAATTCACCTTGAAATATGTAACAGCTGTCATTTGGAAAACTGACTTAGGCGATCCAAGGGTACGATCCACATGGGCCCTTAAGGGCCCAACTTTGCAGATTGAAGCCCCCAGGAGGGACTTACAGATGTAAAGAGACATTGTACCTTGGACTTGGGCCCAGACCAAATGTGCCTTGGGCCCAATGGAGTCACGAATTTATGTGACCGTGCAAATTGTATGTGTCCTCAGGGTAAGTATAGTTTGTTAGGGATAATCTCTTTGTAAGATGGATCCTTAGGATTAGTATATTTAGTTTGGGATAATCTCTTTTATCATGTATCCTTTTAGGATAAGTATACTTACGGATAATCTCTTTGTAAGATGTATCCTTATGATAAGTATAGTTAGTTTGGGATAATCTCTTTATAACATGTACCCTTATGATAAATATAGTTACTTAGGGGATAATCTCTTTGTAACCTCTCATTTAATTAGGGTTGTACACTTGTACTCCATGAGTGCTATCATACCAAGAGGGTCCTATGGGATCAAGAGGCACACCGAATAATCTCCAAAACAGTTATGTTCTTGTTCGTATTTTACTTGGTGTTGGAGCCGAAGGCTCTCTGATCGTGTGGTCTACATTCTTCAACAAGTGGAACTTCCTAAAGATCTCTACAAAGACCACTGGACTTCAACTGAGCCCTTCGACCTATGAATCTAGATCAGATTTATTACTCTGGAGGGGACCTGAAATCCTTTGTTAAGCCTTTTCCTTGAAGGATCTTGACATCTGTTATTGGGGTCCACTCCCGATCATCTCTTCCCTAGACTCCTGTATGGTTTTGGCCTCCCATATCCAAGCAACATCTGATTATTTTTTCACAGGAATTTTCTTAATCATCTTTAAGGGGTTTCTACCATTCATCTGGTTTGACACTTTCCTAGACCCAGATCTCATCTCAGCCATTTAGTTTTCTATATTCTGATCTGTTTGATCTTAGATTCTACAACAAGGTATGCAACTCTCCTTAATAGGACCTATCCGTGGCGACTGATTCGGAATTTGATATTCTTCAAGTGGTCCAAATGTGATCTTTTTCCAATTGCCACAACCAAATGGGGCTAGTGTGCAAGTCTGCCACTAATCTGGCCGTCCAGCATTTTTTGTGAATTCTAGATATATCTCTGTACCTTTTGAGGCCATAGAATGGGAGGGTTTGGAGCAGATCTTCATTCGGTTATTTGTTTTTGAACAATTTTCATCTCAGTTGTCCATTTTCCTGGACATCTTTTTACCCATCTTAAAACTTCCCTACAAGGAGTAACTTAAAGTATTGCTCTGGCCATCAGATTGTCTTTCATCATGACGATGGATAAGCAACAATTTGTTTAGTCACTAACTTTGATTCACAGGAATATTGTAAAGTTTTGGATATTTGCAATTACTTGAAGATACCTAGACACTATTAATTGAATATCTGATCAAGCTCGGTGAAACAATAATCGTGGTCCTCTGACATTTAATCCTACAAATAGTAGAGGCATCCCTTCATTTAATTCTTCTGCTCTTTCCCTCAATAAGTCAATATAACCAGGCTCTTGCAAATTTGACAGCACAAATTTAGCAGCTTGTAGCAAATGCTTCTCACATCTCAAGCAAGTAATCAACCATCTGCTGCAGCCTTCTCTATGACTGTTGCCAATACAACTGCTTCAAGCTTCTTGCCATGGATTTTTACTCTGGTGCTTCATGTCACATGACATTTGATGTGTCCTTATTAACTGTCATACACTTGTCAAACCCATAACTGCCCAAATAGCTAATGGATCACCATTATTGGCAACAAAAATTGGACATAACTCTTGTCACATCATCCGGCAGTTTCTGCAATTCAAAAATGGCAACTCTTCCAAGTGGAGTATCTAATGGCTTAGTGCCTAGGTTATCAATAGAATGCAGAAGATCCTATGATACCTGAACTCTGGTAGATGCCCAATGCATCCATATGGAGCTGATAGACACTCGTACTGGTACTTGATACAGCATTGATACTTATAGCGTACAAGTTTGGCACGTCCTACTATACTAAGTCCATTATTTCATATAGTTCCATTGGTTTTCTTATTTTTCAACAGAAAAAAAAAAAAAAAAGAAACGGATGCAAACAATGATATTAATTTCATTAATTGAATAATGCAGTAAATAAATAAAAAAAAAAAAAAGAAGCAATACATTGTATAAAGGCCTTAGTGTCAAATATGAGATTTCGTGTTATAGATAGGATACTGTGTCCATATTCATTTCTTGGATTTTTAGAAGTGCAGAGTCTTACCCCTGATCTTCATATCCATGCCTGTGTATCCGCCTATCCATAGTCATGTCTTGGAGTTCCAAAAGTGCAGAGTCATACTCCAGCTCTCCATATCTGTGCCCTTATCCATGTTCGCATTGGGCGCCATAGGAAAGGTCATGAACACCTTTTCTTTGTGAAAGAAATATGCCGTTGCTGGATGACAAACACTGTAGGATCTGAATTGCTCCATTTAGAATTTTCTTTAAGACGGCATCATTAAATTTTCCAAACCACATTTGTAGTGGTGATTGGTTAAGACCATAAAATGCCTATTTAGCCACGACAAACCTTGTGTTCCTCCCCTTAAACCCGATTGTAAGTGCATGTAAACTTCTTTGTGTAGGTTTCCATGAAGGAATTCATTCTTCACATCAAGTTGGTGTAATCTTCAACTTGACTTTGCTGCAATATAGATGATCACCTGTACTAAGTTGAGTTTGGCTGCTGCAGTGAAGGTCTTCATGTGGTCCTCATCATACACTTGGGTGAAACCTTTAGCTATGAGTCATGTGTTATAGCGTGCAATACCATGTTCAAGCCTTTTAGCGTGAGTACCAATTTGCAACCAGCTGGACTTTTCTTTGCAGGCAACTCTTTCAGTTCCTAAGTATTATTCTTCTAAAGGGCGCTCTGATATTCTTCCATAGCCTTATGCTAATGCTTTGTTTTAGCGGCCCTGTTTGAAGGAGAGAGATGGCTTAGGTAGAAGAGCTGTACCAAGCAAATGGTTAATGCATGCTCTTTTGTCTTTATGCAGTGCAATACAAAGAGCTAATGGGCACATTTTTGAATCTTAACTTGGAAACAATGAGGAATTACCTGCTTCTGGGTCCTCATGATCAATGGGATTCAAGAAGATAAGAATCCTATGCCTGGTTCAAAATATCAATCATTATGTAATGTAATAGCCGGTTGATGGTTTGGACATGTGCGAATCTGTCCGACAACAACGCTGGTGAAGAAAAAAAATCTTCTATGTAGGTTAATGCCCCCACCCCCACCCCCCAAAAGGAAAATGCGTAAGTGGAAGAGGACATGGATGGATGTCTTAAAGATAGATTTGAAGAAGCATAGCCTATCTAAGGATTTGGCCTAGGAGTAGACTCGAATGGCGAAACACAATTCATGTAGTTGACTCCAACATAGGTGGGAGAAAGCTTTAACGACGACGGTGACCAAACATAATGGAATTGATTACAGGTATCAGTTCGATCCAAAGTGATAATTTACATAATACGCACATATGGCTATGTTATTATGCTAAGAGGCACTTCTCACGGATTTGCATGAAGTAACCCTTTTACTGCCGTGTGGAACACCCTATGACAAATCCAAGCCCCTCACACTCACTAACCCACAATGAATTAGCACTCACCCTAATTTTGCACTAATTTGAGTAATAATTACTGCTACGCAAATCCGTGAGAGTACCACACAGACAGGAATTCTCTAAAATGCTCCATTTCTTGCCCCTGTAATAACATTCAATATAAATAGTATGTGGGTTGCCTTGGGCAGTAAAGCATTAAAGAAGCTAGGAAAGAAATACATTTGAATTTTGAGCAGTTCATAAATGATGAGAAAATAAAAGGATTATGATTCTCTCTTGCTCGCATGACACTCCACGAAGATACAATTTGTGGGGCCTACTAGCTCATGCTTTAAAGTTTGATCTTAGGTAGTTTGAATTAAACAGGTGCTGCCAATTGATGGATTTAGAAGTTGGGCCCCACCATGAAACATGTGATTTCGTTTCTTTTTCTTTTTTATTTTCATCATGTGTTTTGGGTTCCACTTGCAATTTCTTTTGGGACTCATGAGAATTTTTTTTAAATGGGGCCTACTTACAAACATCCAATTTGAAGAAAGAGAAAAATTAGGAGCCATTCATTAGCCTTTTTTGAGAGAGAAATTAGGAGCCAGTCAAGCCATTTTCTTTCCTCTTTTTCATGACAACCACAATCACGCTCACACCCATATATATAAATTTGTATTGCTAAATTATCAATAAAATGTCTGTTGACTCAGCTGATGAATTCGTGAGGTTTGGGGGGGGGGGGGGGGGGGGGGGGGGAGTGGTGTGGCATGGAGGAGTGGTGTCACAAAAACAAGAACATGCCAAGCTGTACATGATTGAGAGTCCTTATGAGCTTATCTATGCAACTGTCAGGACCCTTATGCTTGTCTTGGAGCTGGCTGCTTGACTAGTTGCAGAAATTCTGTTGGTTCTAGTCATTGGTTGTGGGTTTTATATTTTTACATGCAAACAAGGAGCAGCCTTGGAATTTGATTTTGCCGCACCCACAAATATATGTGTAGATGCTTCATTCCAGTTTTATAATAATTTATTAGATACAATTCTGAAATGACATTAACTTTATTCAGTTGTTGCTAACTGTTTCATTATAGCATCACCTTTCTTTTGTTTGTCACCTTTTATTATAGCATCACCTTGCTTGTTACTGCCTTTTTTTTTTTTTTTGACAGAGGTTAAACCTGGAGAGCCAATATTAGATTGGCCTACCAGAAGGCGTGTGGCTTTAGGCACAGCTCGAGGATTAGAATATCTTCATGAACACTGCAATCCCAAGATTATTCACCGTGATGTTAAAGCTGCTAATGTTTTACTCGATGAAGATTTTGAAGCTGTGGTGGGGGACTTTGGTCTGGCCAAATTGGTTGATGTAAGAAAGACTAATGTGACAACTCAAGTTCGTGGGACCATGGGTCATATAGCACCTGAATATTTATCTACTGGCAGGTCGTCAGAAAGGACTGATGTTTTTGGTTATGGGATCATGCTTCTTGAACTTGTGACAGGACAACGAGCAATCGACTTTTCACGCTTACAGGACGAAGATGATGTGTTATTGCTCGATTATGTAAGATTGCTTAATCTTTACCCACTGTTCTTTCTTGAGCAAAGTTTACTTTATTTGGCATCAATCATTTTGGGAATGCAAAAAGAATAATATATATATATCTATCTCCGTCATTGAGTGGATTTCTATTGCATGATGAGTGGATGTAGAGATTCTTTGATTCCTCTTGCTGACCTCGGACCTCCCATCCAGGAAACCTACACGGTACATGGTTCCTACAGATATGCAGCTAAAATGATATACAATGTGGTTCATTAATTGCCATGTTTGCTTTAAGAATTTCCTGATCCATTTTCCTAAAAGTAGTGGCATGCTTTCCAGTCAATCTCTCAACTTCATATTTGCAGGGATGGTTTTTGGCAACACTGTCAAGAAGTTTACTTTTTTAGATGATGCATATATTGCTTATTTACATATGCACAGTGGGAGTTTGTCTTTGTTCTATTCCAAGTGCACATTATCATAGTTCACATATTAGCTAATACAATCTATATTGGTCAATGCATATTGGTTTTTTGCCTGGCTGATATGACGTATCAGCTATGATGCACATATATGGCAAGGATAGGGCAGGGACACACATTGGATATCACAGGGACACTAATTCTACACATAAAAAGTGAAGTACCGGATACCATACAACAATACACTTGCCTATTTTGAAGTATCTGGGTATCAGTGCTATGCCATATCCCATATGTGTTGGCTGACACATTGATATGCATCGCCGAATCAACGAGTAAATATTGGGGTATGGGGTGATATGCCTAGTAACACTCACAAAACATAATAGATCTTCAGTTTGTTGTGACTCTAACTTGCTGCAGCCTTTGGGCATGTGAACTTGTAACCACTGACCCCCACAAAAGTTTTGAAAAATGGGTTAATGATCAATAACATTTAACAACAAGAGACAATGCAAATTCTCTGGGATGCCCCTTTCATGGGTACCTTGCTTTTTTTCTGCACATGGGCCCCACCTTTGATCAATTCAATCCATTCATGAGCGCTACTCTTCAAACTGGCACCAATCCTAGTTTGACACTAACCCGGACATTAGCCGCTATTGAATTTTATCACAGTAGATCTGCATGACATCTGGCCATTTAACTTTGAGGAGCTAAAATATAGGGTTACGGGTTAGGACCATTGGATTAAACTGATGTTGATGACACCCTAAATCTTGAGTCTCTATCCCATCTCCCTTGATTGTCGTGCATCTAGGTTGGCCCTGACAAGAGGTGGGCGTTATTTTAGTTGTTGTCTAGCGTGACTCAAGTAACACACCTAACCATATAACACAAAATTTGCAGCTGATTGTGCTTCTTCATTATCATCATAATAGCCTTGTTCCAACTATGTTGGGTTAAAAAAAAAATAATCTTTGTTATAGGTTGATAAATATAACACAAAATTTTTCGGCTGACTGTTGGGTTAAAAAAAAAGTAATCTTTGTTATAGGTTGATAACATCTTATGGTAGTGACAAGGACTAATAAGCACACAGCATAGTGTAGATAATCTCTGAAAAATTGCTAAATCTATAATTTTTCCAATTTTTTTTTTATATTTTTCATACGCTTTTCTGGATATTATATTGCTGATACAGGACTGATACTATTACAATTGCCAATAAGGCTGATAAGTTTCAGTTTCTTTTTCCAGACTGATGCAGGATCCAATACCAGTACTTGAACTCATGCATAATTGCATATAAGCCACAGTTCTCTCATTTGTGATGCTTCATGCTCAAAATCTGTTTCCTGATAATTAATAATTTTCCTTAGTTTTTTCAGCTTCCATGACTTTATCTTTTGTTAGGTTTAGATACTTTGTCCTTTTTAACTACTTTTTTCATAGAACCATCTGTTCCCCTCATAAAGGTGAAAAAATTGGAGAGAGAAAAGAAACTAGATACCATCGTCGATCCCAACCTAGACAGAAATTATGACGGCCATGAAGTCGAGATGATGATCCAAATTGCCTTGCTTTGCACACAAGCATCACCAGAGGATCGTCCTTCAATGTCAGACGTTGTCCGAATGCTGGAAGGGGAAGGATTTGCTGAGAGGTGGGAGGAGTGGCAGCAGGTCGAAGTTACTCGCCGGCAAGAACAAGATAGGTTCCAGAGGAGATTTGATTGGGGTGAAGAATCACTGTATAACCACTCGGCCATGGAATTATCCGGTGGAAGATAGCGGAGATCTATAAAACAAATCATGGCACTGTGATTTAAAGTTAAATAGAGGGAATCCTCAGGCAGCTCTGTAAGACCCCACACAACATTCTGATTTAAATTTGAAGAAACGGAAGTCCGCATCATTCTGTGGATAGTTTCAGTTCTTTGAAAGCAAAAAGGCCTAAATGCATTCTCAGTAGTGTATGTGACATTCTTATACCAACACCAACTTTACGACGGCTGTACTGTGTATTCTAGAACCACTAGTTATTGTTTTTTTGTACGCATTCGTAATAAATGTGGGTTTTTTAAACGTACAACTTTTCCTATGAAATGCATATGGTGTTCACGGATCCTTTTCTGAAGTTCAAATTTGATCAGAACATACGAGAACGCAAGTTCTGATTGAATCAAAACAAAGCAGTATGACAACTATGGGGGGATGGGGTTTTTGAAAGATGCAGGTTTTGAACTGAGGGATGAGATACAGGCTTCTTTTATCAAATTGTTCCTTTTGCTATCTTATATTTTTTTGGATGGATGGGGATAGGGATGGCAATGGGGCAGGGCAAACCCAGGGGCAGTATGTAGGAAAATTTCACTCCTTACTGCCACTTACACTAAAAGGAAGGTTTACATTTGAATTTTTACTTTATAATGTATAAAGTGAAGACATATGGGATGAAGTGGGTTGCACGCACCCAAACCCGGCTTTGGTTGGTCTTGGGAAAATCATACCCGACCCGAACCCTACCAACACATTACCAAACCTGTCCCTAGTAGGACCAGGTCGGGGTGGGTCCCATTGAAATCCAACCCATTGCCATCCCTAGGTAGGGAGAAAGGCAAATTGGTTTTTTTTTTTTTTTTTTTCTTAATTGTAAAATTTATGGTGTATCTTCAAAGAGAACAAAAGGTTGACAGGAGCCCCAGTGGACACCACCTGAAACTTAATGAGGCCTGGGTATGGTTCAAGGGCCCTAGGCCCAATGGATCCAATTTCTTTAATATACTTGAGGATGGTAATGGATACCCAGTTGCCAAAAGAGCCTGATCAATAGAAGTGGGTCTGGATCTTGATTTTAGACCTGTTTGACAGTAATTCAGTCTCGGCTTCATTATGTAATTGGGCTTCGTCCCAGCATTCTTCACCAGTATAAAATGCTCATATTGATGTTCATATTAAAATTCTGATCACTTCATAATCTATTTGGCCGTGTAGGCAGTGAGGCAGCAAGACGTGGTTCTCATTTCATAACATGCTCGTAAATCCATAGTTTTCATGGGAGGATGAACAAAAAAAAAACACATGGTGAAACACCTCCTGAAACACGAATCCATAATCACATGATTATACAAGAAAAGTGCAACTGATCATGTGTCTTACAGGCGTCTTCAATCTAATATCGTGGGCTCCTGTCGTTAAATAAGATATTATGTGTGACAATGCTCTAGAGACTGATCCTACAATAAAAAGATCCATTCCTGCTATATCAAAATACTTTGTGGATGATATTAGGATCTCATAATATGATTTGAAAAACACCAGTTCATATAAACTATCACTTACAAGTTAACATGGCCAACACATGCATAAAGATTAAAGAAGTAAGTAAATTTTTATCCAATTAAGAGGCCGACCTTATAGAACAAAGAAACTGTGATTTCCAATCAAAACATGTTACGTAATTACAAAAGTGTGCATGTCACCTTTGTAGAGAAAGACAGGACGTAGTTAAAAATTCGAAACCATTGAACATGGAACTTTCTCTGTACAATAAATTAACAGCCAGCCATAAAAGACTATGATAGACTACTTTCACATGCAGTAGCTAGCAACAGTGATAAGTCTTACATGATGATCATGTGAACCGTTGCCCCAATATGACTACGTCGCATGCACATTAGTAAATGGTAAAAGAAAACTAAACTTTTAGCCCATGTCACGTGAAGAAATGAAAGATAAAGGAAGCTCAAGCTAGTCCTCATATAGAGCTAGCTCTAAGATTTTCTTAAGAAGTTACTTCTTCTTTTGATGGCTATATAAAGAAAAACCACAATTTGAAGGGAGAGTTCATACCTGTAATTCTTCTGGCCATGTCTGTGTCATTAGAAGCTCTAGCAATGGCCGGCGTCGATTATCTTGAAGTTAATATTGATCCTGATGACAATGAGAAAGTCCCGGCGTATTTGATTGTTGATGGCGAATCCGACGATGATGAGAAAACTCGAATGGATGAATTGCAGATGAGAGAAGAGAAGATGAAGGAGCGGTTGAAGGAGTTAATCAAAGCTATTTTATCTGGTGATCCATTGTCAATATAGAAATATAAGGGACAACAGTGTTGATATATTGGCATCATGAGTCAAGATCCCTGTAAATCCATAAGAAGGGCTCACATTCAACATTCAAATGGCTCAAAGTCACTGACATGCTAGTATTAGCTCTAATGATATGTCACTGTAATCGTGCTGGTTGATGATGTTTTAAGCATGTATTGAAGTTTGAAAAAAAAGTCTCACAAAAAATCTTGATGGCACGCCTTTGAATCGAATTGAGTGAAATTTGGCCCAGTGCTAATACATGTTGGGACAGTGACTTTAACCCACTTAGATTCGACATGTGTGCCCCCACCAAATCGATTTATAGAGGGGGCTCAAAGAAGCTCTCTAAGGCCTGCTGCCCACATAGGATCTTGATTCACAAAGTACCATTGTTTAGTTTTTTAATTGTAGTTTATCCTATCATGTGTTGGAAACGCTTATCACGTTGTATGCTAAGTGTACAAAATCAAAGGAAGTATTTTACATATTGAAGATAGAACGTTTTTGTCATAGAGTATGGGATCCATTTTTGGGGGCATTGAATAATTGATTCTAATACCTGTAAGAAGTTGTTCTTTTATTTATTTATTTGTTTTTGAACTCTTTTCTTTCTTATAACTTCATGTATTTACAAAGAGATGGAAAAACAGTAACCAATGGGAAACTACAATCCGTGTCTTGGGGCCTAATCGTGGAGCCCACTGTCATGTCAGCATGCCCACCCACGAGAGGAAGCCACTCATTAATGATTTTTTTCTCCTAATGATGAAAAGCCACTAAAAGATATTGTTTGAGGTTTACTACAACCACTGTGAGGTTAATTGGGATCCTCTGAGTGGGTCTACGCACGGTGATCATGAGTGGATCACTCAAGGTCCACTTATGGTCACCGTGGGGTTTTACCTCACTAGATTCGGACTTGAGGTGAGGTAGAAAAGGCCCATTCTCATGCCTAAGCTTGTTGGTAAAAAAAACAAAGGCCAACTCTCTCTTTTTCTTAAGCCGCATCAATAATAAGAGTTATATTATTCACAATCTCAATTTAAATGTTTTGCACATCATACTTTTACCTCAATGGATCCACCACAAGCGACTCTATTACCAACCCATCCTTTGTCTATGTAACATCGGACCCATTACATCCAACCCTTCCACCCTCCTATATAACCCATTGTTCATATAGTTCACTAATGGGTCTCATAGGTGGATAGGTCAATTGGATTTAATGGGTATGATGTTGGTCCTGTACCATCATTAAGCGTTAGGCTTTGATGGTTGAAGTATCCATCAAAATTTATATACCAGTCCCAAGGCGGAGCACTATGGACTTCTGAAGGTATCTACTTTGAGTTGGTTAGATACATTCCATTCATGAATGGGAATGGCTTTGAACGCTCCTTAGAATGGACGCTGGGTGAAAAGTGTAAGGACTTTATTTTAGCCTGGCTAATTCATTGGGTATTGCACAAAATCGGGATTCCTTAAACTTGTATTTTTTTTAGAAAAAGGACTGCCCATCTTTGAAGAAATTCGTTTAAAGAAGAAGTTCTCAAATTTCAGAACTGTTAGAGGTCGCTCGAGCGAACCTACAGTCGCTTGAGCAATCCCTTCACAGAGGTATCTTCACTCAACCCATTCATCTGTCCGCTCGAGCCTTCAAGCCTCTGGATCGCAATCCTGAAGACAGAATATCGCTTGCTTGAGCGAACCCCTCACAGAAAATTGGTCGCTCGACCCACCTTTTAGTTCTCTCGACCCAAGGAGTTCCTGTGCTGAACGACTTCAAACAGAGAGCAGTTCGCTCGAGCGAACCTGGGCGCCAAATTGAAAACTTGCCCAGAATAGTCTTCTAATTGCCTCCAACTTACTTCTTTCAATCCTACTTGTTTTACAAGTATTGAGGCACGAATTAAAGGCTATAAAAAAACCCTTTATCTCTCTATTCAAATGTACCTCTCCCATTAAGAAATTTCTTTGAGAGAACTTAAGAGATTTATTCCCCTCCGAGGCTATCATCTGATGTGCTGAAGGTTTTCAAGCTTTGGGTTCATGCATCATTCGACTCTTCTGATATAGAGGCATCTTGAAGAGGGTTTCGAAGCGATTGTTGCAAGTACGGTGAAGGTGAACGGCGTGTAGTCGGCAAGATCGCGCAGTCCTTAGGTTGAGTCAACAATTGGGAAAGGGTTGTGAGTATATCTTGTAACTTTTATTCTAATAGTGCTTGGTTGTCTGTTGGCCTAGACGATAAGGCCCGTGATTTTTTCCTAAGCAGGGTTTTCCACATAAAAATCCTGCGTTTTTCTCTCTCTGTGGTTGATTGCTTTTAATTCGGATTAGGGTTAATTACTAGTTTAATCACCTGTGGATTGATATTCAATAAAGATCAAATTATTGGGACATCTGCCTGTGTTAAGGTAGAAATCTAAGTTTTTCAAAAGGGTTGATGGCAGAAGATGATGGCATTCCTAGTTTTCCACATTTACAAGCAGGACCAAATAATTATAGGGATATTGTCTCCATCAGTGGACCAGAATCAACAGCTAACTGATAAAAAAATCCCTCCCCACTTTGATAATATTAAAGATGGAACTCATTTAACCATGAATTAATTCCTATGTATTTAAGTTATGTATTCTAGGAAAACAAACAGCTAGCCCCTTAATATATATTTAAAAGAAAAAGGGTTGCATTATGCATATATAGTTGGTTGGGTACCCAGCTTCTTAGTACCTAACTGCCCGGAACCAATCTTTGTGTTTTTCTTCTTGCACTAGCAGGCTTTTTTCACCATGGTTTTTCTTCCTGCCCGAGCATGCTATTTTCCCGAGTTTGGGTTCTCTCATGGGTTGCTAGATACAAATAAATAAATAAAAATAAATATATATATATATATATTGAACAAAGTTTAAACTCACATAAACATTCAACTCTTATGGCCCCACCACAGAGTTTGGGAGAAAGAATTTGGGATCTTTATGGGATCCCATCCACAATGAAAACAATCTGATCAATGAGTCTGGATCCCTTGTTTGGTCCAAATAGGGAAATCCTGTTTTGGACCAATCAAGGGGTGACACATTGTTTTGTATTTAAAGACGGAACTATCTTTTAAAGACCACACCGGTTTTTCAACTCAACAAGTTCATGTGTCACACCCTAATTGGTCCAAACAGGGTATCCGGATTCCTAATCAATGGTCTGTAACTACACTATTATGGAGTTTGCATGCGCGCGTGTAAAGTACACATTTGGTGGGGGCATAGGACCGAGGAATGGAAACCTTTTACCCGATCTGCAACACGAACCCAAACTAGGCCCAATAATTTATAAGCTGCTTCGGATAAGTTTGCATGGAATGAAGTTTTCTTGTATTACCTAAAACTGATATAGGTAAAAAACTACATATATATGAAATAGTACATTTTGTTCACCTCATTTCATCTTTTCAATGGAAGGAAGAGAGAGAGAGAGAGAGAGAGAGAGAGAGAGAGAGAATCAAAATACAAAGGAGACAAACTATTAACATTGAAATGTGCATTCCAAACACTTCTTACCTCTTTTAACTCCCAAAATTCATATTCATTTCGATGTCAACGAAAACAATGTAATGGAGCCATGACTCAGGACTTGGGGGGTTAATACTTCTTGCTTTCATGTGCTTGTGAGGTGATGAATTCATCCCAACCTAGGATAAAGCAGAAGGGTTGTATCAAACTAACGGAGGTAAATTTCTTGCCAAACTTGATAGAGATTTTACTTTGAATTCATTTTATGGTTAATTTTGTAGTCAACTACAGAACTCCTTAAGTAAACTTAGAATGAGAGGACAAGCAAAAGATAATGATGATTGTGCCAGTACTTCCTAACTTCTACATTACTCTGACAAATAAATAATCATATTTGTACTCAATCTATACTTGCTATCAGACCCATCAACCCACCAACCCTGACTCGAACCTTACTTTTGCGGTTTATGGTATGGTTAGATTTTGGTCGAATTCAGCCTCACATGCCCTACCTTATTAACAAGCAGGTTTGGTTTTAGATTAGGCCCAAGTAATTTGGCAGATTAAAAAGAAAATCAAAGCTACCTATTCATATATGAGTTATGCTACAAAACTCATTGGGTGTTTTTTTACAAAAAAAAAGGCCACTCTTTTATCCAATGAAAATGTGACACGTGTCATCAATGATATACATATCCGATTATCTCTCCTAAACATTCTTCTAAGGCGGATCTTTAGAGATTTTCTTAAAATACTAACAAATCATTTGGCTATTAGATAGGGGCAGAAACTCTCATTTTGAGATAGGGGCAGAGAACCATGACATGTAACTGTGAAACTTAAATTGAAATTATTAAATGAATATGTGGAGCAATGAGGACGATCAACCAATGGAACTTGGGCCACAATCTAGCCCATAATAGTCAACCCACCAACCAAATCCAACCTAACCTGACCCATTGCCACCCCTACTCCATAATGTACAGCTCATTCATTGAGGATCTAGAAAAAGTGAAACTTCACTAAAAATATCAATCCAATACAAGTATGGGGAAGGGGGGAAGAACCATTCCCCCACAAGGAGAGGAAATGCAATCACGGGTGCCTGAACAAACACAAATATCACAGATTAGAGAAGCTTCTACTCCAGAACTCGTGATCCATGTTGCCATGTCATTGAGGTAAGAAACACAGGAACAGTTCTTTAAACACATGGAAAGTATCCTTCTATAAATACCCCAGATACAGAACCCAGATATTTGGCATTTTGCCATGTCGATTGAAGCTCTGGCAATGGCGGGCATTCACTATCTCGAGTGCAGCACCGACGTCGAAGTTTCCGATGCTGGAGAGGTCGATGAACCTCTGCTGCCACCAAGGCTTTTGGTGAACGAAGAAATAGAGAACGAGAAGGATAAAAAGAAGAAAGAGAGTAGTTTTGGTGCATGTATGGCAATTAATCAACGTGAGATGAAGGAGTTCTTGTTAGCGTGGGCAAAAGAAGTTGCTGCTACTGAGAATGCTTTTACTCCTAATGAAACCAGCTGATTGTAGTCTCAAGCGAAATGCTTTGGCCATGGCCATCTTGTATGCATAAATTATACCACCTAGATACTAAAGATAAATTATACCACCTAGATACTATGTGTATTTGTAATGGTCTACATGTGAATGAATGATGGGTAAGTTGTAGCATCCTGATCATAATCTGATGGGCCATTTATGAAGATTTTCCATTTTGTTCTCGACTAATCCATGGTTAGGAGTATAATTCATTACAACCGACCAATCAGATAAGGGCCCATACTGCAATTAGTTTACCTCTAGTAAGCAGGGCATCCAGACACATGAACCTTCATTTGTGCATGAACAGTTTACAAAGATCCATACACATCCCAAGGACTCGTTTTAGGATAATTGTAACTCTGATTACCTCGTGTTCCTGACTCTCCAGAACTCAGTTACATGTAACAAAAGTTACATAGAAGCGGGATGTTGTTTTTCAGATTATCTGTAAATCTGACTGCTGGAGAGTTAGCTGGCACTCCTAATGAGTTCCAGCTTTTAGAAGGGTATTCAGAGGTTTTTTGCTGCAATCGAGTTACCTGCACTCAGTTTGCATAGATCCGGATAGGTCCTACCAAAATATGGTATGAATACAATCAATGAACGCCCTCCATTCATCTGATGAGCCTTGTCCTGGGATGACCCACTATCCAAAACTCATCAAGTGATCCTAGACATCAACTTCTCCACATTGTTTTTACTACTGAATTCAACCCCTTTTTTTTCTGTTACCCATTTGAGGCACTCAATCAGATGGGTAGGACACAAAATTACCAGAGAAGTTTTGAACTATGGGCCACACTGACATTAGACCTTAATAGATGCCAACCAAAAGACCCCACATTTGGCACCGATAAATAAGATCCGACTTTTCATTCATAGAGTTCAACCATAATGATCACAGATAAAAAATTAAAATGATCAAACCTGAAAAGAAATTTTTTTTTTTTTGATAGGCAACAAAGAAAAAATATTAAGAAGGGAAAGAGTGTTACAAAGAGGCCCAACCAAAGGGCACTATGGTATAAAAGTATTAAACTACAAAATGCTAAGAAGTTAGAAGACCTATCAACCACTTGCTTAGCTAAAAAGTCAGCAAAGCCATTTGTTGTCTTCCCAACATGAATAAAGCTCTCTTGAATTGGAGACAATAGAGCTTTAATCTCATTCAAATATAACTGAAATTTCCAAGGAAACATAGCCGAAGAAGACACCCAAGATATAGCGTTAAGAGAATCACTCAAACCTGGAAAGAATTAAAAAGCTAACATTTGATCAAAATGTTTTTAGAGACTTCTTTTGTAACATGTGAATCCAGTAAGAGAGCTGTCAGATGCATTGTTGAGCAGTTGAGCTGTATGTCAACATTAATTAGCATCCAGAGACCAACTCAATGTGTAGGATGTCAATAGATTCAGATTACCCAGTTACTAGAAAGACTCAACCCAAGAATTTCAAGTATGAACCCTTTCTCGAGACACAATCGATGATCCGGGTCCTGGCCCAGATCAGAATAAATATCTACCCAATCTGTGAGACATACCTCTAGCAAAACAACCGTATATGCATAAAAGGTCCTGGTCCAGATTAGAATACCTACATGCCCAGGTCCTATACATAAAGTGTTGGGTCTGGTACACCTATGATACCCGGATACTTATACAAGCCCAACGTATCCCTATTGGACCGATACGACACTTGTATTAGTCCTCGATACCTCGAGGGTACAAGTTTAACCTATCATACTTACCATGTCCTTTATTTCATGTAGTTATTTTAATTTTCTTACTTCTCAACATAATAAATGCTAGAAAAGAAGTGATCTAAAGAAAAAAAATTAGGACACTCATATTCATATCCGCGTTATAGATTTTTGAAAGTAAAGTCAAATTTCCGATCCTCGTACCAACGTCCGTATCCGTACCTGGGCATCATAACATGGAACACTAGTTTGGTTCCCATGATATCAAGATTCATCATTGACATGACACGGTCACTGCATGGGTATGGCAGGGACACAGACTTGCACATTAAAAGTGAAGTACCAGATATGACACATTGTCTATTTGAAGTATCTGCGCATCATACTTGGATACAGGTGCAGCTTGGACCCGACTTAGACTGACTCTTTTACAACCCTATCAATGGAAATTGAAGTGCAGCTTCCTTTAATCGGAAATATTTAGTTAATAGAACCAGAGCTACTGTGGGTGCACTTCAACAGTGGATCAAGACCATATCAGATAGTGCAATCGGACTTCAATAAGCAATAGCCCAGAAGTTCAAGACTAACATTTGGTCATAAAAAGTTCACAGAACTGCATTGATTAACAGTCATTAATCTCATGATTCTATAATCACTGTCCACTTGAACCTCAACATCCTAAGCCTCAGCAACTGTAAAGTTCACTTAGACGACTGATCTACATACGGAGATCATAATTTGATGGCCGAGACCATTGATCCAGTGACCCACTATCAGTGAAAGATACCCATATATCTTCCAACTAGTTAAATATAGTTCTGCCATTTTTTTTTTCAGACTTCTGCTCTATTCTTCCCTTAATCAACTGCGGGCCACCATCAGAGGGTTAGGATCTTGGAACCTTGGAGATTTCCAGGCATCTCCAGCATCCACAGTGGAGTTGAATTTGGAAATTTTAGTTGAATATGCGATACTAAAATGGACCAAACATCACAGTTACCACTACTAAAATGCAAAAGAAGCACTGACCATCAATCAGTGGGAGTCAATCATAAAAAATTTAATGCAATTCTGGTAGCGAACTCTCTGGCTGTCATGTTACTGCCTTTTTCCTTTCTTGCCCCCAATACAATCATTATAAACTGTGAAGCCAGAAATGTGAATCATTAATATATGCTCCAACACTGAATACAAACAGAAAAATGAGCAGAGTTTCCATTCATTTATGAAAATAAATCCTACATTTGACTGAGATACTTCTCATTCTCAAATGCTATGAAAAACAAGGTATGCATTGGATTCTTAGTACTTGTGAAGAAATAAAAACAATATCAAACTCGCACAAACCAAGAGAGAAATTTTACAATGGAATAGGAGAAGGTGACCTTTCTTGGATTAATTTTTTTTTTTTACAGTCATGCAGAGTCGATGACTGCAGCGAATGCAGTTGGTAGATGGCTGCCCATTGGAAGAAACTTAAAATTTCCAGCAACCAGAAACTTAAAATTTCCAGCAACCAAGGGTTAACAGCCTTCACAGTTCACACCCTAAACCGAACGACGACGCAAGATATATCATCTTTGCTGTCTCGTTGCAATGCCTCGGCTGTTAGCTGCTTAGCCGCAGCCTGTGGATCCTTGATCTTTCTAGCCAAATTGACTGCCTCTTCGTTAGTCATTACCTATATATTTAACACATGGGGCCAAAAATGAAGGGAACTCATCAATATTTCTGGCCATGGTGAAGCAAAAAGAAAGAAAAAATAGTGTTGGAATAAGATGACGAACCTTCCAGAGTCCATCACTTGCCAGGATGAGAAGATCGGTATTACGATCAATATCAGCATGTTGTATGTCAGGGTCAGACCGTAAGTGCGATTTGAGACTCTTGTCACCAAATGCGCGGGATACAGCTAACTGCCCATTAACTCTTGGGACATCTCCTGATGAACAATGCCATGAAACAATCAGTATCAAGATGCATAGAAACAAACATGTCAGAAAATTTACACAAATCCAGTGCATGGAAAACCCAGAGAAAACGTCAGAGACATGAGGATTAAAACCTTCCTCCTCTATACATATCCAATTGTATATAACCATGCATTTCTAAGATATGGAATTTAAGTTTCATGACTGGAGGAGTCACCAATCACCAATTTTGCAATGACATATTTTCTGTTTTTTTAATCATGTGACCTACACCAGTCGGAAGGTAAGCTGACAAATCTCAGATCTTTATTTTCTAGATAATCTCCCATAATTGGTGCCAAAGTTTAACTTTCAGCTCCATATTTCCCCAATCCTCAAGAATCATTGCGTTGTCTTAAGAACAAAAGTGGTGTCATTACTAGGCCCATTTGTAACCTTCAGTTGATCAAAGTAAAACTAAAAAATGGGGGCCAGTTTGTATGCATGGAATTGAATACATCGGAATTCATGGGAAAATGGGTTCCGGGAAAGAATTATTGTAGAGGTGAAGGCATGAAGAGTGAAGGATAAAAGGTGCAGGTGGGACTGTAAAGCAAACTAGATAGGGAAGCAATCCTCACCACAAAAGATACTCCAATCCCTGTTGGAGACAAGATTTCTCAAAGGGAAACCAATGAAATGCTTGTCAAATAAAGTTGAAAAAAGACAAGTTTATTCAAGAAAATTTGTAGAATAATCTGAAGTGGTCCCACTCATGACTCTTTACAGCCTTATATAGACCCCTTAACAATGACCCTAATAATTAACTACGCACTGGAAACAAAAAGTAATTACTTTGATCATCTTAGAAGACCCAATCCGACTTCTTTACTCATTTTGTACCTACTATATGATAGTAAAATGTTCCAGAATCAACGTCAGTTGTGTTGAGATATTTTAGAGGATGACATCTCTGAATCTAGAGACAAGAATCTATAAAGTTGTAATTTGTAATGTAAATTTATGAAATAAGAGAAGTAACGATGTCAGTTACTTGACCACTCCAACCGTTGTTCTGAAAATCGATATTGAATCCATTTCCATCTATAGCAATATAAATACTATGAAAAATAAGACTATGCTATAATCATATGAAGAATATATGTATATATATATATATATATATTTGGAATGATAATATGAAGAATATCATTGACATATATTAATATATAATCTAAGGTGTGTAAATAGTTAAACAGATTAAGATATCAATGTTATTAGGAAAAATTAACAAGTTGCGACTTTTTTTTTGTTCTCTTTAAATATAAAAAATAAAAAATAAAATCCAAATAATCAATCTTACATGTTAGGGTATCTCTTGAAGTTAAAAGTGTTCATGAAGAAAAAATCGAAAAAATAAAATAAAAAATACAGGACAAAACCCCATGGGTAGAGTAGAACGCTTTAATCAAATGATAGTTCCTTATTCGTTTCTAAACCTCCCCGAAGCCACAAAAAATCTTAAGAGGTTTTGTTAACTACTAAATAATCTTATTATAATATAAATGCTAAAATAAGAAAGAAAGAAAAAATACATAATTGTTAACATTAGCCTTTTGGCTGTTACTATCCTTGCTCAACCAAATCACTTGTATCATAAGATTCAACGAAACAAGAACGAAAATCGTAAGATTCACATTTGAATCCTAATATTCACTTATAAATGAGATCCGTTGCATGGATATGAATAATTTTCCTTCCGATTCGATTAGAATCGTAAGTCTGGCAATAATGACTCTCGCAATACTTCAAAAAAGGCCTTTGCAATATTATCATGAAATATCATAACTAGGCTTTGTACCTTAAAAAATCATCTAGTTAGACAACTGTAGACTTTGGAGGAAAACCCGTAATTATCTGAAGCGGTTGACAACATGCTTGTTGCTGAATGGTAAGAGTGCAAAACAGAATGAAAATAAAGCTCACAACATTCTAGTGGCAAAATGGTAATGTCAATTTAGAGGAATTGACAAAAAGACTCCAAGTGTACTCATAACTATAATTGAAAAGAGCTCGTGATGGATGGGTATGTAACATTGTAGAATTCATTTCTTCAGAAATTCACTAGTTAGAAAAAGGAAAGAGCAGGACAAAGAACTGGAAAATATGTTTGTCCCAAAAGCACTGAGGATTTGTTGATTTCATTTTGTTGTGGACTGTGGATAAGGTTGTGTTTGGTAAATGCTTGTTTTACAAGAAAGTATGGTTCAGCCCTTATTGTCTAAGTTAGAATTTCCAAATATTTAGAAAGAAAAAAATAAATCGGATTTTACAGGGAGGATAGTTCATTGGAGCCAGTTTTCAAGATTAACTAGGTGGACAGAGGGTTTCATCTTCAGATATTTGCAAATGTGGCAACATTAGGGATCCTTTAAATTTAACATGGCAACAAGATGGCATCCTACACGATTGTTTCAAGTTTGACATTGATGAGGCATCAAGAGGAAACCAGATCCAAGTGTTGGTGAGGCCTTTTTCAATCATAATTGGAGAAAGTCTCAGTTTCTTTTCTGGGGATGGTTCAAGGATTCCGACGAAATAGAATTCTTGGCGATTAGAGAGGACTTAAGGATTTCAGCATATCATTCAGGTATCCACATTACTGAAAGAGAGTCTCTCATGCAGTGAGTTGGGCTTACAGTGTCAAGGCCTCACCTTGGTAATAAGCAAACACTCAAATGAGGTTGACAGATAGAGCACATGCGTTCCATATCCTCCTGTAAAACGATGTGCAAAGAAGGTGGCTGATTCATTGGCTAAATCGAAAGTTGATATGGTAGAAATAATAGTACTTTTGTTTTTAAGGGTTTGATATAGTTTGTACACGTACATTTTTCTTTTTCATCTTTGCATCTTGAGTAGACATCTCTTATACCATATGGACCTATTGTAATTCTGAATTTCTGATGCATGGAATGGATCTTGTTACCTTCCAAAAAGAAAAAAAGAAAAAAAGAAAAAAAAAAAGCAAACAAGAAATAAAGAAAGAATGCTCAAAGTTCATAATTCATGGAAAAAAATTCCATAGATGTTAAATGGACTTCAATTCAGGTCACAGGAGCAGTGTGGTTTAAAGTATCGGCCAAAAAGCTATTTATCAGCCCAGAAGAAATGCATATCAGCCACAAGCTAAGTACCGGTCCATATCCCAATATTGGCCTTGACAGCCATTATGACCATATAATCAACTGCTAAGATGATGATGATGATGTAGGGCATGCATCAGCCCATGGCCATTGGGCCCAAGAGCAGGAGGCGGCCCATGCCTCATTAGTAGAGCAGCAAACGCAAGTCGTGCACGTTGTTGAGGGGCTATTATCACTATATTTTTTTACTTAAACACGTGCCAAAGCATTGCTGGCTCCTTGCATGACTAGCTAGATCATGGGATAAATCCTGTAGATATTTTTACTACTTTTACTTGAAAAAAAAAAAACTTTTAAGTTCACTAAAGCATTGTAAGCTTCTTGCATGACCAGTCGTATCATAGAGCAAATCCTGTAGAGATTTTTACTTCATTTTCTTGAAAGGTGATGAAAAATTTATTCAACCAAATAAAAGGATCAGTACATAAGGTATAATGACGCATTTACTCATTTGCCATCTTGTGAGTTCAAGATTGGTAAGGCCAGCAATAGTAGTTTATGGTTGGTTAGAAAAGATTAAGAAGTGAGGACACACCAGACAAAATCATTTATAGGGATTTTCCTATTCAAGTTACGTGTCGCCTAAACCACCTAGCCTACATAAGTACATAGATCAAAGGCGCTGTGGGACCCTGACATCGAAAAAATGGATTAGAAATTATCCACTTGGAAAAGATAATACTTATTTTTTGGGAGGTAGAATCTCTTTAATCAAAGCAAGCTTATTCAATCTTCCGGTGTGTTACATTTACATGTCCCTCTTTAAGATGCCTAAATCAGCGATGACTAGATTGGATTGTATTAGGAGGAATTTTTTGCAGGAAGGTTAGAGAGATTCAAGGAAGTTGCATTTAATGAAATGGAGTGAGGTAAGGCGTCGCTAGCTAAATGTCGGTGGAGATTTGGGGAGGAGAAGGAAGCACTTTGGAGAAAGGTCCTTATTGTTCACAAGTATGGGGGAGGATAAATTGTGTAGGGTGCCTAAATTATCTCCTAGATATAGGGTGTCCAGTCTTTGGGGTTGTTTTGCATCCGTAGATATAGTGTGATTAAACCCAAAATGGGGCCTTATTCTTATTGTAATCATTTAAATAGTACGCTAGCTCGGAAAATATCATAAGAAAGGAAAGATTGACCACTTTATTCCTCTTATTTTCTCTCTTTAGCTCCTATCTTCTATCTTTCTTATTTTTCTATTTCTTTCAATTATAGTCTAGATTTACTATACATCCTTCGAGGGCGGGCCTTGGCGCAACAATAAGATTGCTCCATTGTGACCTGAGCGTTACTGGGTCGAAACGCGGAAACAGCCTCTCTGTTTGTGGAGGTAAGGCTGCATACATCTGACCCCAGACGCCACAGTGGCATGAGCCTCGCGAACTGAGTTGCCCTTTATTTATTATACATCCTTCCTAAGCCTTTATCTCTTTACATTGATTATGGACGAGTTAACTGCTTATTCAAGAGGAGGTACCTTGGTGTATGTTGTTTGTAGATGATATAGTGTTGGTCAATTAATCAAAAGATGGTGTAAACACAAAACTTGAGAGATAGCAGGAGGCTTTAAAATCCAAAGGATTTAAAATAAGTAGTACAAAGACAGAGCATATGGATTGCAACTTCAGTGAGCATATACAAACAACTGAAACTACTGTGAGAACCAAAGCCTAGTAAATACTTAAAGAGATTCATTCCATTTGCTTAATAATTAGTAAAGACAAAGAGATTAATGAAGATGTCGAACATAGGATAAAAGCGGGTTGGTTGAAGTGGAGACTTACTTTTGGAGAGTTTTGTGATCGGCCCATGCCAACAAAATTGAAGGAAAATTTTTAAAGGACAACTATTAGACCAGCTATAACCCATGGAGCAAAATGTTTGCCAATCAACAAGCAACATATGAATAAAATGGATATAGCAAAGATGAGGATGTTGAGGTGGATGTGAGGTAAAATTAGAAATAAGCTCTTTCGTGAGCATTTTGGGGTATCATCAATAGGAGATAAAATTAGAGAAACCAGTTTGAGATTGTTTGGACATGTCCAACGCATGCCAACAATTGTGCCAATTAAGAAAAGTTTGACTATCTAGGTTGATGACCCACAAAGGGGAAGTGGTAGGCTGGAGAGGACGTGGAATGATGTAGTAAAAATAGATTTAAAGAAGTGCAACTTATTTGAGGATTTGGCTCAGGATAGATCGGAATGGAGACACATAATTCATGTAGCCAACCCCGACATAGTTGGGACTGGGCTTTGATGATGATGATTTACTGTACATCCTTAAAGAGGAAATAAGACACAGTTTCAATTGCTTTAAGTTTGGGAAATTTCTAATACACGAATTGAGGGAGAGATTTTGAATTACAACCATGTGGCTTATAAAGGGCTACAACAAATACTTTAGATGATTACGACATTAAACAAAATTTCCCTTTTCACCCATTGGTCGATGTGCTTATTTTATTGCTTAGGTCTTAGGAGAAACCCTAGATCTAGCGGTGGTGCTAATCTAGGGCTTGGAGATGACTAGATTGGGTTGATCCTCTCATCCAATCAGCGGCTTCGCTAGCATGTATCTGCATGAAGCCATTAATTAATAAGGGGGCTATTCTTCAAATTTTCTTGGGCCTGATTGCCCTAAAGGTGTTAGCCACTAAGCAATCACCTATATCTCAGGAGATGTTTTTTAATGTTCTTTTTATAGAAAGAAACTCACAAAATATTATCTCTTGGGTCTCTGTGCCAAATTTTTGTTGTACTTTGTGCATAGTGAGATCAGAGATTTGCACAATGGCTTCTCTATGTCTTTTCAGCTATTTGGTGGAATTTCAATGTCTCACTAGATTCGTTGGCAAAGAAAGCATTCATCAGAAGGCTTGTTTTTGAGTTCTTCTATGTAGTTTTGTAGTCTTTTCATCATCCATTACTTTTTACTATGCTATTATTTTCCTATGTTTCATTGTTGTATTATTGTTACTTCCTTTAATATTTGTTTTCCAATATTGTTTAAAAACATCATCATCATCATCAAGGTCATCATCCAAGCCTTGTCCCAACTATATTGGGTCCGGCTACACAAATTCTATTTCTCCATTCCGATGTATCTTGAGACAAATCCTCAGGTAAGTTACACTTCTTTATATTTATTTTTTCTACCTCCATGCACATCCTCTTTAGCTTACCCCTTCCCCTTGGTGGGCCATCAACCTTCATAGCCAAACTTTTCCTTATCGGAGCCGTTGTCGGCCTATGTTGGACGTGCCCAAACCATCTCAAACCGGTTTCTCTAATTTTATCCCCTCTTGTTGCTACCCCTAAATGCTCTAAAGCGATCATTTCTAATTTTATCATTCCTAGTTTTATACACATTCACTTCAATATTCTCATCTCTGCTACATCCATTTTGTGCATATGTTGCTTCTTGATTGGCCAATATTCTGCTCCATAGGTCATAGTTGGTCTAATCGCTTTCCTGTAAAATCTCCCCTTTAATCTTGTTGGCATTCGTCGGTTGCACAGCATTCCAGAAGAAGTCTGCATTTCAACCATCCCGCTTTTATTCTATGTTTGACATTTTCATCAATCTCCTCATCCTTACTAATTAGAGCCAAGGTAGCGGAAAGAATCACTTTGTGGTATCTCATGGTCTTCAATTCTCACAGTAGTTTCAGTTCTTTCTAGATGCCCACTGAAGTTACAATCTATATAGTACGTCTTTTTACGGATTGTTTTAAAACCTTTGAATTCTAAAGTCTCCCGCCATCTATTGAGTTTTGCATTCACACCATTTTTTGATTCATCTATCAACACAATATAATATGCAAATAACATGCGTCAAGGTACCTCTTCTTGAATATGAGCAGTTAACTCGTTCATAATTAGTGCAAAGAGATAAGGGCTTAGGGTCATCTATGGCTCACAGTCACACTTGTTACTACTCCTTCATATATGTCTTTAATAATTTCAATATAGCCTCTTTGAACATTCCTTTTATTTATAAAAAAACAAATAACAATAAATTAACCAGATCCATTATCCAAAGATAATCAAATCCCAACCATCAACCTAGCTACAATTTAATCCAATGAATCTAAAGAAAACTAAAAACTAAATAAGAGTCATAATAAGAAAAGAAAAGAAATATATCGAATCCCCCAATTTTAAGAGAGAAAACTGCCACATATGGGATTTGCACAGATCTTTGTGTATGTGGAGCCCCACATGGGATCCATTCTTTCTGGATGTATCAACACGTTCGGAGGGTGCATACAAAATGGTCAGAGTCAGACTGAAAAGTCATATACTTCACTCTCTATGCCATTAAGAAAAGAAAGTTGGAGATCAAAATCGAAGGCCCTAAGAAACGCAAGATTGCAATATAACATACTCAAAATGTACTGTTACAAAAGAGCATTTTTTTTGAAGGATTTTTTTAATGAAATTTAACATTTGTACAAACACAAGCATGGCAGTTAGTATTTTTGAAAAGGTTATAATGGAGAACCTGGCATGTTTGAGACAAAGCCACCTCGATTCTCAATGCTCCCACGCTCTGTGCTAGGCTCATGATCAGTTGTCATCTGTATTGCCTCACCACCCTTTCCTAGAACTGCCCGTGAATCCCCAACATTGGCTATCCATAGCTTTTGACCATTTATAAGAATGGCAGTGACAGCAGTGGAACCACCTCGTCCCAAATCGGGACTGTGGGAAAGAATTGCTCGGTCAGTCCTCTCATAGGCTTTTGAAATGGACCTATCAGGATGCGTCCAAAACTCATCCTACAACAACAGTAACCACAACATGAGATGCGACCTATATTTAGGCAAGACGATGCATATTATATATATATATATATTAATGCAAAAAAATCTGTTATCTTTCTATTTTTGGAGCTACCACTGCCACACTCCATGGAAGAACCATGAAAGGTGTTTCTGATGCAACTGATTTGGTAGGTCACCATGTGATAGGCCATAGACCAAAATGTTCGTGATTGCACTTTTCTTTGAACCCAATTCTTATGAACTCGTGATATGGACCTCGCTTATTTCTACTCAACTATGCATCAACCATACACTAGTAGATCCCCACCACCTACTGAATGGCTCATCCAAATGATAACCCACCAAATCATTGGTCCATTCATCATATACAAGTGTGATGTTTATGGATGAGCCAATGAAGAGTTCTGGTACACACATAAATGAAAAACCATAAAGTGCACGGCTCATATAGTAGCATTCCTCTTTGACTCAATCAATAACCCACCTCCTTCAGGATGTTGGAGAACAGATGCTTCTGCAGGTACGCGGGCACACTATCTCCTAGATGGCCATCGTAAATAGCAAACAGTCCAACCTCTTGATCTTTTATTTGATGAAATTTTGCTACATGATAATCCTCCATGGGATGGTTGGCCTTCCCTTTAACTAGGCAGAATCCATAAGTAATCTTAATTGGCCCCTGATGGCTTCTCCCTTTCCCCGAACTGCATGAAGAACGAACTCCCACTAGCTGAACATGAAAAACCAACTTTAACATCAAAAGAAATCTGACACAAATCACTAAAACATAAAGATCCAATTGAGTACTGAAAAGAGATGGCATCTCCAATACTCCTATATCATTTATGCCATCAAGCAAGCAGAAATACAGTCTCCCCAAGATTCAACTAAATCAAAGTACAAATTTTGAGCTTTTTATTCCAAACGATTGAAAAAATCAATAATACAAAATCACTTGAACATACCCAACATAAATTTTTCAATGAAGTTTCGAAAAAGAAAACAACTAGGATTTCAAGCAAAACCATAAGTCTTGCTAAACCCAAAATTCAATATTACAAAAATGTAAAGAAAAGAAACAGAACAGAACCCTTTAAAGCTATTAACTTTACTAATCAACTCAAAATCAAATCAATTCTACAGAAAGGGGGGGTATTAAACAGATAAGGAGTCAACACCCATCATTGTAACAGGAGAAAAGAAGCGAACAAGGGAGAATCTCCTGACCTGGGAATAGGAACCGTTGAAACAGCACAGCTTGTCCATACACATCTGCATCACCTCCATTCCTCTCCCAAAATTCACAACATGTGCCTCTTCTTCAGAGCGTTTTACATGAAACCCACCTCAGCAAACACCAATTTCCTCACGAATTACACCACCTACTTCATCAAGACCACAAACCCAATCCAAAATTCAGAAAGAAAAGAGTGAACAACTACCCCAAAACTCAAAATAAGAAAAAAAAAAATCCATCTGGGGTACTTTGAAAATTGCACTTACCGTTGTTTGTTGTTTCAATCTTCTCTACAGAAGAGAGAGAGAGAGAGAGAGAGGAAAGAAAAGGAGAAGGTTGTTGTTTCTTCTTCTTCTTCGAATACAGGGAAAGAAAGATTAAAGAACATGTAAAACCTTTTCCAACAATCCGATAGAGAATAAGAAAAAGAGAACGAGAGGAATCGATGGTGCTATTTTTTTTTTTCCTTCCAACTTTTGTAACTGTTTAGGGGGCTTTAGAGTGTAAAGAAGAAAATGGAGGGGCATAGATAGCCCACAAAGGGCAGACTTCTTCCCTTTGCTGTTGACTTTGTTGTCTCAACAGATTCAAAGGAAAATACTGTTGTCTCCCTTCTCTTGTTTATATAATATATAATTAGCCCCCACCCCACTCCAAATTTGTACTAATCATAGTATTTTGTTCCCCTCCACTAGATACCACACTATTCACTATTTTAACCTCCTTAAAAAGAACTAATCATGATTATTTTGTGTGAAAGTCTTATTTATCTTTTAAAGAGGGATGATCTCAGGCAAGATATATCCTGAGTAGGGCACCTAGATTCCTAGTTCAAGATTTATGATTTGTAGTTCCTAGGCACTGATTTGCCTCATGTTAATGATCTTGGTTCACTAGGGATATGATAAGATAGTTCTCATTAGTGGATGGATCACTTATGTGGATACAAGTACTCAGTTTAATTTTCAAATGGGGCTTCCTATTTAAATTTAAGGTTTTCAGCTGTTGATTTGATGGCTCTGATATTTGTGTACTGGAAATCTAGTATTAGATTATGAAATCTTGGGTCACAATCTTTGGAAGTCATGTTATAACTGTTTGAGAAACTGAATGTTAAACTAAAGACTCAATAGTTTGTTCGATCGATGCTACAATCACAAGGAACTGCTGCAATTTGGAGTTTCTGTTTTACCAATTTTGTAGGCTGCATGGTTGTTAGACAGTCTTAACAACCTTCTGCAAGTATAGCCTAGTTTGGATTGAGACATAACTACTCACAAAGAGGACTGGGGTTAAGCAATGCTCGCTGTAATGACTAATGACTTGGTAATAAGTGAGAAATCTACAGATTTGACGATTCCTCACTGGCCTTAGAATTGGGGTTTCCCCACTGAGAAGTATAGCTCCGGATTTCTTAAGTAAGTCACATTTTATAGCAAGTGAGAAATCTACAGATTTGATAATTCCTCACTGGCCCTAGAATAGGGGTTTCCCCATTGAGAAGTATAGCTACAGATTTCTTAAATAAGTCACATTTTATAATAAGTGAGAAATCTACAAATTCAAAAATTTATACCCTTGTTCTTTTAGCTGAAGATTTCAACACCTTGGTGGACGATAGAACCCAAGAATCCTAAAAATGAGAATATTAGATGTCCCAAATCCTATGGGATTTATAATTGCCAAATGTGGATTTTATGAAAAAAATTTATAAATATTTGATATTTTCTCAAGGACTTGTTGCTAAATATAACCTAAGTTGTAAATAAAAACGAAGGATAAAAATAACCAGAGAAATAATGAAAAAGGAACTATCTGGGCAGGGGTTGAATCAACCATTGATTTATCCAATCCATTCATCGCAGACAACCCACACCATATAGGCATTATCCCAAATTTCAATCTAATCAAAATGATTTACACAATTGATGGATAGTGTTTCGTGTATAGTTCATATTTTCTAAAACACAATCAATTAGATGTTGTTAATTTCACAAGCTGGTGTACACTTTGGGCCTATTTTTAATAAGAATCAACATTGGATTTATGAAAATAACTCCAATTTCCTTTCTTGTTTCTAAGGTGCTTGACCGATCTAGTTTCATTTAGGAGCAAGGAAAGGAGTCCGTGATAAAATGGAGTTATTTTGATTTTCTATGTACACAACTATGTGTTGTTTAGTATGACACATTTTTCTTGCAAAAAAGAAAAAATATTATTTGGTTTCCTCAGTAAAGAGGATTTTGTTTTCTATGGGATAGGTAGGAACGCTAGATTCCTCTCTCCTGTGAAAGTAAAAACCAGCAAAGTCATGGAATCCTGTCAGTACGACAAATAACTCTTTATTCAAATTCAAAGCATATGAAGTTAGTAAAAAGGAGTTGCATTGACTAATTAACTTTAGCCTACCAATCTGCTTAGAAGCTAAATATCTCAATTGAGCGGAAAATATATTTTGAAAGAGAAGCCACAACTTACCTTATATGTAGTAAAGATCAGAAGAGTTTCAAGCTACTCACCCTATGTTAAACTAAGGAGCAATCCCTTGTGAAGGTATTGAGAAGGGGAAGAGGAAGGTGGGATGTTAGTGAGGCATCTAACCTCTTCTCTTATGTAGAAATTGTAGCCGTTGATACTGTATAGGTGGAGAACATGTGATGTGAGTGGGTTGAGTCAATTATAGATGGGGTTTACACTTGTTAAACAGCTGGTTAGGATGGTTCTTTTGTCGATATGTGGTCTTTTTTTTCCGGAAAACGTTAAAAGCCTAAACGTACCTTTCTCATTTATGTCATCCCTTGTTCTTATCTCATTGAGCTCTTAATCTTTCCTTCTCTCTCTCTCTCTCTCACACACACACACACACACAGTTGCACACATATAAATTTACTACTAGATTTGTACAAATTTATGAGATTTTTATGACGGCCTAACCGTGGATTAGGGATCCCCCAATTTGGATGCCTGGATAGCAGACTTTTTGATTTTGTTTTAGCATCTCTATCTACAATGTATTAAATGGTTGGACCATGAATATTATCATAATTTTTTGGCTATAATGGTGTTGTATGGATTTCAATGTTTGATAAGTAAGGATTTATGTTAGACCCACTGTGGATTTGCAATGTTGAGTCCTTGGATGAGACTCGCCATATTTTAACTGTCGGTCCTAAGCCCAAATAAACGAGGACTGTGCTAAGTAAGTTGACAACTAACTAACTTAGAAAATTTGTGACAACCCAAACATGAACAACAAAAGCAACATGATGACTATTTTTTGGATGGGACTTGCCATATTTGTTGGATCATGTGCTTCATTCTTTTTTTCTTACTCTGATGATTGCAAGGATTTGGATGTTAAATCATAGATCCAAATGGGCTCAACCATGAACGAGGGATGACATTATGTTTAAACTAAATAGAATCACATCAATGGAGGAGGACATTGAAACTGTTAGTGTGGGCTCCATTATACTTTTGGGGTGGATTATCATCATCATAGCTTTATCTCATCTCATCTAATTAGTTGAGTGCTAATTTTTTTATAGTAGGACTGAAAGTATGCTTTGATTATCTTGGAGATGGTCTTTCTTTCAAAAGCCCATGCTTCCATGGTCCTATTCCCCGAGCACACACCATATGGGCATCTACATTGGTGCCTCGTGGGCCTTGTTTTTGGCAATCGATTTGATTGTCCATCTTTGTAAATCCTGAGATGAAAAGTACTACTTTTCTTCTCTCTGTTTTTTTTTAAGAGATACTAATCAACCTGCCTTACATTGCAAGAAATTAGTATTCACCCTTCAAATCCATATCCTCGGTTTGGTCCAAACAGTAAAACCTTGTTTGAACCAATCAAGAGGTAATACATTATTTTATACTTACATGACAGAGCTGGTTTTTAAAGACAACACTAGCTTTTAAACTCAACAAGTTCATATATCATACCTTGATTGGTCCAAACATGTTTTCTTGTTTGGTCCAAACAGGGATCCGGATTCTCACCCTTGTCCTTCATGGTAGCCATAGGTTTCTTGTAGCACGTGTCTAAGAATAATATATTGAAAAGGAATTCCATTTTTTGAGGATTGTTGGAATTTCGATGTTTGAATGAGACTTTATTGTCTCATGCCCTAATACAAATGAGGTTGTTTTTAATTGGGGGAAGAATCATCTATTCACCCATACATTTTAATGACAACTACTAATAACCAACTTTTTTTTTATTAATTTCTTGCATATAACGATGTTGCTTAATTCAAAATCTTCAATCAACCACCTTGACTTTGAATCAAAGATCGGTTTTTGACCTGTTGATTAATTTCGATGCGTTTTTCTATTAAAAAATGACAACTTTTTTTAGATTTAACCTGATTCAGATTTAGATTCTAATTAAACTAAGGGTGTTTATCAAAATGAAATTGACATGGATATGATGATGCTCATTTCCTATTCTCACCTCAAATTCAATCTCAATATTCTAAGGATGTTGTCCAACATTTTTTTTTTTTTTTTTTTTAATGTTTGATGATTTTGCCTATGTATGCTCAAGGCCTGACAATGGTGCTTCAGTTTATAGAAAACTTACAAAAGAATAGTACAAGAACAATTTTTTTTTTTTTTTTGCTACTCTTTTTCTTAGGAGTGATACCCTGACTATCCCTGGGAGTGAGAGTGAAATAAGGTGCCAATACCAACCAACCAACAATGAGTGTGTTGGCAATAGTATAACAATATTTATCAAACGCGAGCTCCACTTGAAATATAATATTACATATCTGAATACAATATAAAGTATTTAATCGAAAATATTCAGGTGAGAATGTGCTTCCGTGAGAAATATTGGTGGGGCCCACCTAGCAACCCATCCAAACCATGGACAAATAGGGACTCCCCCCGATAGTCACTAATCCAAAGGATCAACACTCGGCACACATCTGAATGGATTGAATCGTTGGATGGAGGGTTGAATCTTTTTTTGAATATGAAGCCATTGAATTTGTGGGCCATGGATGAAGGAGTTAGGGGCATAGGGTTTGAGTCAAACTTAATATTTGGGATGGTCTCACATAAATCTTTCCATCCACTTGATCCCATCCCCAAATGAGTCCCGCAGTTGGGCCTCCTTAAAAGTTCTCATATAATAGGTGAGAATTAGTTCTTACGTGAATAAGTTTGATATTTAATGTAACACCCCAACATTTGAAAAATAGTATCTCTTGTCACCTAATTAAGTTAAATTTGGAGGACCAAATTCTTTAAGTAGGGAAGAATGTAAGGACCCGATTTTCAAATTTTAGATCTTGGCTGTAGATTGATAATGAGTGGTAGTCTTGTAAGACCCCACCCTGGATCTCATGCATTAATATTATTATTGTTATTGATGTTGTTGTTGAATAAGAATTTGATTCTTTCTTTGAGAATAATTTTATCAATGATTGGATTATTACTTGATAATTTCCAAGAATTATTATTTGTTGAGTTATTATCGTTAATAAATGTAAATGCCTTTGTTTAAATAAAATTGATCATGCAACATTGTATTACATTCATGGGTGGGACCCATAGTGTTCCACAACTATGGATTGGGTTTAATTATATCAACATGCATCAATTAAATACTTCTTAGAGCATGCGCATGTGATTGCTTGGCCAAGATTAGATCTTGCACCACCATTAAATGCACTAAGTGTGACCACATTGAACCCTAAGACAAAGAAAATGGTTTGGTAAAGGCCTGGGTATGAGCCAATTCAAATTTAGAAAGGACTCTAAGTTGCATGAGAATTCAATTTAGTAAGGCAGGACTCTAAGTTGCATGAGAATTCAATTTAGTAAGGCCTATCTATGATGGGTTATTGGACTAAAAAAAAGTGTGCCCCGACTAGGATTGCCATCTAAGAAAGGAATCCAATAGATTGGGGAAACTAGATAGCCACATGTAGATCATGAGTGTTGTTTGGATAAACATTTCATGCAAATATGATAATTTAAGTCACATTTAGGATAGACACATCATAAATCGTGCATGAGGCCATTTCATTGGAAGAATTAAATTGGCTAGTGCCTAACTTTAACGAGGCATTTTGATAGGTTGAGATCTATTAAAAGCAAAACCGTAACGCCCGTAGGCCAAAACGGCCAATATCATGCATGCGTATAGGGGTGGGGCGTTACAAATGCCCCTGCCGTGGTCTGGTGCAAGTGGGCGGGTCTCCATGTGGGCGGGCCAAGAGGACTGATAGGCTATAGAGACTGGCATGCTACTATACTGGGACATGCAACCTTAATGGGGGTGGATTGTAACGCCCTGGAGTCCCACATCGACTATATAGAGGAAAGTGAATGGGGTTATATGTATATCTTACACCCTTACTTTGCATAGTCTTTTTAATGAGTTTATGCCCATCAGAAACAAAGACGTATGCATGCGTGTAAGCGTGGGGTGTTACATTTAATTATATGAATAATTATCAAAACATACATATAAATAATTCAAGAATCAAATGAGCCAAGACAAACTCAAGTTCAAGCCTTAACAAGCCGAGCTTTAGACCGAACTCAATATGAAGTTATACAAAATGGACCTGGCCTAGCTCTAACTTTCAAGCCCCTAGCCAAAACTGAGCCTGAAAAATTGGCCCAACAATTAAACCAGCTGGTCTAGACAAGCTTTAGCCCGATTCAACCCACTTGAACGGACCATCCATGATAAGAAAGAGCCCACTTGAGCCCACACCATGCTCAATCAATAGTTTCTTCTTCTTCTTGTTCTTCCACCTGATTTGTAGTTTCTATGCCATTGCATTATCTTCATTCTAGATTTTTTTTTTTTTCTAAATACACTGCTTATCTTCATTGTATGATAGTTACAACTGACAGGTATGGATACAAATTGAGTTGATACACCAATAAATCGACCCGCATCAGTTTTTTTTTTTTTTTTTTTGCAAGGCCAATTCAGCTCATTTGGACCCATAAGATTAGAACTGTTTACTGGCCAGAGAGTAGAGAAATCACTAAAGATAATTCAGGCTTCACCTAAGAAAAGCTGAACTTTGAGGGTCCTTGACCTGGTCAGTTCAGAATCCAATCCAATTGGCCAATTTGGACAGCCTAACTACAAAACCTTGAACAAGTCAAAAGATGACAATTAGCTCCCAAAATTTTGAAAAAATTCTGATTCAAAGAGAAGCAATAAATCCCATATGGTTACATCTTGATGGGATATGCTGACTGACCACCAAACAATTGACAGGGGTGGGACCAGTAAGGGCCTTGCTTCTTTTGGATACTTCCATTTCCAATTTGATCATTTCTCTCATCTCCCAATCATATCATCAGCTTATTTCTAAATGGGTTAAAATAACCCATCTCTTTTGGGATTTTAGTATCCAATCATCAATTAGACTATTAAAACATTTCATAATGGCATGCATGGTGTTTAAATATAGGCGATATCGTGTTTTATTCAATTTGCTCCAGTTTATTATGATATTAATAAAGATTGTTGATGCATTAGTCAGCATACGAGCTCAAGGGCCCAAGCCCATATGGATGTGTGAAATTTGTATGTAAGGTCAAGGTGTCCTCCGCTTCTTTTCTATTTATATTTTATATTTTGTTCCTTCATTTGGATGGTTAGATCTCCTTCTTAATAATTCTATGGCATTCTACCAAAAAAATAATTCTATGGCTTCAATCAGTAATGTTTGGGGCTTTTATTTATTAAAAATAGTATAAATGATATCGAGGATTTTATCCTTTGAGATTTTGTGGTACATGTAGTGCAGTATTTTCAATCTTAACCGTTCATGCAAAGCAAATTTCCTCTTATCAAAAGGGGCACTGAGTTTCTCCATCCAAACACGACTCCTTTGAAATATTGAAACCCTTTATATATATATATATATATATTATATATATAGGGAAACTCTCAAAAACTCCCCTATCTCAAAAGGGTAATTTGTGCCCCTATCTAACAGCTAATGATTTCCTAGTATTTTAAGAGATCCACATTTGTAGGAGAATATTTAAGATGGAGAATTGGATATGCGTATCACTGATAGCACGTGTCACACTTTCATCGGCTAAAAGAGGGGCGTTTTGCTTAAAAAAAAAGCGCTCGGGGAGTTTTGTAGCGTAACTCATATATATATATATATATATATATATGGGGCTGGCTCTCCTAAGCAGAAGCTTAGCTTATCCTAAGCTGAAATAGTGCTAGTCTCATAAATCAAAGTCGATTATTATTGTTATTTTTTTGCATGATGATCATCTTCAAGATCAAGATAAATTCAATCAGAATTGGATTTTCCAATTTAATCATGCAAAACCAGATATAATCAAGTTTAATTTGTGAGACCAACACTATTCTAACTTAGGATAAGCCAAACTTCAGCTTAGTAGAGCCCTGCTTTATATATATATGAGTAAGGCTCTTCTAAAGTTAAAGTTTAGAATAAGTTTCTGTCAGCTCACGCTTGTGGGGCCCACCCTTAGTCTGTTGAAATGGATCAAACACACCACTCCCTTAATTGTACATATCCACCAACATTTGATCAGATTCGAATTTACTGGACCAATCCATATGGATTGTTGACCATTAAACTTTTAGGGCCAAGATGGAGATGATAGAAACCACGTTTGAAGCTGATTTTTTGCAAAAAAGAGGTTTATATATATATATATATATATATGGACTAGTTGAAACAGTGTTAGTCCCACAAATCAAAAGTCGATTATCATTATTTTTTGCATGATTATCGTCTCCAAAATCAAGATAAATCCAATCAGAACTGGATTTTTTTTAGTTCCATCATGCAAAAAACAGATATAATTGACTTTGATTAGTGGGACCAGCACTATTCCCGTTTAGGATAAGGTGAGCTTCATCTTAAGAGAGCCCTGCTCATATATATATATATATATATATATATATGGGAGGTGCTCCTATGAAAGCATCTCTCACTTGCTATGAGAGATAAGGTGGGGGCTCTCACATCCATATCCAATATCAACAATTTAAATGTGAGGGACCCTCACCTTTATCTCTCATAGTAAGGTGAGAGATGCTCTCATAGGAGCATCTCCACATATATATATCTATATCTATATAGGAAAATATTCATGTGCATTCATCCATCACTATGTTTTGGTGAAGGACAACATAGTAAGATTGACTTTATAACACATCTAAACCATTCACACACATGGAACCCCCTAAAATACACCAGACCCATTGAAGTTTCACATATCCAAATGAATTGGACCGTTGGATCAATGGTCAAATTTTTTTTTTCCTTTAATATGAACTCATTACATTTGTAAGTCACGGATGAAGAGGTTAGAGGCATGTGATTGACCTCAAATTTGATATATGGTCTCATCCAATGTGTCACTTCTCATCCCCCACAAGTCCCATGTTCAGTGGGTCCCTAGGTGGGCCCCATTAAGTTTGTCCCTCATAATATGGTGATGGAAGGATGCACAGGAATATCCCTCATATATATAGGGAGGTGTTCTTGTGAAAGACACTCTCACCTTATTATAAGAAATAAGGTGAGGGCCCTCACATTTAAGTTGTTAAGATTGAATATCGATGTGAGGGCTCCCACCTTATCTCTCATAGTAAGGTGGGAGTGTCTCTCATAAGAGCACCTCCCATATATATATATATATATATGAATAGTAATTTCGGCTTATTCAAAAGTGGGTACCCAAAATAGTACACAACTAATCTTCAAAAAGAGGATAAGCAAAAGAGAAATTGCCCACAGACGGGCGAAATGAAAATCCTACATCTGGCATGAAAAATTCTTAGGATTTGGACACCTTTTCCTTCTTCAAAGAAGCCGCCAAGATAGCTTGAAGTGGCATGCATTAAGGGGTGAAGAAAAAATAGAATTAAGGAGAACCTATGTATTCTTTTAGATTGTTTCCTTTTATCACTTTTGTGAATCTTCTTGATTGGTAGGTTGCGATGGTGTCTCCTTGATGTTGTTGTGTTTTCACTTTGTTTTGATACCGAATTGGAACATACAAACAATTGTCAGATTAAGAGACAACCCTTTCTCCTATATATTTGTTCCAGTAAGCTACATCTAGATGGCAAAACTTGACCTGACCTGTTAAATCGACTCTAACCCGACCAGTGTTTGAATTGCCATATCTGGCCTTCATACAATGCGGGTTGATCAGAGGGCAGGTCCTAACCTGCATAAAAATGGGTCAGGTTAGGCTAACTCGCTTGACCATATTTGACCTGCAAAAAAGATTAATTCATACAGTTCTTCAAATGATGTTGGGCTTCGAGTAAGCATTCACAGATGGGTTAGAAATCCAATGGACTGGTTCAATGCATTGGTTAGAAAAATATTATAGGACCCTGATCCGGCCTTATACAGACAAGAAACTAGGTAATGGACCTAATTATATAGTTCTTGAACTGAAGTTATGCTTTGGTTGAGCTTTTATAATTCTGGTCGGGTCAGGTTAGATTAATTGGGTTGACCCACACAGTTTGGGAGTTATGCTGATCAATCCGGGTCGGATATGGGTTGGGCTCTAAACTGTAGACTGCACCTGTTTGACCTAATTCAACCCCCATAGTTGGATCTACATCAAATGTTCATGTGAAAATGCTTGGGTTGAGTCTGTTTGGGCTTTATTCAAATCAGTTCTAGGAAACACACATGCAATATTTGTTCTTGCTTGCGCTGGGCAGGCAATTATTGTTCCACCACTGGTTGCACGACTACTACTATTTGCATCTCCTCTTTGGTTTGTCTCAAATGTGACAATTCAACAGGAAAGGGTTAACTCACAAAATAATCAATTCACCTTGGGTGTCCTTGGGCTAGGACAATCCCCAGTGGAATTTAAGATGTATTTAAGTTGAGTACCCAAATTGAGCCCCGTAACTAAATTACATATGTGTGTGTAATGCTTCTATGCATGTATATTATAAACGTCTCCAGTTGTAGTTCACCTGCTGAGAGTATGCCGATGAATGGGGGAAAATTTGAAATGAAGGCATTGGTCCTTGTTATATATACCAAAATCACCGTAGTATTATTAGAGGCAGCATAAATATTTTTCAATAATACCCTTTTGGTGGAACCCACACTCTTTAGTCATGGCCAAATATAGGATATCCCTCCAAACCATCAGCTCCAATGCTCTCTGTCCCTTTGATTCACTAGAATCATACATGTTTGCAATGAGAGTATTCTATAGCACAGTACGGAGGAAAATTGTTCGGGTTTTTTATTAGGATACTTCTCTATTGTTCAATGCAACATAGTTTCCCAGTGGAAAAGGAATAAAAGAACTAACTTTTCTTGACAAAGAGAATTATGGATTCATATGTAAAAGGTAGAAATACACAATTCCTCTTTACTGTGAAACAAATAGAAATCTTAGGAGCACATAATCTTTTTGTTGCACAAACAAATCTAAGTCTTTGCGTGGATGTAATATATGAATAGACGGTTCAGCTTTCTTTCTTTTTTTTTTTGGTCACATTGGGCACCTGTATATGGTTAACGTGAGAGCAGAATGAAGACAAAGGACTCTTTTGGTCGACGAACTTCCTCTCTGCTGCCTCTTGTAGTAGAGTAAACATACCATGTGAGTGAGGTTTGGTAGCCGTGGGAAACTAGGGTATTGTTTATTAGCTATCAACGATCAATCAATTTAAAGTGACAATGCCAAGTAGAATAGATTTGTTAAGTGTTCATTCATGTTTACTTGCTGTTTGGGAGGTAAACACATGCCAAGTAAAACTACATTTATTTAAAACAAAGAGACACCTTGTGTTTATGTGTTGCCTGAAGCGACACGACAGAAAGAAAAAATCAATATGAAATACAAAAGAGCCTTTGTACTGGGTGAAGCCTTAATAGATAGATAATGCAAATTGGGATAAGTCCTTTTGTTTTGTCCGGTCAATAGAATCATTGGTTTATCTATTTCTTGATATCATCTATATCCATAGATCAGAGAGATAATTGTAATGCTAGAACTGAACTCTATGATTCTTTCTTTCAAGCGCAACTAATTTGTATCTGTAGTTCCAGTGGCCATTTTAATTCTGTCAAAGTGTGTAATTTTGAGACATATCGATTCGATACAGGTTCTTGAAATGGCTCTTCTAGATCTTCCAGGCCTTCTGCTTTTGTCAAATTACACCATTACTTGTGTTGTTCTGGGCAGAGATATATCATCACCAGGTATGTGTTTAGTAGCATTTCCCCGACTAACAGCCATGCAAAAGCTGATACTGGAATCTGTTTGTAATGTTTATTTTCAAGAAAGAAGCCTTCCCATTGATAATCTTAGACCTGTATATTTGACAATCAATGGAGTTGTACATTATCTAGTTAGGATCAGAGGATACTACTCTCTGTCAATATCATTAGTTCCAAGTGAAAGATTCTTCTTTATGGTTTTTTTCCCCACATTGGCTAATTATACTATTAAATCATGTTATTTTGATGCCGTATCAGTTTGGAATTTAGGTATATATGTTGGAGCAAGTTGAAACCAGCTAAACTCTTCTTTGTAGTGTTTTCAATATCTGCTGCTCTTGTGTTTCTGATATATGGTGGAAGGCAATGACTCGTCTATAAAATTGAGATAAAATTGTATTATCATAACTTTTCCCTACAATTGTATTATGATAACATTTCCTTACTTCCTCTGCTATGTCATATAGATTTGTATGTGCCTTCTAGGTAGTTCTAAGTGCCGAGGCACTTCTCAATTGAATCTAAAGGCTGCTAAAGTTAGATGAAGAAGGTTTGCAACAAAGATTTTTTTTTTTCTCTCTCTTTACTTTGCATTGTCCATTAGTAGAAGATTTCAAAATGCCTAGTTTCAATGGGGGGTGGCTTTTGACCCATATTATCATTCATGTTTACTACTCCATGAAGTACGGAAAATAAGCACACTCTAATCTATCTATAGTATTAAAGAAAAATGTGAATGAGGATGATGCTATTTTTGGAGATTATTGGTGAGATCACAACTAATAGTTTTTCATAGAGACCAGCATTGCATATTTGTTGCACTATTTATCTTTGGGTTATCATTTTGTCAACTAAAGCATTTTTTTAATTCTTAATTACATATTCTCTGCAGGTTGGCCTCACAGGGGATATACTGCAGTTGTTTATTGATCAGGTGCTTTGTGGTAATCCTGTTCTCTTCTATAGCCTCTGTATGAAAGGAGAAAAAAACAGTGTTATGGCCTCAACATTCATCATGCTGTAGGTTGCTGCTTCTTACAGTCAACATGTATTCATCTTCTTCCATTCATTTCAGTTGGTAAAGATTCTCCCATATGTTATTGTACTGTTCATCCTTAGGAAGCTTCCACCAGGAGCATATCTGATAAGTATCATCCCATCAGGTGATCCTAGGCCATTCAGGTACAGTGACTGCAAGTTAGGTTGAAGCAGCCATAGTACTTAGATGGGTTTCTCAAATGTGTAATTTTCAGTGTAATAAAAACAAAATCTTGTATATACACCGCCCTTAACCCCAAGGGGTAGCTTAATTGGCCTAGGACCACGGTTTGCGCCTAGAATTTGTGGGTTCAAAACTGCAGTACTATAATGTGGCCACAGGAGATTTACCTAGCTCCCCCTAGGCCCATAGGGATTATTCTGGCCTATAGGGATTATTCTGGCCCAAAAGACTAGGACACCTTCTGTCATAAGAAAAAAAAAAAAAAAAAAGAGTATATACACCACCCTTTTTAATGAAGTCTCCTTCCACTAGCCTTGAAAGAAGCATGAATTTAGATAATCTAGTATCTAAAAATAAACACGGACTTATATAAAAAAAAAAAGGGTGTACCATAGAGAATTTAGATAATCTAGTATTTAACAATAAATGCTTAAAATTCAATGGTCTTTCAGCCCTACATTGTTTTATGAGATTCAATCCAAATCCAATGGTGAGTATAAAGGCTTGATGAACATAAAACTGCCATATCAAGGTGAGGGTGAGAAAAGAGCTGCTCTTGAGCTGGACTGCACAGCCCTACATTCTTTATCTGAAACCAGATATTTATAGGAAGCCTGGGTCCATCATGAGTCAGATCTAGCCCTATTTTCTTTTTCTTCAGGAATTTTGGACATTTGTGGTCTCAAAAGCTAAAAGAAAACCCCGTTTCCTGTTTTGAGTTCTCCATCCATGCAGACAAGTTGACCCGTGAATAAAATCATCTTAAAGTTCGCATTTCTGAAGATAATGTATATACTCAACCACACTGTGAAGATCCTCACAGTGCTCAATTTCACAAGGGATCTTGCCAAAACAGAGACTACAATGAGGTGTTCTGAAAAATAGCATGCACTCGACGAAGGGTGAGGCTGTAAACACCAGAAATAAACTAGCAAGGCATGTTATAGATTGTAGAATGATAATGTAGATCCAATATAGAGGTGACGGAAAATTAAACTCAGAAACGCATGGACTATGGTTAACAAAAGATTTCAGAAGTGCTTGCATGAAAAGCTCTGCAACATGATAGACATCAACATGATAGACATCAACCAATTCTTTATATTAAGCTCTTTGACCAAACAAGTCACACTTGCTACTACTGAAAACTTAGGTGGAGATGCTAAGACAATCCTTCATTCTGATCATGTAACATAGAAGTCCTCTTACAGATACAAATGCATACAATGACAATTTGAACAATTTTGAAGTAGATTTTGATAGGCTTACGATGCCTTTTCTGCTTCTGCTGCTTTTTGCTCTTGCATTTTCCTCAAGGAAGGAGGTGGCCTTACAACAACGTTCTTCTTCCATTCTCGATCAAGCTTCCTTGACAACCTTTTGTTAATTCCTTCCTCGAGCTCTCTTTCTCTTCTAACAGTCAGCATTCGAGCAACCTTTTTTTTTTTGAGAAAACCAAAGAACAAAAAACAATAGCAGATAATTGATGTTAATAACATAAAAAATTACCCAAAGCAATCAACTCGTAGACATGATTCAAAATCACAGTTGTGTCAACTCTGAAAACCAATATGTCACAATGGACATGATTCAAAATCACAGTTGTGTCAACTCTGAAAACAAATATGTCACAATGGGCATTGTGCCTGTCATTGTCCACAAGAGTTAATGCCCTAATGCTAGAAGGCCTGAAAAGAAGGCCCATTTAATATAAGAGCTGGGCCTGTTAGATGGGTCTACCCCAGCTCACTTATGGCCCGCTATTACATTTGCAGTGGATTCTAACACATTATGATAAACAATAATCGTATTTAGTATCATCATGTAATTCATAATAAATTAAGTATAATTAATCTTCTAGTTTTCTTATAACTGAACTGAACAACTGTTAAAATATACAATGATAGTGGCTACCTCTCGCATTACATATTTATTTGTGTAAACCAACCATTTATTATTCTCTAATTTCGACGGGAAAAGCTCTAGAAAATTACTTTAATTACCCTTCAAAAGAAAGGCTCATCAGTGCATTCAGCACAGTTAAAACTAAAAGAGATGGTGTCACAAGACAAATTAAATTTCTACATCTAAATAAGCAATTATCCATTTACTAGTTAAAACTGTCTAGGAGGGGCTTGGCCCTTTTTCAAAATAAGGATTGGGGTTCATATGAGGGCCTGTAAGGCCAGATTCAGCCAGGCTTAATTATTACCTCTGATTATAAACAGGCTTGATTTGACACGCCTAGGCGTATCCCAAGCACAGCCTATTGGATGCTCTCTCTTTAACCACACTTGCACTCCCCATAACCCTAACACCTGGAGGAATCATATAGTGCATATAGGCTGTACCATTAAGGCCCGATCAATGGCCAACATGAGGGTCAGCAGAAGCTGTTATAAGGCAAGGCCCCCAAATTCGGCCTGCTTGGCATCTGGACCTGAAGCTTGCACTTAATTCACTGAATAAGCATACATGAAACTTGTTGGTGCTAAGTACCAAGACCGACATAAAGGTAACACGCATCATCTAAAAGCACACCAAGATATGGGTTAACATCTCCAACTAATATTTGTGTAGTTGTGGTTACCCTTAGGATAGTCAGTTCTTCGTCAAGGGATCATCAATATCACCACCATTGTAGTCTTATCTCATCTATTTAAACCCAATTTGAATTCAAGCTCTATGTAACTCTATAGCATATCACTTCTTTCCTCACTACTTTGTTCAAGGGCTCGATTGGTCTGCCATTCTCCTATTTTCTTGAACTCGTAACCCTTTAGGGACCCATTTTTCATTCAGGCTATCAATGGGCCAGACTCAAACTGGACTTACTTGGGCCTACGGTTGTGCCCAATAAGGATTGAAGGGGATGAGTCTGCATCCAGGTCTGACATAGACCCTAGATCCTAGGTTTGAGCCTGCCCGATAAGAAATAGGAGGCACAAGCCCATCCATTAAAGGCATAAGTCTGATTAACGCTTTAGTCCATTTCAAAGGTTGTTTCAGTGTAGAAGCTCTCTTTATACAAGTTTAGTGCACGCGCGCGTGCACAGCCGGTGGTCCCTTGTTGATGCTCACCTTCAATCCTTAATTTGAACACCTTTGACCAAAAATGCATTGCTCATAAGTCATACATCCTACGAGTCCAATACCTATTGGAAAAATGGGCCTTCAATATGATGTAAATGTAATGTGCCCAAACACATCTCAAAATACATTCTTCGATTCTTTTAATTGAGATTTCCAGCTGAGCAGTGGCTGAATTATGGAGAAAGAGCTCCAGTCCTATCAAAGTCCTTTGCAAAAAAAAAAAAAAAAAAAGGCATCGGGATCCAATTCGAATAGAAATTGAAAAACATTTTCATGATTCACAGGGGACCAAGGAACATGTTGACACTGCAAAACTTAAACAAGTTAGTCTATATTATAGCCACTACAATTCAAAATGGAGAAACTGAACTTGAAGGTGGGATTTTGAAATTTAAAAATCATATTCTATCCAATTAACTTGGACAATATCTTCTCTAATGAGAATAACCCAATAAAGTCATGGTTGGAGGAGATAGAAAAGCCATTTTTGTATGATGATCCAATGTTGGCATCTGATTGGGAATGAGTCAGAGCCAGTTCAAGCCTCAAAAAAAAAAAACTTTGCCAAATCCCAGAAACATATAACTGAATGAGATCTCAAAACTGTGCTTGAGCATGAAATCACCAGTACCAGTACCAAATCATTAGCCCCAATAACTCCCCACTGTCTTCTGCATCATTTTTGAGGCAATGGTGGTGACTAATGGGATGGCACGATCGTAAATGAGAGAAAGGAGTATTTTTTGTATGTTGTTGATCCAGATCTTGGTTGTGGGTATACACGATAAGTACCAGCCGCCTAATGATGCATATAGAGGCAGAGATGGAGCTTAATGAAGTGGTATTGGTGCTGGAGGATGAGATGGGCATTCTTGGAGTAATTATGGACATTAGGCACAATGGGACTCTGGTGCTACATATGAATGCATGGACAATATCAGCTTCCTAGTGGCTTAATTCCATATAGAGACCCACCGCCGTCTCTTAACCATTGGAGCCACAACCATTGAGCTGTACATTATTGGAAATGAGCTCAAGTCGTCGCAAAAGCAACAATCCTATTCATAAGGATTCTTTGGTTTTAAACAATTTTATCATCCATTTGCATATGGAATTATAGATAAGATCACTACTGCCATCACTATGCCAACATCTACTATGACAGAAAGAAAAAAAAAAAAGCTTGCATGGATGTTCTACATGGCATTAACCTTCTTCCAGCCAGGTAAATTTTTCACTCCCTGATTCTCCCAAATCTTATCTAGTTAGATTAATCGCAAAAATTCCCCATCTAGCCCAAAGCCCTACATGAACCCTAACTTCCCAAATAAAACCCTAAATCCAATCTGCTACAAATCTTATGATCTTGAACTCATCTGAGTCTGTTGAAGTTGAGCACCCCAAACAAATAACATTCAATAGCAAGAAAACCAGTAAAAGAGGAAAGAGAGGGAGGGGGGGATTTGGAATCATACCCTCTTTCGCATGCGTCTGAATTCGCTGGATTTGAAATCGCTGCGTTGGGATTTCTGGAGCCGAAGCATAAAGAGCTCGCCTTTGAGATCGACAATCTCCTCGTTGATTTCTTCAGTGGTCTTGGTTCGAATCTCCTTCATCTCTTCTTCTCTTTTCGCCATCATCTTCACGGAGGAAGAGGGGTTTCTTCCTAGAGACGATGGAGGGGTTTGGATTCGGATTCCTTGGAAACATGATTTGGTGTTGGAAGACCAAGAACGATTTAGGGTTAGGGTTAGGGTTTTGGAGGAAGAAAAGGAGATTACAGAAGGCGAAGGCGAGGGCGAAGGAGAACATCGAAACGACAGCAGCGAAGACGACGACATTTCTCGATAGCTGCAAGGAAACGAAGAAGCTGCTGCTGCTGCTCGCATGGTGTGTGGATAACGCTTCTTGGCGCTTATGATGTAGGAGTTTTACTATTACACCCCCTTAGATTTGCCTTATTTCAAAACAGTGACTAGCTTATTAATATCTTTCAAAAGAAACCTCTTTAACCCTCTTTAGTGGGGCGTAGGGGTAAGCCTGTCAATGGGACGCGTTGAAACGGGTAAAAAGCCCAGTCTGGCCAGGCCCAAACTCGAAAATACATGGGTTTAAAAAAAAATTGAGCCTAGTGGGCTGGGCTTGGACAATGCATTTTAAAGTCAGGCCAAAATGGGACTGGGGCAAAAACAACCCAGCCCGTTCAAGCCCGGCCCGGCCCGCTACAAAGTCATTTAATAATTATTATTTATATATTACAATGGTGGAAATTAAATTTAACTAAGTATCCTATTTTATCTCGAATGGGTCGTGATATTTTAGCTATTCCAGTTTCTACCGTTGCTTCGGAGTCATCATTTAGCATCGAAGGAAGAGTACTTGACCCACATAGGTCTTCTTTGGGATAATAGCAGAATACCTATATGTACTTTACTCCAAATGCAGACCACCCCCCTAGACTTTGGTATTTTGTACTAAACCTACATGTAGTTCTAATTAACATGCAAATTGAACGGATTACGTTAGTATTAACAGCGTAGGTTGTTTAAATGGTGTCTGGTGCATACTGGCAGCAAATTATTCGCCCAAAAAGACTTATTTACCTTTGAACCTAGCCTATAAAAAGTGGAGATTATACAAAAAGTGGAGATTACCCAGATGATGACTATGGAGATATGCTGAGGAGAAGATAGAGGAGACAAATTTAAACAATTTAAACAATCACCATGAGGAGAATTCCCCGCTGTAAAGCGAGGAATACCCCTTCATCCAACGCTCCAGATCTCCCCACCATCACTTCCAACCTCTTCGCCATCAAACCATCGTCTCTCGAAGAAATTCTCGAACTAGAGCATGGAGACAGTGCCCTTCTTTCAGCAACTTGAGCCATCTCAATGGTTAATGGTCTATCTTGGGTACAAACAGGGTCCATTTTCAGCATCATAAGCCATCCATCAAATTGTGGCCAGCATGTGTGTACCGCAATCAAAGGTACACAATCGAAGGTAGAGGGAAATTAGCCAGTTAGGATCTTGTGAATGGTGGTATTGCAATCATGTTAACATTTGACAGCAACAAAAGATTGGTGAAAATGTCCATTCACATGCACAACAGAGTCTCTTGTATTTCCTCTTTTTACCCTGTTAGACAATGCCACATATATCAATTGCAAAAAAATGAATATGAAGATACCAAGAGTTGGGGCTGAGGAATCTTTAACTCCATACTCACCAGTAAAAAGTAAAAACTTCTCCACAACACACACAGAGAGGGGGGGAAGAGAGAGAGAGAGAAAGTACAAATGCGGATTCTCAAAGTAGTGGCAGGCAAACAAAGAGACAGCAAAACAGAGATACTACATAGATAAAGACAAAGGGGTAAATGGGTCAGTGTTCATTTCCAAGGGCGTTCATGTTCCCATCAGTGATTTATGATGTTTTCATTGCAAATTCTCTTCAGATTTTCTTCTCCTCTTGATTCTGAAACTGAAACTGAATAAAAATGGAGAAGAGGGCGAGATTGAGAAACCCTAGTCGGAAGAGGAAGATGGAGGAGGAGGAGGAGGAGAGGAAAGTTGGAATCTTGGACTTGGGCATCTGGCAATTAAGGTTTTGGAGTTGGATTCAGATGAAGTGGGACTTTAGGGAGAAGAAAACCCTAGCCGCAAGCGAAAAGGGGGAAAATGATGAAAACACCAAGACATATATGATATATGGAGGGGTAAAGTCGTCATTCCATATTTTCCATCACTGTCATCTCTATTTGCATTATGATTTAAAATACAAGTAGGTTTAGTACAAAAAACCAAAGACCAGGGGGGTGGTCTGCATTTGGAGCAAAGTACAGGTAGGTATTCTGCTATTATCCCGTCTTCTTTAAAATCAAATACGGTAGAATCATTAGTTTGTACCCAAGATTGGTTTAGTCAAGACCCAACTAGTAATGGTGATTTAGACAATGATGGGAATGCACTAACTGATGTTTTAGGCATATTAAAAGAAAATTTTTTTTATTGATTTCTTTTTTACATTACTTGACTCGTATAGGATATTCATTTTCATTCATTTTATTGATTTTCTTATTTTCTACTTTCACCGGTCAAAGAAAAAAAAAGGAAGTTTTTAACTGATCCTACATTACTTTAACTTGACTCATATAGGATACTTATTCTCATTCATTTATATTGATTTTTTGATTTTCTACTTTCACCGGCAAAAAAAAAAAAAAAAAATGGTTTTAACCGTTCCTACATCACTTGACCCATATAGCCTATAGGATATTCATTCATTTCTATTGATTTTCTATTGTCACCGGCAAAAACGAAAAAAAAAAAAAAGTTTTTAACTCCGCCATGTTGCTTCTTGCATTGCATTGTCGGTCCCGAACTCGGAAAAAAGGAGGAGGGTTTAAAGTCCAGTTCACACCGGGTGTCTGGTGATGGTAGGAATAATTAGAGAATATTTTGCTTATGTTCAGGATTGGGCTAAGCCCAGGCCTGGCCCTGTCCCAGCTTGGGCCCGTACGAGACGGGATTTGATGTAGGCCCGTTTAATTTAGGGTCGGGATTGGACAACACCTGGCAGGCCCGTCCTATTTTTGGGACGGGATTGGACAACCCAAGCCCAGGCCCTGCACGTCCCATTGACAGGCCTACCTAGGGGTGCTCTTGCCCCGGCCACATAGAAGCCCAACCGCTTTGAGTCAAGTTCGGATCTTAGGTTTTGGTACTCGGGTTGGACTTAAATGTAAAATTTAGGCACATCTAATATTTTGCAAGGTCTTTAGTTATAATAGTGCTTGTAGTTTGGTGACTAATTTTCTTGAAGAAATTAGATAAAGCGGAAAAACTTGAGAAAGCCCGCCATGGCTTGATTGACTTCAAAGGCATTTTCTCAATTTTGGTTGGAGGGTTGTTTTAGGCGAACTCTTTGGTGAATAATTCCCTTTGCTATATTATGGAATATTTGGAGGGAAAGGAATGTAGAGTTTTCAGGGGTATTTTCTCTCCTCTAGTTAAGTTAATAGAGGGTGTAACCCTTAGAATTGCAAATTAGGCTATGGTTAAAAATGAGTTTTTCAAATTTTTCATTAACGATATCTTTGTAAATTGGGAAGCTTGTATGGTGTCCTAAGGTAAGGAAATCTACTCTTTGGTCTCCCCCTCCTCTTGGTGTGCTCAAATTCAATGTAGATGAAGCTCCAAGGGGGAAGCCAGAACCCGCATGCATTGGAGGGGTGATGCGCACCAACAAATGGGAGGTCTTATTTATGTTTTCTAAGCATGTAGGTGTTTGTGATTCTAATGAAGCAGATGTGTGAGCTATCTTGGAAGCTCTTCAGTGTTTTTCAAGATCTTTTCATGTAAGCCTTATTGTGGAGAGTGACTCTTCGAATGCGATTTCATGCGTGTATAATCAGAAGGCGAATGCCTGGAAATCCCAAATCCTCTTTAATGAAATTCGTGCTCTATCATCTTCCATACTTTCGTTATGAGTCTAGATCAACCAACTCAAAGGCAGACGCTCTGGCAAAATAAGGGGTTGAGAGATCTACACCTTGGGAGGTGATTGTTATGTAATTATGGGGTGAGTTGGGGTACATCTCTCTTGTACCTTCTCTCTGTTTTTTTTTTTTTTTCGTTATTTCTATTTATATCTTTTGTCTCTTTTAATGAAATTTCTTGTTACCAACTAAAAAAAAAAGTGGGGCTCAAGGCTGACATGTTTATGTGAGCTAGGCTTAAGCCAGACACTTATGGGATGGATTCAGCTCAGTTCGACCCAACCCATGAAGGCCTCTCTATAAACTATGAAGCTATATTGAAAAGGTTTTTTCTGTATGGATCCTTGCCCTTTGTGCTATTTGGAAAGCTGCGGCATAGTATATAAAACATCTCATAGCCTATATGGTTGTATAGAATATAGAATTAATACAATACTTGGTTAAGAATTAATATTTAATGTGAGTATATAAAAATGACCATCAAATAGCATCCATTTAATGAAAAGTGAATTTAAGGAAGATGGAAAAATAAATACACAGTCATCATCATAGTAATTCAAACACTAAAAGTTAAAGTCATCATTCACCCCTCACCTCTTATCATTCACACTTGTTAGGGTATGTTTGGTAATAGGTGAGGAATCCGCGAAGCTTTTGCAGATACGAATGAGGATTTATCAATTAGGTTTTATATAGCTAGATTTCACATTAATATCGGTGTACATGAATGCATAGAATTGAGAAATTAGTATTGGTGTGTAAATTCATAAAACTAAGGATTTTCAAATCCTATCGTTGGAGGTTGGAGCTGATCGTAAGAAATGAGGATTTCTATTGGCCTAAATCCTTGAGAATTTACAATAGTCAAATGTGGATTTTCAAATCATTGAGAAAAATTGATGAGCCAGAAAAATTGATATTTTATTCCACCCTATAAAATACGGATGTAGGACTACAGTGTGATTCTTGTGCCTGTAATGCTTGAAATTGTAGCAGTTGTGAAATGAATTGAATCGAGTCTCTTCTCTTTTGAGTCGGCTCTGTTTATTGATACTTTCATCTTTAATTTTCTTCAGTTTTGGGAAAGTTACATGATTTACAGTAGGTCTGCAGATTACAAGTCATCTCCCAAGAACCCTCTTAATCTTGCTTAATCATATCTCTACGTATGGTACTCTTCTTAGTGTAGTATAACAGAAGACCCTCTGAACCTGTGATGCACTTTGTTTAAAATGGTATTCCAAAGTATCATACTTCACAGTTCAACCTCTATCAATTGCTATAGGCTATTGGATGCTAACCAAAGATGCAGCTCAGATGTGTGGATGAAGCTCTTGAAGGTGAAGTGAATCACTTCAATTCTGTATTGGAAGTCCTTGAGTTCCCATGTTTTCTTTTTCCTTTTTCTTTTGAAGGTTGCCATCCAAACAAACCATTATCTATACATCTCTTTTTACACCAAACCTGTGGAATACTTTGTTCTGTTCTTTAAAATCATTGATATGTTATCTTTGTGTAGATAAACCCACAATCACCCCAGCTATCTGCCACTGCAGAAAAGGCAGAGGAAGTAGCCAATGTGGAAAAACTAGTTGAGCAACTGACAGCAGGGGAAAAGATCATTATGAACAAGCTAAAGTTGTCACCATTTGGGCGCTTGTCCTACCCATATTTTTTGATCTGGGTATCATTAATCGGTTCACCATGTAGTCTTAATTGATCAACTCAAATAAGGACACGGTCAAGTTGCATGAGACTCGGCTGAGTTCGCGCAACTCGGTAGGGGCTGATTTGGAGTCAACATGCACTCGATTAATTTTAAACCCATGTCCACCTGTCTTAACTTTGCAATAGGAAATTCGTTGTTGCGAGTCACCAGTTCATCAGACTCGGTCGAGGGGATACTGAGAGTTGGTTATATGTAATCGTGTTGTGTTTAGGGTTGGTCAGCGTCTGGTCCAGTCTGGGTCCAGCCTGCTTTGAGCTGGGTTTGGACCTTAGTTTCTTTATTTGGACTGGGCCTGGATCTTAAAGCTGGTTAGGCTTGATCAAGTGATGAAAGCCCTAAGCATGGCCAATCTAGCCCAAACAAGAAGTGCTTGTAGTTTTGTGGTTGATTTGGCCGAGTAAAGCTTGAACAAGTGATAGAAAGCACGGCCCAGCCAGGCCTGGCCCGACATGATCGACTAAATGAGCAGGGTCGAACTTGACTTGTTTTAGTGGGCCACTCTTGGAACTATGGCCCGTCTTCGGCTTGGCCTGGATATCAGCCATTGTTCAAAAAGTTGGGCAGGGCCAGAATATGCCTCAACACAGCCCAACCTGGCCCATATACACTCTTACTTGTGCTTCTCATATAGTCTGTATGTATGTATTCTTTTTCCATCTCAGAACATTTAATATATTACCATTCTGATTAGTTTGTGCTTTCACAATAGTTAGAGAAGCCCAATCCATATCTGACCCATTTAGGAAATAGACCTGATATATCCAATGTGCACCCATTGCTGGTCAACTGACCCAACCCATGTAAACCATCAGAATTTGCCTTTCTTATTCTTTTGCAGTTCTATTACATATGGGCCCATATTTACAAATTAGTTACTAGGGACCCATGGAAAGATGTCCCCCACAAACATTCATGCTATTGCTGCAGAAAAGTGAAGCTTAAAAGATTGTTTCACTAAATAAATGTGGGTCGACCTTAATTTAGTTAATATACAAATATGACCCGTAACCAGCCCAGCCCATATACAGTGCGAGTAGGATATGGGCCCGATGGCTGGCCTGGTCAACTTGGTCAATATGGGCTGCCTTATCTTCTTTTGACTTTCCATTCCTCTTTAAGTCAAAGCCTAAACTTTGGTTCCTGGGCCCCATCATCCATGAGTGCACTAGACTGCCACCCATCCCCTAACCAAGATCACCAACAAATCAAGCTAAATCACAATATAATTAGGATAATTTAATCAATTGAATTTGATATTGTAGAAATGGATTTGTTAGAATCTTAGTACTGAATTCGATCAGATGTGATTGAGATGTAATCTCTGAAGTTTCACATACAAAACTAATTAAGGCCATGAATTCACATATGTGAGTGAGTTGAAGATGAAATAGACAGATCTGTGATGTAACAAAGGCTTTTATTTCCTTTATGGTAGATAACTCATACAGAGTGGTGATTAGGACAAACAGCACCACATAAATTGGAATTTAGATAGTAACTGATTAGGATGAAGCAGCAAGGGGGTTGGTTGAAACACCAAAACTCCTTTGGTTGTAGCAGTCAAGGTTGGAGCCATAGCTGACTCCAAGCAAGTCACAGTACCTCTTGTAGAAGCCAATGCGGTCTGCCACCTTGTCATTGAATCCCTTGCCGCATTCGATCCCACCGTTGATGATGTTGGTGATGACCCCATATCCTGGAAGGCGGCCCGCCGCACTGTCGGCAGCAGAGGGCGTCCATCGGCCGGTGATCACGTCGTGGCATGAGGGTTTGGGAGATTGTGGGGTCATCCAAAACCAGAGGGCTGTTTTGAAGGAGATCACTGGATCTGTGGCCACAGCATCTGGGTTGTTGATAAGATCATAGCCTATGGCTCTTCCTGCTGGACCATAGTTGTAGTTGCTGCAAGAGCATGAAAATTAATCACATTAATAAGTTGATATTGCAGTCAACTCTTCTTGTGGCCTGTCTGAATCTGTTTGAATGAATACATATCAAAAGAAAAAAAAAATTGCCATGTTAACCAATAAATACTCTCTCTACCTTTAGATTTCCCAAAGTGAAAACACCAGATAAGAATACAGTGAAAGGTGTTGAAAACGAAAAACTTACTATGAAATCTGAATTGGTCCACGCCCGTAGTATTTTTTTCCGGGAGCACACGGCCATTGGGCAGTCGGCACACAATAATCCGGCGGATTTCCTTGCTCCTTGAGAAAACAATATCCCCATGCATATGGGCCATCCGGCGCAGTAGCCCATCCACCTGTATATGCACATAAATATGATCAGATGATCAACCAATTCAGGAAAAACAAACCAAGAAAATGAAAGAAAGAAAGAAAGAACACTACATGATCAACACTCACCTGTAGTCTCATGAGAAGTCTGAGCAAGGAAAGCTGCAATCTCCCTCTTGCGAGTGGCGGTATCTCCGACGGAGGCGAACCCATTGAAGGAGTTCGCTGCAGTAATGAAGGCATTGTAGGTGTAGAAGCCCTTTGCCTGGCAGGCGGCGTCGTTCCGGTGCTTCAGCATCTGGTCAAAGACCGACTGGCTGATGAGGGAGGCCACACCAGCGCCGGGTGAGGGGGTGACCCCACCGCATTGGCTTTGGCATGTGGGGCCGCAGTAGTCGCTGGTGGATCCACACCAACCAAATTGGCTGCAGCAGAGCCCTCCTGGGCATAAGGCTCCACCAGCTTGTCTACCACATTGTTCTGCAAAGGCCTCACCTGCCAAGAGGCCAACCAAGAACAACAGCAACAAAGGCAAAGATGTGTTGCAATAGACCATGTTTTTGGACTTTGGAATGAATGACTTGAAAGAGTTGAGGTGGGTGTCTATATTTATAGGCTTTTTACTTAAGAATGGAGCAGATTTAGATGAGGAATCCTAAGTCCTAACCTAGCTATTCTATTCTCTCACCTGAATTATCCTGCCAAACGATCCGCCGCCTCTGCAGGGTCCACCATTGACTAAGGTGTGAGAACTAGATGGCAGGCCCACCAATTTGATATGGTTTGGCTTGGTTTGGATATTGGCCTACTTTTAGCTTGACCCATTTATTAATTGAGTCAATAGTGTTAAACCTCAATGGTAAATGCACAGGTTGGGTTGATGGGTTTGGTTGGGAGGTTGAAATATAATTAGTCTCTTTGAATTGAGTTGATGGGTTTGAGTAGCACATACAGTCTTAACCCTCGTATAATTTATTTATTAATTGAGTTGAAAATATTAATACAATCTATGAATCATGAGGTTACGTTTGGATGGGTTGAAGATTGCCACCATAACTAAAATAAATCGGGTAGATTTAATTATTTTTATTTTCAATTTTATTTTGTGCAGTGGAACCATCTATGACAAATCTGATTCATTTTTTATTCTTAGGTACCCAAGAATTGTGACCCTTGTCCAAATTTAAGGCTCTCCCAACCTTTGGCAGATGGAGTCTCAAAAGTGTGGTTAAAAGATGTTGAAGCCCTTAGATCATGGGTTAGGAAATTTGATAGGGCCATTTTATCCAAGATTAGACCTAAGCATCCAACCATCAATTTGTAAGCCTGTCATGCATACATAAAGAGGGGTGTCTGCTAGTGAATTACTTTAAATAAAGGCTGTAGAGTTTTTCAATTGTGGGTAGGTTCAACTGTTCAAGGGATGACTTTCTAAATATCACCCTTACAGCCGGCATGTGAAGAAGAGCCGGCTTTTTAAATATCACCCTTACAGCTGGCATGTGAAGAAGAGCCGGCATAAAGATAAGGCTCTGGCATAAAGATAAGGCTCTGCCATAAAGACAGTCTTGGTGTTCTTTTATTTTGAAGAACCTCATATTTTCAGCAAGTTATTGGATTTTGACAATAGTAACAGAAAAATTGTTTTTCAGAGCTTCAATCTTAGTTGTCTGGTTGGCTTTGTATGTGATATTGTGTCAATTACCTCAATTATGATTAAGCTCACTACCACTCCACAGTCAAATATGTCACCTAAACCTAAAATTTAGGCACATGATTTATTCAACCAACGAACTCGTTTGAGCCACTTTTGCAAGAAAATTTTTTTTTTTTCAGTGCTCCAAATCTATTGGTGAAAACTAATGGTTTTGATCATCAAATTAGAATTTGAAACCTTCAATCGGATTTTGGGTATATAGTGTAGTGTGCGTAGTAAAGTGGAGAAAAAAGAGATCCAACCAGAGAATTATCTGAGCGTATCATAATTCCATCAGTTGAGCCTACATATGATGTCCCAACCGCTCAAAATACTAATTTCGCTTTTTTTTTTTTTTTCTTTTATCTCTTGCCAAGATTTCTCTCCAAACTTAGACCCACCATCAAATTATATTTCGGTAAAGGACCCACCATAAAATTGAGCATGCATAAATCAGATTTGACCCCTTCATCCTTTCCAGTTTTAATGATAATGATCTTCTACGCGTCATCAATCTTAATGTCAACTTAACTTGATTGAGTGAAATTTGTCTCAAAACTAACAGAATAAGATATAGTGATTTGGAGCTATTTGAAATTTGGATGTAGGCCACTTTGATGAAACTGCAAGGATGATTTCAGCGTTTTCTCTAGAGCCTACCACCCATTTTTTAATCAAGTTAAAATGGTTTGGGGTTGTACATACAAACAATGGGACCTACCTTCAACGAATATGCAAATATTATTGACTTAATAATTTATCAAATCCAAGGTCATGGGCCACATAATCTCTCTGCCTCTCTCACACATTAAGATTGTGGAAGCAAAGCAAAAGAGAAGAAACATATTTATTAACAAGAGCCAAAGAGGACCATGACTTTCTTGACATTACAAAACTCTTATCCACACAATCAAGTGTCAGGAAGTTTCTTATAACAGCAGATTACAATCAGAGGAATTGAGGAAAGGACTAAAGGAGGGAGCATGTGGTTGGGTGTCATTGTCAGTTTGGTTAGCTTTTATTGGCGGCTTCCATTTTTTCAATGTGGCCCAGCCTGGTTTGGCTCAGGTTCAAGCTTGATTGCAAGCAAACCTAACTTAAGATTACTTCATCTTGTTAGAGGCTAGGATTGTCTTTGGCTTTAACCCAGAGTGTGTGTGCGTGTGAACTGACTTTTGCTCTCGCTTTCATAGGTGGACTATGCTCTCTCCCTTTAAAATACTTGGAGAGTCCACATGTCTATGCATGTTTTCTTATTTTGTACTGAATTCATAGAAATTGATGGTAAAATAGGCTCTAACAAAAAAGTATTGAGGAGGAAAGGCGGATCAATAGGTGGAGTTATAGATGGGGACCTTCATTTCCTAAGATTTGATTTGTTAGAACAATGGTTAAGCTCAGACTCCCTATCAAAAGCCTCGAAGCATTAGCAGAGACAACAAAAATACTTTACAATTTTTTGCAACAATCTTTTAGCAACATGACTAACGGAGGAGAGCATAGCATTCAGAGAAGGAAAAAGTTTAGTTAGGTCGGTCAACGTTATAGCTCAACCTCCTTGTTAGAGTCATGTACGCAACTTGGAAACTTGGGTGCATGAATCTGTTCATGAGCTCATCTATTCAGAGAGAATAACCAAAAAAGCTTCAAACGACCAGAAAATGCATGCATTGACTGATTTGGGTGTGGCCATAGTGTCTCCCAAAAGTTTTAGAAAATTTTCCTGTGTTTTTACCGTAGAGCCCACCCCCAGGAATTTCCTTTTCTACATAATGGCGCACCCACAAAACCCAATCACAACCAGAACCAGGCCATTTTCAGCTTGAAAGACAACTGTGTCCAGATTCGGATCCACAGTTACACACCTGTATTGGATAATTGGAAAAATGGGTAAATGCAAACTCTAAAAAGGCTCGTACACCCATTAAAACTAAGGATGACCCATGATTCAAGGCATATTACAGTTGGTGCCCTTTCAAGCTCATCTTTATGGACCCATCCATATTATGCCCGGGTTCAAGCCTCTTCAATTCCATGCAAACAGATGGGCCCCACGGTTTTCTTGAACCCACCAACCAGAGACATGGTAGAGCATCTCTTTCCTTCTTTAGAAGAGCTGTGGATCTAGTCCCGACTCATGTACCAGTTGCAGTTTGCCAAGATTTCCCATATCGAGTGGAACAGAACAATGGGGCCTGCCTATTGAAAATACAAGCTTCTAAAATAACGCCTCACCATGTATGGATTGGGATGTCCCTAAATTTTACTCCAATAAAAATTGGCCCCACCATACAATTGTCCATGATGAATAACATGCTTAATAAATAAAATTAATAATATGTAAGCTTGTGTTGATCATGTTATTCATAATAATATATAGTCGATCATATAGTGGGGCCAACTAGTATTGGAGTAAAATTCAAGGACAAATCATACATTCTGAGGATTTTCAATAGATGGCCCTACTTTGGGTTCCACTCCTTCCAACTTAGGAACTTTCTCAGTAAGAGCCTCCCAGGATCTAGATTCTGGACTCCTGCTACGACCTCTTTGATCACCCTAGAAACGGCTATCAGTGGTCTGTACATACACCAACATGGCATATACCACCATCCACCACATAAGAGACTCCAGCTCTACAATATATTACAAACACGGTTTAAAAAACAAGTACCTTATCATATCAGCCAGGTGAAAAATCAATAAGTATGAGTCATATCAAAAAATACTAATTACCAAAGATCCGATGCAACAGCTGAGACCTCATTTCTGAAACCATGATACAAAAGAGACTACTCGGAGATGGAGCAGAGGGAAAGCAGTAACATCAACTGCAAAGTTGATCTTTCTACTTGCCCATTATCAGATAGTGAGAAAATGTTTTGGGCCTGCATCCTTGATCCTACCATTACTGCAAGATTTATAGTTTCAAAGAAAAGAACAGACAGCAACTTCTCCAGAAATTTAAACTCGGAAAGCAAATATTTGAGAATTAAGTTTTGAAGAGCTAAAAGGCAGCAGAAAACCCATAAAGCCTAGTTTGGATAAACATGTATCAACAAACATCAGATACACCAACCATGTTTAAAGGTTTTATTAATGTCCAAGCATGTCCCATAAACAGTCTTACTGGATCCTTCTTGGTTCTTCAATGGGAAGCCTGTAAAAACAAAACCATACATCAGCCAAAGCCAATTATAGATATCTTCTTGGTCTTCTTTGCTCCAACTTTCTGTAAATATTGGCTGTATTAGTGGAGTAAAAACTCAAAAGTGGCAACATCATAAATATAGGTACAATGAAGCAAAACAAAAAACATAGAAATACCCTGGGAAAAAAAAAATGCATTTATCAATACAAAAGCCCTAGGAGAAAAAACCCATCAGACGGTGAAACCTTCAGTTTGTGGGTTCAAGTTATGTTTACCAATAAAAAAAATAAAAAGCCTCCAACCAGATAGGAAAGGGACGAACTATATGTGTGAGGAACTATCCTCCACAGCATTTTTTTCCCTTTTATCCTCCATAATTGTGATGCCAAAATACAGATGGAAACCAATGCTATGATATAGATATGGGACCAATGCTATGAAATAGATATGGGAACATAACATCTAATTCACTATTGTTGTTTTGGTGTTCCCCTTTGCATCATCCTTGTAAAGGCTTACTATGATGATTGAGAGTTTTGGAAGCTATATTCAATAAAAATCTTCACTCATTCCTATTGTAGTAGGATTGAGAGTTTTGGAATATATATTTGATCTTTTTGCTAGGCTCTGGGTTTGTGTCTATCTGTCTGGTATGTTGATCATTTTCGAACATATAATATTTTTCCATTTAGTTTTTTTTTTTTCCAAATGGAACTTTATAGGTAGGTAAAATTTATGGCATCTGTTCATTTAATCCAAACAACCACATCTAAGTCCAAACCAAACATGAACCCTTCTCCATCTCATCCCCTCAACCAAACAACAATCCACAGCAAAAAAAAAAAAAAAAAACCCACTTCATCAAACCACTTCCACGGCCTGCACCAATCCTACAAACACCACACCAGAACAAACAACCCTATCTCTCTTTCCTACCCAGCCATACAACCAACTCAAATCTCCATCCATCTCACCACTCTTCTTTCAAACCTTCCAACCAAACATCGCTCCGTCCCAAATCCAATACACACATCCTTCTCAACACTAATAATCACATGGAAAAAAATGGGTAAAAAAACTGTCTCAGTGGAGTAGCAGAGGGGTGGAAGCTAAGAAAGGTTTGAAATCAACATGTAGTTGAATATTGCTAAATTGTGTATAACTATAAACCCACAGGACCTTGTTTTGTTCCCCAAGTGAATAAACATTTCATCAAATTTTTCTGTAGAAAATCAGATCCATTGGTTGTTGCCGGCTGTCCAATATAAGACAATGTGATGGACAACCAAACTTAAAATTTACCAATTATCCATTTTATAATCTTAGATCAGACAGCTTACAACATCCTATGGACCTGAAACTTTGTTGATTTCTAACTCTAAACCCTTCTTGTATCTTATAACACCAAAGGGCTACATAAAGGTCCCACAAACTGTCACAGCTCCTAATTTGGAAAGCATCATAGAGCTCCTTATTAAATTCAAAATCAACCCCAATCTGGTTCCAAACCATCCGATTGGGCACCCATTGAAAAAGCCAGATACGCTAGTATGAAATATTGTGCCAGAGCCCATTTTCAGGAGTGGCCCTATCAGATCCACTAGCTAAGTGGGGCCTATTTAAAATGGAGCCAGCCAAAAACAAATAGATAAAAAACGAAAAGGGTTTTCTTGTCAACCCTTTGTTTATGCCATTATTTACATATTAAACTCAATATCTAAATCTATGCATAAATTTCATAAAAAAACAATCCCAGGAGTCCAAGAAATACTCTAAAACTTTAAGAGAAATGATCTCACGTGCAATTGGCATGTCTATTCATCTTCAACACATACATTACATTGAATTTGCATCAAAATATTTATTTATATAAATTAAACACCAATATCCAACTCATCCTCCAATGGAGATCTTGGCGAGTTGTGCCCTGTGGTTTTTGTTTGAAGGTTAAGATAATGGCTAACTAGGAAGTTGTTTGAGATGGTTGGTTTGTCCTGTCTATGAAGATCAGTACACCATTAAGATAGGCGGTTCAGGTGAAGGGGCAAGCAACTATGGTTTAGAGGGATTAGCTACTAAATGAGAGAGATAAATGGTTAAAGGTGGAAACATCAGTAGTCATAGACTGGTGATGATTGAAAGAGGATTGGAATGGTTGTGAGTTGTGACAACTTGGTTCTTGGTGTTGGGTGCAATGGGTGAAGATGCCTTGTGATCAACTCAAGTTTGAAGTGGGCATTGGTGGGGGTATGGAGCACACATGTGTTGATGTCCATAGGTGGGCATGAATTTAAAAGGTTGTCATTGTTGTGTTGTTGAGAGAGATAGGAATGATGCTAGTCTTTCTCTTGGTTTGTGCAGTCAAACAGGTAGTAGTAAGAGAAGAGGGACTTGAGAGAGAGAGAGAGAGAGAGAGAGAGAGAGATTGAGATTTTAGTGCACGTTTGTGTACACGCTTTTCCATGCTACAATAAAATTCATATTTGGTGCAGTCACGAATCTACAAGGAAAAGCAAAAAAATAATGAACTGAGTTTTCTATGGCTCCATTTTTGTGTGTGGGTCTGGTTTTTTTTTTTTTTTTTTTTTTTTTTTTTTTTTTTTTTTTTTTTTGTGTGTGTGTGTGTGTGTGGGTTTTCCAAGGAACGTGAAAAAGGTTCTCCCTAGTCTTGGCAATTTGGAGTATAAAAATGTGGCTTTAGTGGTTAAATGGCGGTGGAGGTTTGGGAAGGAAAAGGAGGCGGCACTTTGGAGAAGGGTTATTTTGCTTCTACGTATGGTGTTGTTTCAATTAGGGACGTGTCAAATGTGAGGGGGGAAATTTTGTCCAAAGAGATTGGCTTTGTGGCGGGGGATGGGGATGTTAGGTTTTGATTGGATGACTGGGTGGGTGTAGGTCCTTTGTGCAGGTTATTTCCTATGGTCTATAGAGTGATGTCCAACAAGAAGTCCATTGTTAGTGATTGCCATGAGCTGATGGTTGTACTTTGTGGGGCGTGTTTTTTAGGAGATGTCATTGTCCTTCCGAGGGGGTCTAGTATGGGGAGTTGACTTTTTTCTAACGTTTTGTTGTGCAGGAACCTTAAGGATTTCAGATTTGGAAGCCTTCCATAACTGGGAAATTCTCGGCGAAAGCTTTTTACTTGTGGGCTTGGAGGGGAACCATCTTCCTAGAGCTCCTACCTATCTCGCTTGGTTGGGCCTCACTCCTCCACAAAGAGGCCTTTTGCTGCTTAGCCCTTTTTTTTTTTTTTTTTTTTGCTGGTTAGCGATCATTACAAAGGTTTCTACAATAGATAATTTCAAAAGAAGTGACATCGACTCATATCTTAGACTTTTGTGTGATATGTCAAAAGAAGGAGACTATCAATCACCTGTTTCCTCGTGAGGTTGTGGCTGCCGGTGCGGTCTTGCTTGGTGTTGTTTGAAGATTATTGATGCAACGGTGTCTTGGTTTAGTGTGTATTTTGGTGGGTGGTGGTGTATTCTATGGAGATTGCTTCCATTTGCTATGTAATGGTCTATTTGGAAGGAAATGAATGATAGAATTTTCAAGGGTGCCTCCTCTTCTCCTACGGAGTTGATTGTTAGAGTCACCTCTAGAGTTGTGAAGTAGGCTTTGTTTTGAAAGGAGTTTTCCTATTTTAATTTTGATGATATCTTTGGTAATTGGGAAGCTTGTATGGGGTGTGGCCCAATTAAGGTGAAGAGATCCATTCTTTGGTCTCCCCCTCCCTTTGGAGTGCTAAAATTCAATGTTGATGGTGCTGCAAAAGGTAAGCCGATGCTGGCAGGAATTAAAGGTGAGATTTGTAACAACAAGGGTAAGGTTTTATTTATGTTCTCTAAGCATGTGGGTGTTTGCGACTCTAAATAAAACAGAAGTGTTTGCTATTTTGGAAGCTCTTCAGTGCTTAGCAAGAAATTTTCTTGGCCAATTCCATGGCCGATGCTTTAGCCAAACGAGGGGTCAAAAAGGATTTCTCCTTGGGAGGGTCATATTTTGTAATTGAGGAAAGAACGGGGGTACAATGCTTTTGTACCTCATTTCCCTCTTTGCTTTATATTCTTTTATTTTTATTTTCCTCCTTTTAAAAAAGTTTTGTTACCCATAAAAAAAAAGAGATGGGCATGATTTTGTATGAAGATTCAAGATTTTGTAGGTCTTCAACGGTAAAGTGCTAGAGAAGATTTTTTATTTTAATTTTTTTTTCCTTTTTGGTGAAAGCTAGAGAGAAATGTTAAGAGTCACTGGTTAAAAGTTGCAGTGTAAGTGTCCTTTTGCCTCATCTAACCTTTCGTCTTGGACAGAACATTGGGACCGGTTTTTGGACTGATCCCAATGTTCTGTCCAAATAGACTTTTTCATATAAAATATCTCGCAGCCTATTTCATATCATAATTGGTTAAGAACTAATATCTAAGGTGAGTATATAAAAATGACAATCAAATAACATCCATTTAAGAAAAAGTGGATTAAAAGGAAGATGAAAAAATAAATACCCAGTCGGCATTTTCTAAGTAATTCAAGTAATGGGAAGTCAAGGTCATCTTTCGCCCCTCACCTCATATCATTCACTCCTGTTAGGATACGTTTGGTAATAGGAGAGGAATCTGTGAAGCTTTTACAGATATGAATTGAGAATTTAGCTTGGATTTTTCATCGATAACAGTGTATATCAATTTGTAAAACTAAGAAATTGGTGGTGTTGTGTAAATTCACAAAACTGAGTATTTCCAAATGCTATCAGTGGATGTCTTCAAAAATGAAGATTTCTATTGACCTAAATCCCTGAGAATTTACAATAGTTAAACATGGATTTTCCAATCTTTAAGAGAAATTGGTGAGCCAGAAAAATTGATATTTTACTCCACACTATAAAATACCGATGTAGAACTACAGTGTAATTCTTGTGCCTTGAAATAGTAGCAGTTCTCAAATGAATTGAATCAGTCTCTTCTCTTTTGAGTCTGCTCTGTTTATTGATATTGTCATCTTTAATTTTCTTCTTATTTGGGTAAGTTACATGATTTACAATACCTGTACAGATTACAAGTCATCTCCCAAGAACCCTCTTAATCTTCCTTTATCATATCTCTACGTATGGTTCTCTAGAGCTACTCTTCTTAGTGTAATATAACAGAAGACCCTCTCAACCTGTGATGCACATTGTTTAATATGGTATTCCAAAGTATCATACTTCACAGTTCAACCTCTATCAATTGCTATAGGCTATTGGATGCTAACCAAAGGTGCAGCTCAGATGTGTGGATGAAGCTCGTGAAGGTGAAGTGAATCACTTCAGTTCTGTATTGGAAGTCCTTGAGTTCCCATGTTTTCTTTTTCCTTTTTCTTTTGAAGGTTGCCATCCAAACAAACCATTATCTATACATCTCTTTTTACACCAAACCTGTGGAATACTTTGTTATGTTCTTTAAAATCATGGATATGGTTTTTATCTTTGTGTAGATAAACCCACAATCACCCCAGCTATCTGCCACTGCAGAAAAGGCAGAGGAAGTAGCCAATGTGGAAAAACTAGTTGAACAACTGACAGCAGGGGAAAAGATCATTATGAACAAGCTAAAGTTGTCACCATTTGGGCGCTTGTCCCACCCATGTTTTTTGATCTGGGTGTCATTAATCGATTCACAATGTAGTCTTAATTGACCAACTCAAATAAGGACACGGTCAAGTTGCATGAGACTCAGCTGAGTTCGTGCAACTCGGTAGGGGCTGATTTTGAGTCAACATGCACTCGATTAATTTTAAACCCACGTCCAACTGTCTTAACTTTGCAATAGGAAATTCGTTGTTGCGAGTCACCAGTTCATCAGACTCGGTCGAGGGGATACTGAGAGTTGGTTATATGTAATCGTGTTGTATTTAGGGTTGGTCAGCGTCTGGTCCAGTCTGGGTCCAGCCTGCTTTGAGCTGGGTTTGGACCTTAGTTTCTTTATTTGGACTGGGCCTGGATCTTAAAGCTGGTTGGGCTTGATCAAGTGATGAAAGCCCTAAGCATGGCCCAATCTAGCCCAAACAAGAAGTGCTTGTAGTTTTGTGGTTGATTTGGCCGAGTAAAGCTTGAACAAGTGATAGAAAGCACGGCCCAGCCAGGCCTGGCCCGACATGATGGACTAAATGAGCAGGGTCGAACTTGACTTGTTTTAGTGGGCCAGTCTTGGAACTATGGCCCATCTTGGGCTTGGCCTGGATATCAGCCAGTGTTCAAAAAGTTGGGCAGGGCCAGAATATGCCTCAACACAGCCCAACCTGGCCCATATACACCCTTACTTGTGCTTCTCATATAGTCTGTATGTATGTATTCTTTTTCCATCTCAGAACATTTAATATTTTTCCATTCTGATTAGTTTGTGCTTTCACAATAGTTAGAGAAGCACAATCCATATCTGACCCATTTAGGAAATAGACCTGATATATCCAATGTGCACCCATTGCGGGTCAACTGACCCAACCCATGTAAACCATCAGAATTTGCCTTTCTTATTCTTTTGCAGTTCGATTACATATGGGCCCATATTTACAAATAAGTTATTAGGGACCCATGGAAAGATGTCCCCCACAAAAATTCATGCTATTGCTGCAGAAAAGTGAAGCTTAAAAGATTGTTTCACTAAATAAATGTGGGTCGACCTTAATTTAGTTAATATAAATACGACCCGTAACCAGCCCAGCCCATACACAGTGCGAGTAGGATATGGGCCCGACAGCTGGCCGGGTCAACTTGGTCAATATGGGCTGCCTTATCTTCTTTTGACTTTCCATTCCTCTTTAAGTCAAAGCCTAAACTTTCGTTCCTGGGCCCCATCATCCATGAGTGCACTAGATTGCCACCCATCCCCTAACCAAGATCACCAACAAATCAAGCTAAATCACAATATAATTAGGATAATTTAATAAATTGAATTTGATATTGTAGAAATGGATTTATTAGAATCTTAGTACTGAATTCGATCAGATGTGATTGAGATGTAATCTCTGAAGTTTCACATACATAACTAATTAAGGCCATGAATTCACATATGTGAGTGAGTTGAAGATGACATAGACAGATCTGTGATGTAACAAAGGCTTTTATTTCCTTTATGGTAGATAACTCATACAGAGTGGTGACTAGGCCAAACAGCACCATATAGATTGGAATTTAGATAGTAACTGATTAGGATGAAGCAGCAAGGGGGTTGGTTGAAACACCAAAACTCCCTTGGTTGTAGCAGTCAAGGTTGGAGCCATAGCTGACTCCAAGCAAGTCACAGTACCTCTTGTAGAAGCCAATGCGGTCTGCCACCTTGTCATTGAATCCCTTGCCGCATTCGATCCCACCGTTGATGATGTTGGTGATGACCCCATATCCTGGAAGGCGGCCCGCCGCACTGTCGGCAGCAGAGGGCGTCCATTGGCCGGTGATCACTTCGTGGCATGAGGGTTTGGGAGATTGTGGAGTCATCCAAAACCAGAGGGCTGTTTTGAACGAGATGACTGGATCTGTGGCCACAGCATCTGGGTTGTTGATAAGATCATAGCCTATGGCACTTCCTGCTGGACCATAGTTGTAGTTGCTGCAAGAGCATGAAAATTAATCACATTAATAAGTTGATATTGCAGTCAACTCTTCTTGTGGCCTGTTTGAATCTGTTTGAATGAATACATATAAAAGAAAAAAAAAAAAATTTGCCATGTTAACCAATAAATACTCTCTCTACCTTTAGATTTCCCAAAGTGAAAACACCAGATAAGAATACAGTGAAAGGTGTTGAAAATGAAAAACTTACTAAGAAATCTGAATTGGTCCACGCCCGTAGTATTTTTTTCCGGGAGCACACGGCCATTGGGCAGTCGGCACACAATAATCCGGCGGATTTCCTTGCTCCTTGAGAAAACAATATCCCCATGCATATGGGCCATCCGGCGCAGTAGCCCATCCACCTGTATATGCACATATATATGATCAGATGATGAACCAATTCAGGAAAAACAAACCAAGACAAAGAAAGAAAGAAAGAACACTACATGATCAACGCTCACCTGTAGTCTCATGAGAAGTCTGAGCAAGGAAAGCTGCAATCTCCCTCTTGCAAGTGGCGGTATCGCCAACCGAGGCGAACCCATTGAAGGAGTTTGCTGCAGTAATGAAGGCATTGTAGGTGTAGAAGCCATTTGCCTGGCAGGCGGCGTCGTTCCGGTGCTTCAGCATCTGGTCAAAGACCGACTGGCTGATGAGGGAGGCCACACCACCGCCGGGTGAGGGGGTGACCCCACCGCATTGACTCTGGCATGTGGGGCCGCAGTAGTCGCTGGTGGAGCCACACCAGCCGAATTGGCTGCAGCAGAGCCCTCCTGGGCATAAGGCTCCACCAGCTTGGCTACCACATTGTTCTGCAAAGGCCTCACCTGCCAAGAGGCCAACCAAGAACAACAGCAACAAAGGAAAGGATGTGTTGCAATAGACCATGTTTTTGGACTTTGGAATGAATGACTTGAAAGAGTTGAGGTGGGTGTTTATATTTATAGGCTTTTTACTTAAAAATGGAGCAGATTTAGATGAGGAATCCTAAGTCCTAACCTAGCTATTCTATTCTCTCACCTGAATTATCCTGCCGAACGATACGCCGCCTCTGCAGGGTCCACCATTGACTTAAGGTGTGAGACCTAGATGGCAGGCCCACCAATTTGATATGGTTTGGCTTGGTTTGGATATTGGCCTACTTTTAGCTTGACCCATTTATTAATTGAGTTAATAGTGTTAAACCTCAATAATAAATTCACAGGTTGGGTTGATGGGTTTGGTTGGGAGGTTGAAGTATAATTAGTCTCTTTGAATTGAGTTGATGGGGTTTGAGTAGTACATACAGTCTTAACCCTCGTATAGCTTATTTATTAATTGAGTTGAAAATGTTAATATAATCTTTGAATCATGAAATTACGTTTGGATGGGTTGAAGATTGCTACCATAACTAAAATAAATCTGGTAGATTTTAATTATTTTTATTTTGCAATTTTATTTTGTGCAGTGGAACCATCTATGACAAATCTGATTCCTTTTTTTATTCTTAGCTACCCAAGAATTGTGACACTTGTCCAAATTTAAGGCTCTCCCAACCTTGAACCACTGCCAGATGGAGTCTCAAAAGTGTGGTTAAAAGTTGTTGAAGCCCTTAGACCATGGGTTAGGAAATTTGATAGGGCCTTTTTATCCGAGATTAGACCTAAGCATCCAACCATCAATTTGTAAGCCTGTCATGCATACATAAAGAGGGGTGTCTGCTAGTGAATTACTTTAAAATAAAGGCTGTAGAGTTTTTCAATCAAAAATGCTACTTGGACGGAATTTTGGGACCGATCCCTCGACCGGTCCCAAAGTTCCAGTCCAAATTTCAGACCAAAGTTCCAGGACTGGAACTTTGGGACCGGTCCAAAGATTAGTCCCAAATTCCGTAAACAGAGCACCCTTACAGCCGGCATGTGAAGAAGAGCCGGCTTTTTAAATATCCCCCTTACAGCTGACATGTGAGGAAGAGCCGGCATAAAGATAAGGCTCTGGCATAAAGATTGAGGCACTGGCATAAAGAAAAGGTTCTGCCTCGTCTCTTTCTTACTTGACAGTCTTGGTGTTCATTTATTTTGAAGAACCTCATATTTTCAGCAAGTTATTGGATTTTGACAATTATAAGAGAGCAATTTTTTTCAGAGCTTCAATCTTAGTTGTCTGGTTGGCTTTGTATGTGATATTGTGTCAATTACCTTAATTATGACTAAGCTCACTACCACTCCACAATCAAATATGTCACCTAAACCTAAAATTTAGGCATATGATTTATTCAACCAACGAACTCGTTTGAGCCACTTTCGCAAGAAAAAAAGAAGTTTCAGTGCTCCAAATCTATTGGTGAAAACTAATGGTTTTGATCATCAAATTAGAATTTGAAACCTTCAATCGGATTTTGGGTATATAGTGTAGTGTGCGTGGTGAAGTGGAGAAAAAAGATGTCCAACCAGAGAATTATCTGAGCGTATCATAATTCCATCAGTTGAGCCTACATATGATGTCCCAACCGCTCAAAATACTAACTTCTCTTCTTTTTTTTTTTCTCTTTTTATCTCTTGCCAAGATTTCTCTCCAAACTTAGACCCACCATCAAATTATATTTTGGTAAAGGACCCACCATAAAATTGAGCATGCATAAATCAGATTTGGCTCCTTCATCCATTCCAGTTTTAATGATAATGTTCTTCTACGCGTCATCAATCTTAATGTCAACTTAACTTGATTGGGTGAAATTTGTCTCAAAACTAACAGAATAAGATATAGTGATTTGGAGCTATTTGAAATTTGGATGTAGGCCACTCTAATGAAACTGCAAGGACGATTTCAGCGTTTTCTCTAGAGCCTACCACCCATTTTTTAATCAAGTTAACATGGTTTGGGGTTGTACATACAAACAATGGGACCTACCTTCAACGAATATGCGAATATTATTGACTTAATAGTTTATCAAATCCAAGGTCATGGCCTCATGGGCCACGTAATCTCTCTGTCTCTCTCACACATTAAGATTGTGGAAGCAAAGCAAAAGAGAAGAAACATATTTATTAACAAGAGCCAGAGAGGACCATGACTTTCTTGACATTACAAAACTCTTATTGTCAGGAAGTTTCTTATAACAGCAGCTTACAATCAGAGGAATTGAGGAAAGGAATAAGGAGGGAGCATGTGGTTGGGTGTCATTGTCAGTTTGGTTAGCTTTTATTGGCGGCTTCCATTTTTTTAATGTGGCTCAGCCTGGTTTGGCTCAGGTTCAAGCTTGATTGCAAGCAAACCTAACTTAAGATTACTTCGTCTTGCGTGTGAACTGATTTTAGGTCTCACTTTCATAGGTGGACTATGCTCTCTCCCCTTTAAAATACTTGGAGAGTCCACATGCCTGTGAATGTCTTATTATTTTGTACTGAATTCATAGAAATTGATGGTAAAATAGGCTCTAACAAAAGAGTATTGAGGAGGAAAGGCGGATCAATAGGTGGAGTTATAGATGGGGACCTAGATGGGGACCTTCATTTCCTAAGATTTGATTTGTTAGAACGATGGTTAAGCTCAGCTCCCTATCAAAAGCCTCGAAGCATTAACATACACAACAGAAATACTTTACAATTTTTTGCAACAATCTTTTAGCGACTTGAGTAACGGAGGAGAGCATAGCATTCAGAGAAGGAAAAAGTAAGTTAGGTCGGTCTACGTTATAGCTCAGCCTCCTTGTTAGAGTCATGTACGCAACTTGGAAACTTGGGTGCATGAATCTGTTCATGAGCTCATCTATTCAGAGAAAATAACCAAAAAAGCTTCAAAGGACCAGAAAATGCATGCATTGACTGATTTGGGTGTGGCCATAGTGTCTCCCAAAAGTTTTAGAAAATTTTCCTGTGTTTTTACCGTAGAGCCAACCCCCTGGAATTTCCTTTTCTACATAATGGCGCTCCCACAAAACCCTATCACAACCAGAACCAGGCCATTTTCAGCTTAAAAGACAACTGTGTCCAGATTCCGATCCACAGTTACACACCTGTATTGGATAATTGGAAAAATGGGTATATATGCCAACTCTAAAAAAGGCTCGTACACCCATGAAAACTAAGGATGACCCACGATTCAAGGCATATTACAGTTGGTGCCCTTTCAAGCTCATCTTTATGGACCCATCCATATTAGGCCCGGGTTCAAGCCTCTTCAATTCCATGCAAACAGACGGGCCCCACGTTTTTTTTGAACCCACCAACCAGAGACATGGTAGAGCATCTCTTTCCTTCTTTAGAAGATCTGTGGATCTAGTCCTGACTCATGTACCAGCTGCAGTCTGCCAAGATTTCCCATATCGAGTGGAACGGCACAATGGGACCTGCCTATTGAAAATACAAGCTTCTAAAATAACGCCTCACCATGTATGGATTGGGATGTCCCCAAACTTTACTCCAATAAGAATTGGCCCCACCATACAATTGTCCATGATGAATAACATGCTTAATAAATAAAATTAATAATATGTAAGCTTGTGTTGATCATGTTATTCATAATAATATATAGTCGATCATATAGTGGGGCCAACTAGTATTGGAGTAAAATTCAACGACAAATCATACACTCTAAGGATTTTCAATAGATGGGCCCTACTTTGGGTTCCACTCCTTCCAACTCAGGAACTTTCTCAGTCAGAGATTCTGGACTCCTGCTACGATCTCTTTGATCACCCTAGAAACGGCTATCAGTGGTCTGTACATACACCAACATGGCATATACCACCATTCACCACATAAGAGACTCCAGCTCTACAATATATTACAAACACGGTTTAAAAAACAAGTACCTTATCATATCAGCCAGGTGAAAAATCAATAAGTATGAGTCATATCAAAAAATACTAATTACCAAAGATCCGATGCAACAGCTGATACCTCATTTCTGAAACCATGATACAAAAGAGGCTAGTCGGAGATGGAGCAGAGGGAAAGCAGTAACATCAACTGCAAAGTTGATCTTTCTACTTGCCCATCATCAGATAGTGAGAAAATGTTTTGGGCCTGCATCCTTGATCCTACCATTACTGCAAGATTTATAGTTTCAAAGAAAAGAACAGACAGCAACTTCTCCAGAAATTTAAACTTGGAAAGCAAATATTTGAGAATTAAGTTTTGAAGAGCTAAAAGGCAGCAGCAAACCCATAAAGCCTAGTTCAGATAAACACGTATCAACAAATATCAGATACACCAACCATGTTTAAAGGTTTTATTAATGTCCAAGCATGTCCCATAAACAGTCTTAGTGGATCCTTCTTGGTTCTTCAATGGGAAGCCTGTAAAAACAAAACCATACATCAGCCAAAGCCAATTATAGATATCTTCTTGGTCTTCTTTGCTCCAACTTTCTGTAAATATTGGCTGTATTAGTGGAGTAAAAACTCAAAGTGGCAACATCATAAATATAGGTACAATGAAGCTAAACAAAAAACATAGAAATACCCTGGGAAAAAAAACGCATTTATCAATACAAAAGCCCTAGGAAAAAAAACCCATCAGACGGTGAAACCTTCAGTTTGTGGGTTCAAGTTATGTTTACCAATAAAAAAATAAAAAGCCTCCTACCAGATAGGAAAGGGACGAACTATATGTGTGAGGAACTATCCTCCACAGCATTTTTTCCCCTTTTATCCTCCATAATTGTGATGACAAAATACAGATGGAAACCAATGCTATGATATAGATATGGGACCAATGCTATGAAATAGATATGGGAACATAACATCTAATTCACTATTGTTGTTTTGGTGTTCCCCTTTGCATCATCCTTGTAAAGGCTTACTATGATGATTGAGAGTTTTGGAAGCTATATTCAATAAAAATCTTCACTCATTCCTATTGTAGTAGGATTGCGAGTTTTGGAATATATATTTGATCTTTTTGCTAGGCTCTGGGTTTGTGTCTATCTGTCTGGTATGTTGATCATTTTCGAACATATAATATTTTTCCATTTAGCTTTTTTTTTTCCAAATGGAACTTTATAGGTAGGTAAAATTTATGGCATCTGTTCATTTAATCCAAACAACCACATCTAAGTCCAAACCAAACATGAACCCTTCTCCATCTCATCCCCTCAACCAAACAACAATCCACAGCAAAAAGAAAAAAAACCCACTTCATCAAACCACATCCATGGCCTGCAACAATCCTACAAACACCACACCAGAACAAACAACCCTATCTCTCTTTCCTACCCAACCATACAACCAACTCAAATCTCCATCCATCTCACCACTCTTCTTTCAAACCTTCCAACCAAACATCGCTCCGTCCCAAATCCAATACACACATCCTTCTCAACACTAATAATCACATGGAAAAAAATGGGTAAAAAAACTGTCTCAGTGGAGTAGCAGAGGGGTGGAAGCTAAGAAAGGTTTGAAATCAACATGTAGTTGAATATTGCTAAATTGTGTATAACTATAAACCCACAGGACCTTGTTTTGTTCCCCAAGTGAATAAACATTTCATCAAATTTTTCTGTAGAAAATCAGATCCATTGGTTGTTGCCGGCTGTCCAATATAAGACAATGTGATGGACAGCCAAACTTAAAATTTACCAATTGTCCATTTTATGACATTAGATCAGACAGCTTACAACATCCTATGGACCTGAAACTTTGTAGATTTCTAACTCTAAACCCTTCTTGTATCTTATAACACCAAAGGGCTACATAAAGGTCCCACAAACTGTTACAGCTCCTAATTTCGAAAGCATCATAGAGCTCCTTATTAAATTCAAAATCAACCCCAATCTGGTTCCAAACCATCCGATTGGGCACCCATTGAAAAAGTCAGATACGCTAGTATGAAATATTGTGCCAGAGCCCATTTTCAGGAGTGGCCCTATCAGATCCACTAGCTAGGTGGGGCCTATTTAAAATGTAGCCAGCCAAAAACAAATAGATAAAAAACGAAAAGGGTTTTGTTGTCAACCCTTTGTTTATGCCATTATTTACATATTAAACTCAATATCTAAATCTATGCATAAATTTCATAAAAAAACAATCCCAGGAGTCCAAGAAATACTCTAAAACTTTAAGAGAAATGATCTCACGTGCAATTGGCATGTCTATTCATCTTCAACACATACATTACATTGAATTTGCATCAAAATATTTATTTATATAAATTAAACACCAATATCCAACTCATCCTCCAATGGAGATCTTGGCGAGTTGTGCCCTGTGGTTTTTGTTTGAAGGTTAAGATAATGGCTAACTAGGAAGTTGTTTGAGATGGTTGGTTTGTCCTGTCTATGAAGATCAGTACACCATTAAGATAGGCAGTTCAGGTGAAGGGGCAAGCAACTATGGTTTAGAGGGATTAGTTACTAAATGAGAGAGATAAATGGCCAAAGGTGGAAACATCAGTAGTTATAGACTGGTGATGATTGAAAGAGGATTGGAATGGTTGTGAGTTGTGACAACTTGGTTCTTGGTGTTGGGTGCAATGGGTGAAGATGCCTTGTGATCAACTCAAGTTTGAAGTGGGCATTGGTGGGGGTAAGGAGCACACATGTGTTGATGTCCATAAGAGGGCATGAATTTAAAAGGTTGTCATTGTTGTGTTGTTGAGAGAGATAGGAATGATGCTAGTCTTTCTCTTGGTTTGTGCAGTCAAACAGGTAGAAGTAAGAGAAGAGGGACTAGAGAGAGAGAGAGAGAGAGAGAGATTTTAGTGCACGTTTGTGTACACGCTTTTCCATGCTACAATAAAATCCATATTTGGTGCAGTCACATTTCTACAAGGAAAAGCAAAAAAATAATGAACTGAGTTTTCTATGGCTCCATTTTTGTGTGTGGGTCTGGGTTTTTTTTTTTGTGTGTGTGTGGGTGGGTTTTCTGCGGAATGCGAAAAAGGTTCTCCCTGGTCTTGGCAATTTGGAGTATAAAATTGTGGCCTTAGTGGTTAAATGGTGGTGGAGGTTTGGGAAGGAGAAGGAGGCGGCACTTTGGAGAAGGGTTATTTTGCTTCTACGTATGGTGTTGTTTCAATTAGGGACGTGTCAAATGTGAGGGGGAAAATTTTGTCCAAAGGGATTGGCTTTGTGGCGGGGGATGGTGATGTTAGGTTTTGGTTGGATGACTGGGTGGGTGTAGGTCCTTTGTGCAGGTTATTTCCTAGGGTCGATAGAGTGGTGTCCAACAAGAAGTCCGTTGTTAGTGATTGCTATGAGGTGATGGTTGTACTTTGTGGGGCGTGTCTTTTAGGAGATGTCATCGTCCTTCTGAGGGGGTCTAGTATGGGGAGTTGACTTTTTTTTTCTAACGTTTTCTTGTGCAGGAACCTAAAGGATTTCAGATTTGGAAGCCTTCCATAACTGGGAAATTCTCGGCAAAAGCTTTTTACTTGTGGGCTTGGAGGGGAACCATCTTCCTAGAGCTCCTACCTATCTCGCTTGGTTGGGCCTCACTCCTCCACAAAGAGGCCTTTTGCTGGTTAGCCCTTTTTTTTTTTTTTGCTGGTTAGCTATCATTACAAAGGTCTCTACAACGGATAATCTCAAAAGAAGTGACATCGACTCATATCTTAGACTTTTGTGTGATATGTCAAAAGGAGGAGACTATCAATCACCTTTTTCTTCATTGTGAGGTTGTGGCTGCCGGTGCGGTCTTGCTTGGTGTTGTTTGAAGATTATTGATGCAACGGTGTCTTGGTTTAGTGTGTATTTTGGTGGGTGGTAGTGTATTCTATGGAGATTGCTTCCGTTTGCTATGTAGTGGTCTATTTGGAAGGAAAGGAATGATAGAATTTTCAAGGGTGCCTCCTCTTCTCCTACGGAGTTGATTGTTAGTCACCTCTAAAGTTGTGAAGTAGGCTTTGTTTTGAAAGGAGTTTTCCTATTTTAATTTTGATGATATCTTTGGTAATTGGGAAGCTTGTATGGGGTGCGGCTCAATCAAGGTGAAGAGATCCATTCTTTGGTCTTCCCCTCCCTTTGGAGTGCTAAAATTCAATGTTAATGGAGCTGCAAGAGGTAAGCCGAGGCTGGCAGGAATTAAAGGTGAGATTTGTAACAACAAGGGTGAGGTTTTATTTATGTTCTCTAAGCATGTGGGTGTTTGCGACTCTAATGAAATAGAGGTGTTTGCTATTTTGGAAGCTCTTCGGTGCTTAGCAAGAAATTTTCTTGGCCACCTTATTGTGGAGAGTGATTCTTCAAATGCAATGGATTGGGTGTCTAATTGGAAGCCTAAGCTTTGGAAACTCCAATTCCACTTTAATGAAATCGGGGCTTTATCTTCGGTCATCGATGTTCTATTTCATCATGTGCTTAGATCGGCCAATTCCATGGCCGATGCTTTAGCCAAACAAGGGGTCAATAGGATTTCTCCTTGGGAGGGTCATATTTTGCAATTGAGGAAAGAACGGGGGTACAATGTTTTTGTACCTTAATTCCTCTTTGCTTTCTATTCTTGTATTTTTATTTTCCTCTTAAAAAAGTTTTGTTACCCATAAAAAAAAAAAAAAAGAGATGGGCATGATTTTGTATGAAGATTCAAGATTTTGTAGGTCTTCAATGGTAAAGTGCTAGAGAAGAAATTTTTTTTTTTTTTCTCCCTTTTTGGTGAAATCTAGAGAGAAATGTTAAGAGTTACTGGTTAAAAGTTGCAGTGTAAGTGTCCTTTTGCCTCATCTAACCTTTCGTCTTGTAAAATTAACAATTCAATCACGGCAGAGGCTAGTTTAGAATGTTTCTCTAACATAGGGTCTACAATAGAATTTTTTGTATGCAAGTGGGGGGAGTTCACAATTAGCCCAAAAGATAGGGGCCTATATAGAGGGGGGAAAAAAAAAACTATAGTTAAATGACTAAATTAGCCACCGAAGAGGGCATTTTAGTCATGAGAAAATAATCATAGAATTGCCACATCATCATTCTTCTGACATAGTATATGTCTATAGATGTGATTGGTTTCTAACCATGGACCCAATCCAGACCTGATCAAATATAATCAGGCCCTTGCACAGCCCTGCAATTGGAATGTAGCCCAGATCATCACTAACAGAGGAAGGCCAACAACTGATCTGAACTAGCCTAAACCCGAACCTTCAATAAGAAAGAGTTGTAATGAAAAAATAAATACCTCATGTTCATGTTCATGTTCATGTTCATGTTCATGCCCATGAGAATGAGAATGATCACCATGGCCCTCCCACGGGTGGCGCCAGCCCTAGAAAATTCAATGTAATTCAATACTTGAAGTCTCAGTACTTGAAAAGGAAAAAAGAAAAAAAGAGTATAGATACAGGTAGTTTACCAAGACTACGGGACCATCTTGCTTAGCTCTGTACAGAATCCAAAACCTACAAAACAAACATGCCAAAACTGTAATATTGTTGGTGATATAAAACCTGAACTGCATAAAGCATAAATGAGGAACCAATTGAATGATGGTCATCTTATGTGTTTGTAAGTTCAAAAAAATATGGGTAGGAGTAGGACAGATGGCTTTTTCCCAAACTCTGACCAACATAATGAAAATGATTTTGAGCAGAAAAGGAGTAAAAAACTGTATTCAACGGATGCAGTTCTGGAACCCTAAATCACCCCAATCCCAAGACGAAATGTGTGGTTATTCATTGAGCAAGAATAACTGATATGCCATCCAAGCGTATCCTAAAAGTGCACACATTATATTCTTGTTTCCTTTTTCAGATTGGAAAAAAAGCACGATTAAGGGTGTCACTGGATGTGAGTTAAATTGCAGAGATAAAATTGCAAAAAAAGCAAGTAAAAGAATGAAGTTCATTTTACCACTAATCACAGTTCCTTACGATAAAAAAAAAAAAAAAAAAAAAAAAAATGGCAGTTGGATATCTCCGAATATCATCTAACCTTTTTTTTTCAATAAATACATCCTAAAATGAGCACAGCCACAATTTTAGTCAGCCCCACTCACTTAAAGGTGTGGGTGTCTGCAAAGACGTGTTTCCAGGATCCTCAAAAAATACAGAGGCGGACTTCCTAATTCTGTAATCTAACATGTGAAATAGGAAGAACTTACCCTTTTTTATAACAGTAAATTTTATTAAGAAGAAATAAAAGAAGCGGGATCAACCAACAAAGACACACAAGAAAAACGAAAATACACGCAGCTAAAAAAGTTAAACATCAAAAGACATGTTTAATTGATATTCTCTTTCCTTAGCAAGACCATCCATCACATCATTTGCATTGCGCAACACATTATTAAAAGTAGCATTCAACTTTCCCTTAGTGGCATGACTGATCACTAGTATCATCAAAACTTTCCTTCCTTTGTTTGTCGAAAGAGACCTCCCGCAAGTGTGAGCCCCGCATGCACATGCACAAACAAATTTCTGTTTTTTTTCTTTTCTTTTTTTTTTTTAATAGTTACTTTCATTGAAAAAGAACGAACAGTACAAGGAATGAGTATTGACGGCAAAAGACAGGAAAGCAGGAAAACACAAGATACACTGCATTAGAACCCAAAAGGCAACAAACTAAGGCCCTGCATTAGAGAAGGCCAACTCTTTCCAATGATACACTATTTGTTGTAAGGAATATCCTTTAAAAGACGGGTTAATGAACACCCAGAGGGCCACAAGAAACTTTGATTTCTCCACCAAACTGCTTTCGCTAGAAGCTATTCCTTCAAAACATCTTGGGTTCCTTTCCTTCCAAATCGTCCAAATCACCGCCATAAATGACAACCTCCACATCACCTTACCTCTAGAATCCCCAATAGGGACCTTCCAAGCCCAGAAGAGCTCAAGGAGAGAATTAGGGAGGACCCAACAACAGTCAAACCATCCTACCATTGACATCCAAATAGACTGAGGTATTTTGCAATTCAACATAAGATGGTCCACGGATTCCTCGTGCCTCAAGCACATAAGGCAACCATTCACTATAGTCGTCCCTCTCCTCCTTAAGAAATCCATAGTAGGTATCCTATTCCTGAGAGCCAACCACCTGAAGACTAGCATCCTTGGGGGAGCCTTCAACTCTCAAATGCTCCACACTGCGCTCCTCTCCCCCGGATTGTTAAGAATAGCCTTAAAGAAAGAGGACACCGAAAAAGGATCCATTCTTTGAGGCTTCCCACACCCTAGCATCTTCCCCTCTATCTTGAATATTTATACCGTTCAGGAAGTTTAGGAATGATATGAATTGAGATTCTTCTTCATTGTCCTTCAAGTTTCTTCTAAAACTAGGATACCTAACCACCTGACCTCCACTTGTATTCATATAAGAGCTGATAGTTGCTTCATTATCCTTCACACACCTAAACAGATCTGGAAATTAAGCACTCAAAGTCCTTTCTCCAGTCCACAGATGTTTCCAAAAGAGGATCCCCTCCCCTGATCCAGTTTGGTATCTAATGTTCTCCATGAAGAGCCTCTTAACCGAGAGGATTCCTTTCCATAATGCAAACAAGTTCGATGGGGCTTCCTGGACATCCCAACCATGTCTTGGAAGATTATATTTCCTTTTCAAAACCTGTCTCCAACGGCCTTCTTTACCATCTCCTATCCTCCACAACCACTTGCCCAAAAGGGCTCGATTCATCTGCTTGAGAGACCTAATTCCTAGGCCTCTTTCTTCCTTCGGTTTACAGATGGAAGCCCAATCTACCAAATGAAACTTCTTCTGAGCGTTAGTACCATACCATAAGAATTCTCTGTGCAGCCTTTCTAGTCTCTTAATAATTAAGGTCAGGCATTTAAAGATGGAGAAGTAATAGACTGGCAGGTTTGACAGAACTGATTTGATGCTGTCCTCTGATAGACAGGTAAGGTAATTAGCTTTCCATGATGACAACTTCCTCTCAACCCCTTCCACAACCAGGTTCCACAATGATGTAGTTACCTGCCCCAAGCACAACGGCATCCCTAAGCTGGCACAAACAAGTTTCTGTTCTTTAAAAATCTTTAAGCAGTGGATTTACGGAATATGGGTTGTATGAACTGTATACTAGGTTGGCAGCTTTTGTTTAGTTTGTTGACTTATTTTTTTGAAGGAGTTTATATGTTGGAAAATGCATTTTGTTAATACTGCAGTGTCTCAAATACATCAAGTAAAAGAATACATATACATTAATATCTATTTTGCTATGAATCTTTCAAAGCGCGCCTATCAGAATTTTCCATGCCTTGTGCCTTCAGGTCTAGCAGGCCTTGGCACTTTGGGTGAGGCATTTCGCTTTGACTGCTTTGGGTAAAGTTATATATAATCTTCACCTTTCGATTTGCTAAAAATCATACATTGTGATGCTAGCAGTATAATTCTTAATACTATATAATCTTTCGTTGTACATTCCTCTTCACCAACAAAAATATGCTGCTATTTACTCCACTAAGATACTTCAAAATAGGCAACGTATCATGTCTGGTACTTTATTTCTTATCTCTAAAACCCGTGTCCCCGTTGTATCAATCCCGTCTGTGGGCATCATGAATTGATTTTCCATGCTGCTGATGAGAAATACTGATGACATCTGCCTCCACATCAGCAACACAAGTAATAGTGACCCTCTGGAAATGTCCAGGAGGGTTCAAAAGTCCATTCAAGGTGGAAAGGAAAATGGTAAATTGCAAAAAGTTCGACATCCATAGTTCGAATTTCCCCAACCCAAAATGCCCATACACCGATCTTCATAAACCGCGCCCATAACTTAATGTTCATGCATAAATCAGGATTCACACTGTTACTTTGTTCTTTGCCATAACCAATTAAACAGGTAATTAGAGTACTTAGTATCCAATCTTCGAGAAAACAACAAGTTTTGGATTGTGATTGTGATAAATCCATCCAAACGTGCAACTCCATTAGAGTGGGCATGCAAACTTACAGAAATCAGGGGTAGTTGGATCCAAAGGCATCTATCTATCTCGATCATCACAATCTATGAAAGTGAAACGCACGTATGAACGCGGATCGCAGAGAAAATGAAATCGATTGAGAAAGCTAGGGTTTGGTGAGGAGAAAGAGGGAAATGGGGGATGAATATTTTACCACATGATGGCGCACAAGCCTTTGCCGGTGATTGAATGCCATCGCTTAGGCTGATGAAGAGTCATTCCTTTGTATGTCGTGCCAGTCCCATGTCCATGTCCATGTCCTCCTCCCATCTCTTCTCTTTCTCCCTCTTAGACAGCCTCAGATGAGATTACAACAACGTTTGCTTGGTTGGGATGAGAAAACAAAGCCCTTTTACTCATGCCTCTTTATTATTCTCCTGTGCCTGTGGTATCAAGGGCCTGGCTCATTGGTTGAGAGGATGGACCAATTTGGTGGGCCAGTTGGAGCATGTCTAAGTTGGGATGGGAAGGGGTTGGATCATCTGAGTCACATGGATCATATCTACACCCAAATAACAAAAATTGTCAAGTCTTAATCCTGTGACCCATATACACTCTAAACAAATTTAAGTCATTGGCCAAAGTCATCAAGTTTGGACCCGGCCCAGGCCTAGTTTCAACTTGAGTCCTGTAAATTTGAGTGGTTTGAGTGATTGTTTGATGTTTGTTGAGGGTAACTACGCTCCTAGGTCTTTGATCCAACATGATTAAACTTCATAGGAGGCGTCCATTAAATCCATATAAACGCACACCAGATAAATTTAAGATAGGTTTTGAAATATAAAACATGGGAGCAAACTCACGCCTTATGCCAATGAATTCTCAAGGTGGTTCCTGTTGTTGTTGTTGTTGTTGTTTGTATTTCCTTATTTTTAATGAAGATTAATATTCAGGTGGGAACTGATCTCACATATTATATGAGAAATTTTTTATGGGGTCCAATTGTGGGCCCTATTTGGGGATGGGACCAGGAGGATGGAAAGATCTATGTGAGATCACTCCAAGTATCAAGTTTGACCCCAAACTCATGCCCCTAATCCCTTCGTCCGTGGCCCACAAGTTTAGTGGCTTCTTATTAAAAAAAAAACAGTCAACCCTCGATGCAACGGTTCAGTCCATTCGGATGTGTGCTAATCCTTGAAATTAGTGACTATCAGGAGTTCCTTATTGGTTGCTAGGTTTGGATGGATTGTTAGTTAGGCCCCACAAAAAAGTTCTCATATAATATGTGAAAACTAGTTCTCACCTAATATTTCCCTTTAATGAAAATCCACTTCTAAAAAAAATGAAAAAGAAAATTGAGCCTCATAGAGAGACAAGAGAGAGGGCAAGGGAATCCAAATTGTTGAGAAATTTTCAACATAGTACCTTATGAAATTGAGTCATTGTCTTTAAATCATAGATTTTCTGTATGTTTTTTTTACTTTTTAAATATGCCTTCCGAACAATTTGTATTTTTATTAACAATTTTGATACCTTCATGATGTCATGGTTCAACCGGAATGAACAGCCCACCGATTAGACCAGGTTTGTCTGAACCTAGCCTTCACTTGGTTGGATGGCTTGTCCAAATTCTAAACATGACAACACATATTGATGTGTCAATTGTATGCAAATTTCCTTTTGAGGTATATATATCAGCCTCATTCAAGCATTATTCTGATATTCACTAAAAGATTCTTGGAAAACAAGTACATTAGTTAAAAATAAATTTGCTGAGGGCCATTTTCTTGCTCATCAATGAATTCCTAAAACTTCGTAGTAAATTGAGTTCTTATGAAAGAATATTAAAAAAGTGAAGACTATAAGATATAAGGTCGAGGTGTAGATGTGGTCCTCATTTTAATAGGATAACTATTTACTAGGGTAATGGGCTGATGGCCCGTAAAATTTCTAACATAAAAGGAGATTATTTCAAGGATATTTGGGAGTCTACACCTTCACTTCTTCAGTTTTAGTGCCCTGTATAGTAAAGCATTGCTTAGAATTCTTTGGAATTTAATATAAGCAAATTAAGGGTTATTTTGTTTTCAAAAAATGCTTAGAACTTCACGGAAGGATTGTTGCATAGGTGAGACGTAAAAGGATGAGGAAGAACTGGTAAAGGATACAATGTGGCCATTTAGATGCAAGCCTGACTTCCCTACGATTTGTATTATTTGGGTGGTGGCTGGCATTGATTTCTCACCTCCTCTTAATTCATTTTCCATTTTAGAAATAGGTCTTACAATTCTCAAGTATTCAGTTAGATGGAACAAACAGGTGTTTATGAAATTAGCTACTCTTACGTTGCAGACTCTGTAGTGTCAAGCACTGAAGATTTATCATTCACTCTTTCTCCAAGATCAATTATCACACTTAAGCATCTCCAAATCTTTTTGGTTAGAAACATTAGTTACAATCAATGCAGAAGTAAAAAAAAAAAAAGCACTGTACTTGGGATTTCCAAGGAATACAGCCGCCCTTCAAAATTACTCTTGCACTCTACATAATAATTCCCCCTTACATCCACTAAAATTTCCAACCAAGGGTCAAAAAAAAATAAAAAATGAGAAAGGGCAATCCCCATTACAAAACCATGGTCTCTTTCCCCTGATTGTATGCTTGGCCCAGAGGGAGAGATGAAGTGAGGGAAGTCCCTCTACAAGTGGTGATGGAAACAAGGGCTTTCTCCACTTCACAAGGAGGATTTCTCTTCAGCAATGAGACAATGTAGTCCATTAGATCTTCCTCACATGGCACTTTGAGAGGCCCATGAACCATAGAACCAAACTCCTCTTCAGCCATCTCCAAAAGCACCCTAAATATGGGATGATTCAAATAGCACAGTGGCACAACAAACCTTTTGCCTTCTTTGGTGTAAACCACGAAGTGCCCCTTGCTTCTCCTCCTCCCCATTGCTGCTAATCTCTGCCATTTCTTTATCATCTCACTAAGTTTCTTGGAGTTCATGACGTCTTTTAACCTCTGGTAGTGGGTTAAGAGTTTGATTGAAGTAGAGATATGAAATGGACTTGTGTTGAGATGGGTGGGTTGGATGGTGGGCTTGTTATCATTTTATAGGAATGGTAAAGAGGAGAAAAGGTGTATGGGGTGCTCCATATGTGGGGGAGATACGTGGTGTGTGGAGGCAATACAGTGGCATGTGATGTTGGGTCTTTTGTAATTGAAGTATGAAAGCAAAAACATGATTTCCGACATGTAAAAGACTTCTGGAGACCCGTTTGGGTGAAAGCAAAAGCTTCTGTGGCTACAAGTTGTAGAGAAGGTTTGATGTTGAAGGTGAAGGTGAGATTGGTGACCTTTGTGCGTATTCATTTCCCAGTAGATATCCCAAAACAATCTTTGGATTTTCGTTTGGGGAAGGGTTGGGGGAGGTTTGCTGAGTGGTTAGAATTTAGAAACTTACCCCAAATCCCAACTTTTAACCCTTGAGTGTGGATGAACCAAAATGCTTGAAAATAATAGGGCTCTGTAGATGCAAGCAGATTGAATAGCCATGTGTGTGTGACCCATGAAATGTAGATGCAAGCAGCCCCACCATAGAAAGAGTGTTTGTTAGATTAATTATCAATAAAAAAATCATGTTTATGCTATATATTATTAGCCATGCAATCAACATACATAAAAATGGAAGGTGAATGTGGAGTAGTGATCAATTCCAGCTCATTGTATTTGATTGGTTGGTTGAAATGTTCGATGAGAACCATGCATCTTTAATAAAAAGCTATTTCACCAAACATAGTTCTATTATCCTAGTGAGTTCTACCTAAATTCAAGGCATCCTGTACTAAACTATTGTTATGGTTGTTACTACTCCAGAACTTTTGAGTTTTCAATGGATAAATAGGATAGAATCAAATTTCTCTATGGTAAAACTAGCAGGATATTTGTTTTTCTGCTTTGATAAAAATTAGGTTATAATGGAAATAATGATGATAGATCTAAAGAAGTGCAACCTAACAGGGAATTTGACTCTAAGATAGATTGAGATTGCGAAAGAAAAATCAGGTAGCTGAACCAACAGAATTGGGATAAAGTTTTCGTGATGATGAGGGTGGTGGCAAAAATTTGGGTCATGAAGCTTGTTCTAGAGCCTTTGAGACTTAGAACACAAAAGGTCAAAGGGTGGAACTGCAATGCAGCATGGTTCTCTCCCTTTAAATAGATCGGCCTCTGTTTTTAATTTAATTCGAGTGCCAACTTGAAGGATCAGAATCCCATGATAGTTTCACAAAATATGATGAGGCGTTTTTGTCATTGGACAAAAAGGAAACTAATCTAATTCTATGTTCAATCGAAAACTTCATACTATTCTAACATTTCTTCTAACCCCAAGGGTTGGCTGAGTGGTCAGAACCACGGTTCATCTCTCTTTCGGAGTTGGAGGTCTTGGTATCGACTCCCGATTTTCCTTTCTTCAGGAATCGAATATTAAGTCCACTAGTGCTACCACCTTGGAGCCACATGGGTGTTTACCCCGCTTCCCTCTGGGCCCCGAGGGATTAGTCTAGTCCAAAGGGTTGAGAACCCTCTAATAGCAAAAAAAAAAAAAAAAAACTCTAATATTTCTTCCTAAATATTTAAAAGGATTTGGATCTTCTCTAGTACAGAACCAACAATGGGATAGACCACATTAGTTACATATGATTAGCTCAATTATGCTCTCTTCATCCAAGAAAATCAAATGGGTTGCATTATTATTTCATGAGCAGTAACACATGAACAATTTCAAAGGTTGATTGTAACTCGAAATTAAGGTGAAGCAAGTTAAATGGAGAGTGATTGAGTGAATGGGGCACATGGGTTTGTTGCACTAGAAAAATCTTGTTGAATTGATTCAGACTCCCATATGATAGTTTGCTTGCGTAATAGGCAAGTACAGATTTCTGTCCACAGAGGGAAAAATCACTAGTGGGGCACAAATGTGACCATCTGGACCAACAAAAGCAAAACAGCCTTATCACCGACACATGTCCAAGTGGACAAGTTGAAGTACTTGACAAGAATCCCATAACTGCTAACTAGAGACCCCAGTGAACTATTATAAAGAGAGCCCAACTAGCCACTGTCTATCTTAACCTACCTTGAGTGGTTGTCATCATTGCAAGTCCTGTATAAAGAAATATTGAAAATAGGCCTAGTGTTAATATTTTTTTTTTATTTTTAAAATTATTTTCATTTTCAAAAATAAATATTTCCCAAACATTATTCCAATGAAAACCCTGACTTGAAATCATCCCACTATTATTTCCAATCATATTATTAGACAATTGCAACATGCATAGTGAGATGATTGCTAAACAAAATCCAAACATGCCCACCTTCTGAAGTCCTTCCTAGCATTCAACCAACACATGGTTTTGCATCTATACCACCAAACATGAGATGAGATGAATGTATAACAAAACTCATGAATGGACACCTAAAGTCATCTTTACATCCAAATCAGCACCTGGTTCTGCATTTATAACATTACCCCTATTAAGATTACTGTTAATCAAAAACTTCTACATCTCAACAGTATCTGAGCCAGACTGGTGATAACTATTTATCAAATGACCTTGATGAATAGCCAAGATCTATTCTTAGCTCTGATACCATGATACCCCATGATCAGATTATTTTTTTTGGTGCACATGATCTCAGCTAATTTCATGTATCATCCAAATTGTTTTTCTAATGGCTAAGAGTACAAAACTTTGGCCGAGGATCATTGGTGCTGCCAACTTTGCCACACAGCATACCTTTAAAATGATCCAGTGTGTGCCTTTACCCATTTTGTCAATTTTTTCAGTCATTTACATAATCAGTAGAGGCAAGACCAGAATCAGAACATGACACCATAGCGAAGTCAATCCAAACAGTCAACCGTGGACACTGTTTCTCTTTCTATAGTTACTTCTCCAGTTCAAGGAAAAATCATAGGAGATTACAGCTGCTAACTGATGTTTGGCCCTTCATAAAGGTCTTGACTTAATTGCAAAGTCATTCTTCTGTGGAATATAGTAGAACACTCCCCAACCAATGAGCAGAGCTACCCTCACAAATCCAATCAGCTTGCTCACACTGCCCTTGATGCTGAGTGGCCTGAACTTCACTTCAATTGGAGTCAGGCACACCATAGGAGCTATCACTTCTAGAACAAGAATTAAATAACTGTCTGCCTTTTTTTTTTTTTTTTTTCCCAGCTAGTTTTAGAGAAAACCATCAATCAAACTCTTTAATTAACTTCATCAGCGTAAATACATATGCCATAAGAAAGTAGAGAAAAATAATGGGTAACAAGAAATACTCAGGACTGTCTCTGCACCACAATAATGATGGGGCACGTCTTTCTTTCTTTTCTCTCTTCTTCCCCCCTCCCTCCCCCCCCCCTTTGCTATAGGAAGGACTTGAACTCGTGCACTCTCGCCTGTGGCCATAAGAAAGGTGTTTGGTGTTCCGAACCAGAGAAGCTACAGCCTGGAACGAGAGGCGTCAATTTCAGGAGCTGCAACTTGCATCAGGTTTTACATTGACAAGGGCAGTAGCATTCTCCGCTTCCTTTTTCGAGCTAGTCTTACTTGCTTCATTATTTTCAAGCACACAAGCAAAAGGATTGTAATGCATATTAAGACAAATGCCAACCGCTTGTACCTTAAATATAAAGAAATTGCTGAAAAAACCAAGGAAGCAAGAATGAGGATCTCCCATATGACGGAGATAACAACGTCCACCCTGCATTCAGAAGAATAAAGGGGCCATAAGATTGGAATATTTGCACCATTCTACTAGAAAATCTGGGCTACAGTTCCTTCTAAAATTTTGCTGCTTCTATCAATATGAAATCCTGGACCAAGCGAAGGGAAACATTTGTTTCAAATGGTACAATGTAGAAAATGCATAAGATGCCCTTGCAGGCTGAAGCCATGGCACTAGAAAGAGAGAAATGATGAGGTCCAGCTCTACAGCAAATATATAGTATGTGTTCACATGTTACTTACACAACAACGGTTCAGTTATCCATTAATTTGGACATTTCATAGGAAAGATATCCTAATTTCTAAACAGTGTCCCAAATTAAAGATCTTAGTCATCCACTCTTTGGTTATTATTCTAAGTCACTGCCACTAATCTATTTTAAGATGTCCAGTTGAAAAAAGTGATTGAAAAGTAAGGATCTAACAATTTAAGGGCTCACAATTCGTACACTGGGGCACACCAGATCAATGGTGTACATGAGAGTAGCACAGGAAACTGTAAAAATGGTGCAAAGTAGAACCCTGTGCTTCTTGGAACTGAACTGAGCAGATCCCAATATCAACATATTACCTCATACTTCAACGAGATAAACATGTTCAAGTTTAGTTTACCACAGTTAGCATCACCAATCCCTTGAGCATGAGGATCGCCCCAAATTGAGATGCATAAATTAGAACAATTGAGAAGCATTCAATTAAACCAAGGAAAATCATAGTGCCACAACAAAGTGAACTTATGAAATAACAATGCTTACAATGTTGTACAAACACAGAACCTAACAAGACACTACCAACCAACTAATGCGTGACACTATAGATCACACAGCATGTGCTACAAGAAAAAGCATCCAAGTGTTGCACACAAAAGAAGACATGCAAGGTACATGCAGCATGAGGCATATGGTGACATAAAGGAGTATACGAACAATTTTCTATAATAAAGAAATCTTAATCACAAACATTTTCCAAGAAAAGACCAGCATTAGTGCAACTGCAACCACAACATGCCTATACATGAAATTAGGGCTCAACTATGAACCTGCTATTGTTCCATAATTTAGCAGCACATGGCATGTGCTTCAAAGCATGCATCCAGTTGAATCAAACAGAAGAAAAGATATAGCTCACATATGTCGCATCATCACTGAAGAAGGATGTTGAAAAAGGGTCCTTTTTTTTCTGAATGATTGTTGGAGCAATCATTATTTGTTCAAGTATTTCCATCACTGTTTGTATTTTTAACAAGAAGATGAAACCAAAATTTTCCTAACCAAAGATTAAGCTGTATAAAACATTAATCTCTGTTCACTGGATATAGATTAGAGAAACAACAAGACACTACCCATTGTACAACGGACATATATAATGGCTATATTCATCAAGATAACAAGTTCATCCCATTATAATTCATACACCAATCACAAAAATCATTAGAACTTCAAATAAAGTATCATCCCCAATCCCCATGTATAATTTGAACACATTTTTCCTACTGCAAATCGGCCCTAGATAGATGGATAAGGCTTCAATGATAATGATGATATTCGTTCCATCTCAAGTCCATCTACATGTGTTGATTGGGTCCCTTGCCCGTTTGAATTTTCCTTTTGTTCGATCAGACAGCATTTTGATTTCATGATCTTTTCCCTTTATATGGTAAATAATCAAGATCTGTTTTTATGCGTAGGTTAAACAAATGATCTAACTAAAACCCAATGAGAAAATACAGATTGCAATCCATTAGAAACCAGATCAGTTTATAGGATCATCTTGTGATATACATTGATGGGATAAAAGGGATTGGATATTCTGAGATAATGCCATCTGCATTGTGAAAGCTAATTCCCTGCCAACTTCTGCTTTTATTTGAAACAAAACAAAAAAAAAAAAAAAAAAAAAAAAAAAAAAGGCCGTCTGCTTATCAAAGCTTCTTCCCTGATATGTTGCTTTCTTTAAGAATGTTTCATTTTTATTTGCAAAAAGTAATGAGATTACAGTTCAGCTGAGGCAGTGTTTACCTTTAATTCAATAGATGACTCTAGTCATCACAACATAAACAAATCCAAAAAATTGAGAAGACACCAAAAGACAATCAGGAAAAGTTCCTGTGCGAGTTTGCTCTTGGAGAAACTAGAAGGTGAGACCATTATTTTCATCAGATCTTACATCAAGGAAAGCCCTTATCTCAAGTTCTTCCATTAGGTAACTTATCTGTTGATGATGCTATTGATTCTAGTCTTGCTCTTCCTATTGCACTTCGCAAATGATGTGGCAAGATCAAGTTCCTTGCCAAACCTCTATCACAAGATCAAGGTTCTTGGTAAAACCTCTACAAAGCATATGCCCTATTGCAACATTAAGGTGCTGATGGAAAGTCTACATTTTGGGTCTATTTTGACCTAAAACTAGTTCAAATAGATGTTTGAGTGCTTTAGACGGTTTAGCAAAGTTTACGTGAATGTCTAATTCAATTAGCTTTAAGACCTTTTGCCTCTACTTCAATAAGTAACAAAAAGGTAAAATCTTTTTAAATGGAAATAAATGTCTAAAGCAATTAGACACTTTGCTTTTTCTTTGACTAGTTTGCCTATATAGCTTTTTCATATGACAAGTGTACCTATACTACATTTACTATATGACAACTTTGTCAATATAACTTTTACAATATCACAAGTTTGCTCTTTCTAGTTGAATGAGATATGCCAAATGGTCTATTTGTCAAAAGGTCTAATTAAAAAAGCTCAATTTCAAACAAATCTATTTGAATCAGCTCTATTTCAATCAAATCAGCCTTGCCAGACGGGCCGTAATGCTTTTGCAAAGCCTTTGTAAGGCTCACCATCCCAAAGCAAGTCTTAGAAGCACGAACAAGGATATTTTGGCTAAACAAAGAGTCATGCACCAAAAGGATCACATTTGGAAGTACTGTCATTGCATCTGAGTTACTACCCTTGGGTGTCGGTAAATAGTTAGTTGTTTCTATTCAAGGTTACATGACAGGTTTAGCCGGCCTTGTACACTTGATGAACAGGTAGGTGAGATCAAGAAGAATCTTTCGGCCCTTGCCCTTCTTATTGTGTTTTCTTACAATATACATCTCTTATATTTTACAGAAACTTCTTTATGATGAAGTCATTCTTTAATGGATTTTAATGAAATCATTACCATTTAGAAAATAACGTAGATTGATATTTGATCCAAGTGGACCACAATTGAACACAAGGATAAGTTCTTTTGATCTAGAGAGAATGAAATCCGGGTTTTATCCACCGCCATTAATGTTAGCTTTCAGCATAAGAGTAGGTCATCAAACATGATGGCGGACACTTTAGCCAAGCAAGGTGTTGAGAGAGTTTCCCCTTGGGAGGGTTTTATTATGTAGTTGTGGTGTGAGGGGTACATTACTCTTGTACTTCTGTGTTTCTTTCCCCTTTTCTTTTTTCTTGTACTCTTTATTTGTATTCTTTTCTCTTTTAATATAAGTTACTGTTACCGATAAAAAAAAATAAAAAAAAAATGATGAAGATCTAAAGCTTGGAGGTGCCCAATTAAAAAGGCTCACAATAGATCCATGGACCAGGCCCAATACCCAATAATGGACTAGGCCCACAACAAGCTATGGGCCAAGCCCGCAACCAAGCCATGGGCTAGGCTTGCAGCAAAGCCATGAGATCTATTTGATCCACACCTCATAGGACATTGACCCCTTTATTTGCTTCTTTTTGTAGTCCATCAAAGGATCTAATAGGCATCTTTCTTATTAGGAGGCCGAGTCGAGAATAATAATTTGGTGTAAGGTCCATTTTTTTCCTATTGATTAACAACCCACTTATAGAAAGTGGAACCTGTCTCATGTGTCTAATGCATCTAGATGTGTAAGTCATGCAGCAATTGTGTATAACACCAAAATATTTCATCATTCTGCCAATCTAATGTATAACACCATAAATGAAGAGAACCTCAACACGCTACTTTGATATTCTACAGGACCTAAACAATACAACTGCAACCCAAAGTCATGATGTGTACAAGATGTTTCAGGAAGACAGCCATTCTACCATGTGAAACTGAGAGGAACTAGACACCATATGGAAGGAAATAATATAGAGATGAATATAATAGATTTAACAAGGCAAATGGATCAAAAAAGAAGTTACTACAAAAATGATTGGAAAATAAATAAATAAATAAATAAATAAGAACGAGTTGTAGGAGCCAAGATCATTCTCTCACCAAGACGTTCACAGAAACGAACCTACCACAGAGTAGCATGTTCTACATTATGCTTCACACACCAATATGTGTATTTATTTGACTCTTAATTCCCATGAATTAATTGCTAGCTTAAACAATAACAAAAATCATGTAATAAAATGCAAATTAAGTAGAATGTTCCATGCAGCAGCATGTCATTAGTAACAATGTTGCCACAACATCATACCAATGAACCAATCCCCTAGGCATGCATAAGTGTGCCTTGATCAAAGTTATCAGGTCCCTAGTTCCATTCCGTTTCAATTGAGTTTGCAATTTGTGATTCCAGAAATCCAAATTCACTCAGTCCGGTAGTAAGTTAAGTTGTGCAACAATTCACTGAGTCGCACACTCCGATTCATACAATTCATCATGGCATCAATTCATGTTACTCACCAGCAAAGGCATAACAGACATATTTTTCCCCCCTTCAAATAGTCTGAGCTTCAGACTCATCACCTCTGTCCATCTTTGAGTTTTCAGTGACTTCAGGGAAGTTATTTGATAACTTCTAATTTAATCAGATATGGGGAAAACCGTAACTAATAGAGCAATAGAAAGTTGCTAATCCATGGAACTGTCTTCGTCATCAAAGCCTTAACCAATCTCTCTAGAGTCAGCTTCCTGAGTTCTACACGTCCACAACACCCTATTTAAACCCATGTTCTCAGTAGCTCCACAATACACCTTGTCATTCCTCACTCCCCTAATTAATGGCAGTTTGTGACAAAATGTTAAAACCCAACAATATAATGAAATCCTAATTCCAACTTTAAAGTCCAGAATCCTTAACATCATGAAGCAAAATTTCAATTCCTATAAAGGAGAATATAGAAATTACAAAAAGATAAAATAAAATAAATGAATGAATTCAATGTCATCAAGATCCCAAATTTCCAATAATTAAAACCTAAAAAAACCAACATGCTACACAAGCAGAAAAGACCCCAACTTTCAATCACAAAAGGGGCACTTTAATGCAAATACGCAACTGATTCAACATAATTGGAGATGAAATCCCAAGATGTAAAAACTAGAGAATCAACATGCGACACAAGCAAAAAACACCCAAATCCCCAATCAGCAAACAAGCATAATATTACACACATAGGTGACCAATTAAACGCAACTGGAGAAGAAATTATGAAAAATAACAACAACCCTAATTGGGTGATTTGGGGGGGTTGGTTTGGGTGGGTACCTGGAACTAGAAGTGAGATTGGCTGTGGAAGATAAGAAAGAAACAGATGCCCAGTCGTACTTGGATCGAATCTGGTACTCCCTCAGCTGTTCTGCCAGATTCGAGCGCGTTATCATCTTTCCTCTCTCTCTCTCTCTCTCTCTCTCTTCTTCAGTATCTGTTTCTCTCTTGCTTGAAATTGAAAAGGGCTATTCCATGAGAGCAGCAATAACAACAGAAATCAAAATAGCAGAAGAAGAAGAAGAGGAAGGGAAAAAGGAGTCTTGATTTGAAATTTCAAAGTTACTGGGGGTGGTTTATGGGAGATGTACTACATGTCATCTTAAGTTGAATTTTGGGATTTGGGATGGAAGAAAGAGAGGAATTTTGGACACACAAGTTGATAGACTGTGGGGGGCTGTGGTTGTAATTTTGTCAGAATCACACAACAGGTTGATGCTAATCAATGGTTGGAAATTGGAATAGGCAACATGACATGGCAAGTATCTTTTAATAAATGTTAGTTCTTTTTCATTTTATGATGTTAAAATATCAAAATGAATATTATATATAGGTTGGTTTTGTAGATTATATATAGTCTACTATAAATTGGTTATAAACAAGGAGGAATGGGTTGAGACAGCTAAAGTCTAAAACCTACATTGAATTTGATGAAACAACTAACAAACCATCCTAAGGAAGGTGGGCCACCTGTTTAGCCAAGCCCATTGCTATGACTAGGCTAAGGTTGCAACTTGGGCCGGGCCAACAAAATCACACAGTGTGACTATGGATAGCACATTCTTCTAGGGTTTGAACCCTAGAGTGGTTATTCTGGCCACTAGGCCACTCCAAAAAAAAAAAAACTTGGACCGGGCCAAAGCCCTGCATGACTTCTTTAACTTGACAAAGGTGAGTTTTTGGTTGAGCATTTTTGGGCTGGGCTCTAGGTTTAGACAAGGTCGCGTTGGGTAACATATAAAGACTGTAGATTTGAGGATTCCCATGACACTGATAGCTGTGCAGAGCTTTCTTCATAATTTGGCTGCAAAATATGAACTTTGAAATCTACATGGCATTTGGGTTTATTTTGGGTTTGGGACTCTGTTTTGGCTCTATGCACATATATAAAAGGGATATATACTCCTGTGAACATGAGTACTATGAGAGGCAGCTGGATGGGGTCCACTTAGGGCCCCATTGATGGTGGCTCATAGGGGCCGAAAAGATCCTAATGGATAGTGTTTAGATATCAAGTTTTGGATCAATCTCATCCCTCGAAACTCCTTGATCTATGGTCCACAAATTTAACATCTTTATGTTTAAGAAAATGACTCTCAGTCCAGTGATCCAATCCATATGGTAGGTGCAAACCCAATCAGAGAAGTTCTCACAGGAAGATTTGCCCAATAAAATTACATGCATATATGATAGATTCTTTATTTGACAATGGAAACTCACCACTTGGAAACCAAATTCTCTATCCATGTGTCATTTGATTAGCAGATTCTAGGACTTCAATTAACTTCTAATTTGCACTTTTTTTAATGCACTGGCTTGCTATATCTTTACAATTTATCTATTTTTCCTTCCAATACAACAATAATTATAATTAAATAATAAAAAGTCAAGCCTCAGTAGGAGAGCATCTCATGCATGCTCGAATAGGTTTAGGCCCAATGAGCATGTCCTAAATCAAGACCCATGCATAACCATCAGTATAGCAGGCCCACAGCCCGCATTAAGGGTTGTTGACCTTATCATTTACATACCACTTTCACATGTGCAGGGTTTACAAAATCCTCTTCTTTCTTTTGTTTCTTTTTTTTTATTTTATTTTAATTATATTAAGGGCTTGTTTTGTTAGATGAATTTTGAGAATTTTTATCATGGGACATTTACGAATACTTCAATTGTAGTCCGCCGTCTGGCATTACAGTCCGACACTAAAGAAGTTGGAATTCTTAGAATCCTAAAGCCTAAAATTGACTTGTCAAGGGGATTTTTTTTTTTTTTTTTTAATTGGAGACTTGTCAAGAGGTTGGGTTTTAGAGTTCTAGCATCCAAAACTCCAAATGCTCTCCGGCCATTACCTGACACTAGCATAAAATTTTTTCAGAACTTGCAATTCTCTCATAAAATATATCCAAACAAAGAAGCACTAAGACTTTTTATATCTCATGAATCAAAGTGAGCAAATGAAACTTTATTAAAATTAGGAGTAGGGCTGTTTTGGGATTGGAAAATTATATTTAGGGTTTTGATCTTATGTAACAAAAAATATGGTGCAATGATAGTGCGGGCCCACCTGGGGCAATTTGAGTTTCCATAAGCATTATATTTCTAACTTGGATGCACAAGTGTTATGCATGGCCACCAGTCAAGAGTGACTTTTTAAGGTGAAGAACTTCACCATCCCTTAGGCATGTTTGCAATATCAAAGTGTCAACAACACTTAACTATGCATGTGTTGGCACATCTAAAACTGAATCGAGATCCTTTGAGGATTTCGACCAACGATGATACGGCAAACTGTGATTGGTCCACTTACAATCGCCATGTGTTAAACCCTCGTAAGATTTAGACTCCTTGTACTTGATTTAAGATCCCTTACATAACAAAGCTGTGGATATATTCTTAACTTAAGAATTAAAATATGCCATCAAATTCTACTATTGGAAATCTTATATGATAATTCTTGAAAAGCAATTGTGATTTCATATTTGAAAACATCAAGAGGCTATTTGGGAGCTTTTTATAAACGGCAAAGTCTCCTATGCTTATTGTTTACATCACTTAGCTGTGCGCAGCCCATATTCTAATTCTTCCGAATGGATTGGATCATTAGATCGAGTATTATTTATTTATTTTGGGGTATAACACCATTAATCTAAAATTTTGGGTTAAAAGTAAAATGGCTCCACATGGGTTCAAACTTTAAACTCCAAATTCAATGGTCGATCATCTTCTCATTTTTAGGCATCTAAATTATAAAACCCTTTCATTTCTATCCTGTTTCTAAAATCACGGCCCTCCCGCGCGACGATGGATCCCTTCGAACACATAACGCGCCAATGTCAGATATCGTCTTCCCAAGAGCAGATCCTTCGCGATCTCATACTCTCCATCGATTCTCAGGAAGATCGTCTCAACATTCTCTCCAATGATGAAGAAGGAGGAGAACCCAACCCTCACGGCCCCAATCTCTTCTCACTTCCCACCCCAATCATCATCTGCTCTCCTCCAGACACCGCCCCATCAAACGAAGAACAACAATCCCATGTTCGACGAAATTCCCCACAGAACAGAGCAGGATTCGATGGCTCAAACAACACCCAGAAATCTGAACCCACTAAGATAAAACCTTCAGCATTGGAAAAAGACCCAATGATTTGTGACCCACCACATGCTCGACGAAATTCCGCAGAGACCACAACAATCTTGGATGACGCAAATGACACCCAGAAATCTGAACCTACCAAGGTAAAACTCCCGGAGCTGGAGAAAGACCCAGTGATCTGGGAAAGCACGACGAACAGGTGCAGCACTCTGAAAGAGAAGTCTTCAATGGAGACGAATCTGGGGCTTTTGGAGCCTTCTATGGAGAAAGCCTGTATTTGCGACGGAATGGATATTGGGTTCGCTGAGAAACGCTTAGAGGAGTTAGGGTTTTTGAAGGAGAAGGGAGATTGTTCTAGTAAAGACAATGGCGTCGGTGGTGAGAATGGTGAAAATACAAAGAAGTCGAAGCAGGGTTCCTCAGTTGAATCTGAAATCTGTGAGGAAGCTGATGATGATGGTAATGCTGTTAGTGTTTCTCGGGTTTTTGGGAGATTGGCGGGGAGTGTGTGTGGAGAAGGGAATGCAGAAAAACATGTTGGGTCTTTGAGAAAATCTCCAGCAGCATCTGAAAATGCCGGGGGGCTGCGAAGACTGCCATCTTGGATTCGAAATCAGTCAAAAGAGAAAGAGGGAAGAAGTTCTGGTAGAGGCGACATGGCATTGGAGAAATCGATTATAGCCAAGCTCATGGAGGTTGCAAGTGCATTGTCCAAGGAAAGAGAGCAGGGGACTGGAGATGTAGATATTTTGCAAGCAGCTGAGCAGGCAGGGTACAAATTCCCTCGCCCGCGATGGTGGCCACCTGAGGATGAGTTCCAATAGCACAGGTACTTCTTCTTCATGAGCTGTCTTGAATTTTGGGTTATCTAGTTTGTATTCTTTTGGGGCTTCAATGAATTTGGAGTGTTGAGAATTTTAGAATGTAATGGAACTTGCTCACAGAATTTTGGGATATAGCACATGCAGTGATGTTGGCGCTGTGCTCCTGTTCTTCTCAAGGCATCTTAGGTTTGGGTGATCTCTTTTGCATATTTTGGGGGGCCTTTTTTATTCTTCTTCTTTCCTTCTTAAGGTAATCTTGTATTTTGGATGATTTCTATGCCTCAGTGAATTTGGAGAGATGAAATTTATAAAATATAGTAGTTTTTTAATGATATATATGAAATGTGCTATAAAATTGGAAAAGAATTTAAAATAGGGCTCAAGTTTTGCCCAGATTTCAAATCAGGACCAAAACATCAAACATAGAAAGAAGAAGAAAAAAAAAAAAAAAACTCACATTTCAAATTAGGGCTTAAGTTTTCCATTTACATTTCAAATTAGGACATCCAACGAGGATGTGAGTTTTCTGGTGACTTGTTGATCTATTTTTCTCAAAATATACCCAAATGCCCTTAGGCTCTTACCTCCCACCCACCCACCATTGCCTTATACATAAGCAGCTGCGTTTCGACCCACCATTGCCTTATACATAAGCAGCTGTGTTTTGACCTGCACCATCTCCACCAACACTTGAATTCCGCACACGGTTTTCTCCATCGGCACTGACAACAGAACTCTCACAACGAATGCTGCTGTATCCACCGTACCTGATCTGAAATCTTCTATCAGTTCCACCAGCGGTTTCATGATTTCTGTATTTGCATCTTGCTGCTTCGACATCCACGACAACCACATCATCCTCCACATCAATAGTGCCGACTCCGCCACCGCCTTCAACCTCTTCTAAGTCGTGATTTAGATCAACCCAAGAATCGCCACCTATTACACAACCTGAGTTGAGTACAACGGCTCGACCTGTGGCTCGACGTCTGCATCACAAAGGAAAGAGACCTGAAACCATTAAACTACATCATCAACAATAGACTTTAGCCAGGTTTTAAATCAGGAGACCTGCTTTGATTTTTCAGAGTCAACATGAACGGACAATTCGCAGTTGAATTGTGTCTTGAAGTGGAATCTGATAGTGGAGGTTCTCCTGGAGGATAAGGCTTCCAACGTTTGACAATCGTTTTGGTGACTTTGATTTCTGGGGTGGGGGTGGTTATTGGGGTTATGGTGACTGGTGAGGCAGAGCAATGTCCAGTCTCATTTTCTCAGAAATGGAGAGAAAAGTCGTCAGAAAATTCACTTTCTCACTGGATGTCCTGATTTGAAATGTAAATGGAAAACTAAAGCTCTTATTTGAAATGTTCTTCAGAGAACTTCTTCGCATGTTCTTAGGACTTTCATCCTTTTTAAGGTGTCTTGACTTATAGCTGATCAGGTGCAGGTAATTTTGGGTCTTATTGCATTTGGAGGGTTGAAATTTGAAAACATAGAATGGTTATATATCTATATAATTATTATGAAATGTGGGAATTAGATTTTGGAGCAATTGCTGATATATGGGCTGTCTTCTTCTAAAGGTATCTTGGATTTTGGGTCATTGCCAATGCATGTTTGTGGCCTTCTTAAGGTGCAATGACCTTTGGGTTATCTACTATCCAAATTGTGTATAACTTAAATGAATTTGAAGAGAAGCGGGAAATCTTGAGATTTTGATAGTGTAGAAGGGTATTTTGTTTCGGATTTATCTTCAGGCATCTTAGGTATAATGCTCTATCTCATGCTTATATGTGCCTACTGTACTCATATTGATATTATACTGGTGCTGTTACTCAACATTAGACCTATACTTGTATGATAGAGTTCTGGTGTATCCTACTTCACTATTTCCAACATTTCATGCAGTATTGTAAGCTATCCTTCTTACCTCCCAACATAAAGAGTTCAATGAAAGAAGGGACTTTAGTGCTCACAGCTTCATTATTAAATTATGTGCGGTGGGCGAAATGTAATATTTAATAGAAAAGTCTTAATAAAAACTATGAAACTTCATGCTATTTGTTAGGCTTTTCATTTAAAATTTTTTTTTTTGTCTTGAATCCCTGAAAGTGCAATGTCATATTCTGAAACCTTTGTAACCATATTTGTATCTGGGCATCATTGACGTTAGGTGATTTCATTTACATGTTTTGGGGCCTTAATGGTTTTTGTGGGATGGGGTAAATCTTGAAATTTAGAAATGATTCAAGTGTTTCTTCTTCGCAACATTATGATGATGGGTGGGGCTGACCAGTTGAATGAATGATCCTGATAGCAATGAAGGTGGTAATAGTGCAGCTTCTAAGAAGAATGATACAGGTATATCTGTAGGATTTGATGATGAAAAAACACTGCTCTTCATGTTCAGTACTTTTTATGGCCAGACATTTCTTCGATTCTCTTTGACCTTACGGAAGAATCATGAAGTCTGAGCGATTTCATTTTATAGTTTTTGGGCCTTCATAAGCTAGGGAGGGAAGCGGTGAATTTTGGAAATTTGATAGTGTAAAGATTTTGAGCAATAGTGCGTCCAATGGTGGTTCGGCTCATCAGTTGAATGAATGCTCTAGATTATGGTTTGATAGTATGTGTATGGGGATTTTATCGGAAAAATTCCCTTAAACCTGTAAGACCCAAAGGGCCTGTTTGGGGGCTTTACTAGTGGAGTTGAGTGGAGTAAAGGTTATTTTGAGAAAATAATAAAATATAATTGGGTTATGATGGTATTTTGTTTTTTGTTGTTTGTGATGGAATCTTTTCGACTTTTTTTTTTTTTATTGAAAAGTGGATTTTTTTGTCTTTTAGGGAAGAAATGAGGTTATTTTTTGACTTTTTTTGAAAAAAATATGGTGAGAAATTTGAATTAAAGTGTTTTTGTGGGAATTTTTTTTATAGAAATTAAAACTTTACCTTACTTGACTCTACTAGTAAAGCCCCCAAACAAGCCCAAAAGGTCCTCAAAGCTGTTAATGCACCGGATTGGTCGCAGAGGTCCTTCTTGGGCTTTTTTTTTTTTTTTTTTTCTTTTTGGTACCGAGCCGTGATAACGCTACTCACCTATATATATTGTTGCTCACTGCATCACTCACCGCTCACCTATTTATATTGTTGCTCACTTCACCACCTACTTCTCCACTTTTCATGTCCACTCTTCACCCATTCAAGTGAGTAATGACCCACCTTGTTTTCTCAAATCATCTCCAAACCTTCAAATCAAGCAACCAAACAAACTCGATAGACCTACTTGCAACCTAGTCACCATTGCCAAACGCCGCCTACAAATACAAACTATCATTCATCATCTTCCAAACCAAACCCCTTTGGTTTTCACAAATCTGAACTAATGCTCCAACTTCGACTTTTAAAGATTTGAAAGCCTCGACCCCTATTGAGATTTTGAAAGATTTGTGAAGAACTTGATTCTATCCAGTCATATTTTCTTAATTTACTTATGAATTCAATGAGAAGCTGGTGAAATTTGTAAAGACTCTACATTTTATTCTTTTTTCTTCCTATCAAATTCGATGAGGGTTTTTGTTTCAATATGAGAGATTCATCTTTAGAAAAGAATCTAAACAATCGGAAGCCCTATGAGTGAATAAATCTCGTTAAACCCCAGCAGCGGCCTTGAATGCAGACCAAGAAGAAGATGACATGGGCAGTGATATCACTGCTCACGTTGTACACGAGCAGCGTCGATGCTCAACAAAATAATACACAAAAAGAAAAAAGAAAAAAAGAAGAGAGTTTTATTCAAAAATCCCCTTAGACTCATTGAAGATAAAAAAATAAAAAAAAGGGGCTCAGAAAGTCTCCATGTACTGCAGCGGTCCTGTAGGCTTGATTTGATTTAATTTTTTCTAGTTTCCTTAAGAAGGGATATCGCAGCGCCTTTTGCCTTTTTACAATCGACCCTATCCCATTTTTTCCCTTTTCGTCTTCCTCATTTCCCTCACCTCCCTCCAACTCTTTCACCTTTTAGCAAGCACGTGGAGATCCTAGTTGTCGTTTTCCTCTTCATGGCCCACAACTCATTGGAGATCAAGGAGGGTTCTTACAGAATTCGAAACCCAACCCTATTCCACTATTGTGATGTTTAATATGTGTGGTTTGGGTTTGAGCTTGAGCTTGAGTTGGAGGAAGGAGGAAGGAGGAAAATGAAAAAAACGAGCTGGGACAATCGCGAGTGAGTGGGGATATCTCATTCAAAAAAAAAAAAAAAGTGGGCATATTACCATTTTTTTTCCTTTTGTAAAAAAAGAGCATTGCTCTCCCCAACTGGCCTAGACCATTGCCTGCACCACTCCAAATGAAAATCCGGAGTCCACCATCAGTGACGGAACTAGTGGGGTCTGGCAGAGGCCATGGTCACCCCAAAAATTATAAGGTTTTAACGAGTTTTATAATTTTTTACCCCACACCAAACCCCCCCAAAAAAAAGGAAGAATTACCAGAAAATTTGCCTTGGGGGGGCAACTAAAATTTTTTTTTTTTTGGAGGGCCACCAAAAAAACGTAACATTTTTAATGGAGGGCTATTATAAACAAGTGATTGCGGTTTTTCAAATTTCGTTTTGTGGGGGGGGGGGGTTGGTGGTTGTGGGTGTGTTTTCACCCCCAGCCCCTATGTGGTTTTGCCCCCGTCCGCCATTGCCTAGAGGTGTCATAATAATGAATGACAGGGTTTTACAAGGTCTCTATGTCACCACCTGTGTGCAAAAGGTGAAAACTATTTGGTCACAAAAAGCCTTCTCAGCACTTCAAAGTTGTCCAATCCTATCAATTAGATTTATTTTGTGTCATATTTGGGTCAATTTATTATTATTTTTATTTATTTATTTAGATTTTGTGTTGGTAATAGGTTGAGTGCATGTGGAAGGTAGAAGTGTGGAAAGAGGGGTTTTTCTCGTCCCCCTAGTTCCAAGAGAGTCCATATAAGTGGGAAGAGGAAGCCCACATAATAGAAAGAGTGGTATGAGGAATTGATCTCGGAATAGGGGTGACATGAAGAGCAGCCGACCAACTGAACAATTCTTGTGGAAAGAGGGGTTAGTGTGGATTAAGAGCTCACATTGACCAAGGTGGGGCAGGTGGCCTCCATCACCGTGGAGGGGAAGGAGAGGTTAGCTTGTGTAAAGGGCTTCCATTGATCATTCGGTAGGTGGGCCCCACAGGCTATACTCTCCTACAAGGTAGGAATGCTCTATTTGTTCCTAAAAAATTGTCATACTATATTTACACTAGTTTTTTTTTTTCAGGTAGGGTCCTTCAGTTACCCATGTAATAATAATAGGTCCCTTGACATCCGTCCTGGGAGACCTAAGTATTGCTACACTGGTGACTGCCCTCATGAGATTTAAGATATTTGATTTATTAACTTAATAATTGTCCGCACCACCCAAATGAAAGTCCCGGATCATCCACTCCACTTATATTTTCCACCTCTCAGTTCGTCAATAATAAAACCATAAATGGAAAATCTAATGGTCATAAAAACCACCAGTTTAATCCAACACAGAAATCGGCTTTAAAATAAATACTGCCATAATTCATTACAAGTTCTATTCATGTCACAAAGTAGTACCATTTTTGCAGACCCCTATTGATGATATTAGACACTTCTGATTGTAATTATTATGTCATGATGATTCCGAGGTTTCAGGTTTGACTGCAATGAACGAACCATCTGTTTTTTGTTATTTTTGGTAAAAAACGAACCATCTGTTGAATCGCCCAAGCCATTCTGATTTTTAGAACATTGTTTATAAGGGACATCAGGTTCACAATTTGAGATAAAAAAAAAAAAATTTTGTTAACTTAGGTCGTTAAAGACAATTTGATTGGTTAATCCGCCCAATGAACTGGCCTAAGTTTTTTTTTTTTATTAATCTAATGAACCGGCCTCAGTCCCAATTGAAAGTAGCAAGTGCTTGTTGTTTTATGACATTGAGAGACATTTTGAAGTTCCTGTAAATATATATATGAGATGAGAACAGAGTTCATTGGGCATTCACAGATATATAGAAGCTCTCCCATGGCAGATAAATGGAGTCTCCTTCCCTTTTTTTCCCTTCATCTCTCTCTAGTGGCCATGTTGGCACTGCCAATGGCTTATGCAGGAGAAAAGTGCCTGCTCTATTCGTCTTTGGGGACTCAACAGTAGATGTTGGGACGAACAACTTCTTGCCTCAGAGCACTGCAAGGGCAAACTTCCCTCACAATGGCATTGATTTTCCCAGGGCTATACCTACTGGGAGGTTCAGCAATGGGTTCAACAGTGCAGACTTTCTGGGTATGTAGCCGTCAGGGGTATTTTGGTAATTTCACGATTTGCGGTTGACGGGCCCACCATTTTTTTTTTTTTTTTTCACTTCTTGATATGGGCCAGTCATAGTTGGGGAATTCGACTCGACTTGTCCTGACTTGCCCAATGGGCTCATTTAGCAAGACAGCGGGCTGAATGTTAGTCTCCTGGTCAAATTGTTGATTACTTAGGCCCTTCTAAGTTAGACAGAAAGTTGGACACTCTATTTTTTTTTTTTTAGGCAAGTTGGGCCCACTGAGCCAGTGTGTTGTCATTTGTTTTTTTTTTTTTTTATTATTACCCCATTCAAGGGCGCTACTACCCAAGAGAGGGGCCATATGTACACGAAAAGGTAGCTCACTCAAGTGAAAATAAGACACCAGTTCTTACATGCCTGTCCTGAGTTCGAACCCAGACAAGCACTGTTCCTCACCCGAGGTTGTGATATCTCACCAAAGGGCCCCCTCTCCAGAGCGTAGGGGTCCCCAACTCCCCTTAAGTTGAGATATCAAAAGATAAAAATTTGGAAAGGCGGCCCGCACAAGTTGGAAAAAAGCCCACACAAATGGCAAAAGAGCCCGCACAAGTGAGCAGGGAACAATAGTGTGTTGTCATTTGTTGGTGTCCTAAATTGAATGGTCTAAGGCCCCACAAATCGCTCTAATTAGATTTAGAATTTCCACTTGAACCAATTTCATTTGTTTCTGCTTGTAGCAGTGTAGCTTTTAACCTGAGCCCAAATCTATGATGCATCCAAACTTTGGAACCATGTCCATTTTTTCTGGATCAGGTCTGGTTTTTGGGTATTCAAGGACCCATTTTCATCATCACCTTAGCTACATATCCTACTCTCTTTCAAAAGTTCTGATGCTACTAGCATGAGTCGATAATTTTCAGGGATGGCAATTGTGGGAAGCCCTCTGAGCCCCATACTATTCCTTGTGAATCAATAGTTGCCATTGTTCAACACTCTTGAGACTTGTGTAAACAATTGGGTTGATCATGTAGAGTTGGCGCCGTTCAGTACTCAACTGCTATGATCGGGACCACTTTGAAGCCCTCAAAACAGTGTCAAATGTAATCCATATTTTTGCCTAAAGGGAAGTAATTTAGACCCCAACGGGCCCAACTCCCAATCCAAGAAATTTCCTTGAGGGTCACTATGTAGAAATGAAGAAAAATTTGTAAGGGGGACTATATGTTAAAAAACCTTCAAGGTATTAAACTTTTTTTGGGTGCCACCTCCTGTCCAGCTGTCCTGCAACCCTAGATCTACCCCTACTTACTCCCCATTATTTGCATCCTTTCAGGCGGAACGGAACACACCAAATCACTTGAAAAAAAAACAAAAAGTGATTTCATTTGGTATTTTCACTTTTCCAATGGCCATTGACCGTTTTTATTTTGACAATCAATTTCAAAGTCTTGAATAAGAGAGTTAAAACAATGTAAGATGAACCCTATTTTTCATATATTGCTTATCTATTCCTATATCCTATCTTTTTTTCTTTTTTCTGTTGTTAATCTGGAGTTCTATTTTAATTAGATCTATATATAATCATGTGATTGCTGTATATTTCAGCCAAACTGATGGGCTTTAGGAGAAGCCCACCACCTTTTCTCTCTCTTACAAACTCTACATTCCCTAAGCAAATTGGAAGGGGAGTTAGCTTTGCTTCTGGAGGTTCTGGCATTCTCTACTCTACAGGAAGCAATTATGTAAGCATTTCTTTATAACTTATGCATTGTTCATCCACTCATATTAGTCTTCTTTGTCAACTTCTTCTTCATCATCTCAAGGTTATTAGACTAAGCTCTATTACATTGACCTTGTTTAGGGTGTGATCCCAATGGGGGCCCAGATCCAACAATTCGAGATGGTCCAAGGCAATCTGATGGCCCAGATGGGCGAGCCCGCGGCCAATTTCTTTCTCTCCAAATCTGTCTTCCTTGTTAGTGTGGGAAGCAATGATATTTTTCAGAATTTCCCCCCCTCTGACAAGGACAAGTTCATTGAGGATCTCACTTCAAAGTTCATAGATCAACTCAGTGTGAGTCTCTCTCTCTCTCTCTCTCTCTCTCTCTCTCTCTCACACACACACACACACACACAAACACATGTTTGACCCGGCCCAATAACACTACACATCTCCGACCCGTCTAACCTGACCTGCACCTGACCTGAATTTATTATTGGGTTAATTGCAAGTTAGGGAATCCTCACTTGCAGGTAAATAGGACAGACATGGGTTGACACACCTAACCCGTCTAACCAGCATAAGCCCTCCTAACTCATATAGAAATCTTTAACTGGGTTTGGGTTTTCTTATATGGGGTTTTGACAATAATATGAATGTATCTGTAAGGATTTTAATTTCTACATGGGCCCCTTATAATTAATTTTAGTTCGTCAAAGTAGACTCATCAAAAAATTAGGGGCACGTTGGTGAGGTGATGTGGAAAACCGGTTTCATAGACATCCTTTTTCACAGTCGTGGAAAATCCATTCTGACTTTCCCTACACACGTAAGCTTTACAATGGAATTATGAAAGTTTTAGTTCACTTTTTTCCACTTTTCCTCTAGAAGAGTGGCAACATCAAATGTGTAAACTTTTTTTTTTTTGTGGAAAAGCGTTTTCACTTTCCACACTCTTCTCATAAAAAAACAGTGTGGGCGCGTTTGCAGCACTCCGGACAACTGGCTTTGTGGAAAACCAAGTCCGAAACACCCCCAATTGGGAGCGGTTTTCCGTAGAATCACGGAAAAAAAGTTTATTTTTTAAAGTTGCACTACAAGTGGAATTTTTAACGCTGCAAAAATCCTTTATCAATTTCTTGCTTTTTTTTGTGAGAAAGTGACTGCACAAACATACCCTAAATGCACTGCTAAATAGATTAATTGGATTGGATTGGCTTGCATTGGTTTTGGGCTAGGTGTATCTGACCCATTCAATAAATGGGTAAGATACATTTTCCCAGTAAACTCCCACAAGACCTCCAAATTTGAAAATAATCAACAATTTGATAAGAATACGATTTTGCAATAAAAACACTTGTTACATTGCTATCAATTACATTACATGAATTAATTAATACTCTTGATTTTACAGAGACTGTACCAACTTGGAGCTAGGAAATTTGGCATAATAAGCGTTCCAACTATTGGGTGCTGCCCATCTTTAAGAGCCCAAAATCCCACTGGGGGTTGCATAGATGGCTTGAATGAAATAGCTCTCGAGTTTCATGGTGCCACTCACAGCCTCTTGAATGACCTCAGCTCAAAACTTACAGGGATGAAGTACTCACTTGGAAATTCAATTGAAATGGTGGCTAATGTCTTCCATAAGCCACACCACTTTGGTAAGCATTTTACTACTCCAGAGAATAAGAGTCAATGCCAAATGTTTAATTGCAAGAATTCCTAACAAAAATCTGAGTTGCTGAGAACAAGAGCAAACAATATTTGATGGAGAGAATTCCAAAATACATCTTGCACTCTGTAACCATATGGTGAAAAAATAATTTTTGTGACATTTGAAATTCTCTTTAAACTTCAGAATCTGAAATGCTCATTGCCTCAAGGCCCTCAACACACAATCTAATTAGAGCAACACGGTTTTTAATTAACAAGAGTTGGGAGACTTATGAAAGATCTTCTTCATGTTTGATAGGGTTTAAGGAACTTAAAGAGGCATGTTGCGGAAACGGGACACTCAACGGGGAATCACCATGCTTGCCCAATGCATCCTTGTGCCCCAATCGCCATGAATACTTGTTCTGGGATATGTATCACCCCACACAAGCGGCATCTAAGTTGGCGGCTCGAACTCTCTTTTATGGACCACAAATCTTTGTTTCACCAATCAATTTCAAGAAACTGGCTCAGGCCGATTGCTAAGATAATCAGTTTCAAGAAGCTGGCTCAGGGTGATTGCTAAGATAATCAGTTTACCTGAATGCATAGAGTCGAATATTAGCTTGGATAATTGAAGAGTATTATTTGATGTCATATGATGGAATTAAGCTAAATATGGAGTGTAAGACAACAACAAGACTTTTGAAGGATGCTATGGTTATGTGTATGTTTGTGAAAAACAGATTTGCAGATGCAATATCGGCATCAAACCTTTTTGGTGCTTCGAATTTTTATATGGTTAGTTCCATCATAAACGCCCTATCTCTCTGTCCTCACTCTATATATTAAAGAAGGTAATATTTTTTCAATCGTGGCTAATGAACGAGATCTATAAAATGTTTTGATGCTGAAAATAAAGAGTAGTGCTACCTGGACAAACTTTTTGATCAAAATCTTGGACAATTTCAAAGGCATATCATAGGATTTGTCCAAGATTCTGACCAACTAAGTTTGTCTAAATAGAATTTTTGTAAAAAATAAAACCATATGGATCTGATTGCATCAGCAAAAAGGGGGTTATAAATCACCAGGTTAGATTCTACCTCTTAATGTAATTGCCTTTTATATAAGTTCATGATCAAAAGTCTTATAGAGAAAAAGGATTCTATATAGAGAAGCTGGTATCATGTCACAGACCTAAAATATGGGTGTCTTGAATTTCGTGCCTTGACAATAAAATTCAAACATGAATCATTAGAAGAGGTTTCTTTTTTTTTTTTTTAATAATAGAAACAACTCCAAGATTTACATATTTAAAAAGAAAATATAATATGATATATCAATTTAAACATTTACTGTTCTAAATGATCAATGGACACTCTCCTGGTGCATTTCTCACATCCCCATAACTTCAGACATAACCTGCAGAGACAGAAATTATAATATAAAGAGCTATGAGGCCAGCAAATAATCAAACACCAACAAAGACATGGATATATTAATATAATAAGATGAGTAACGAAGAATATAATATATAAAAGGTTTGCATATAATATAAAAACCTAGATAACATTTAAACATCATTTGAATTATAGTCAATCAATAGCAATAAATTGAGTTCATATACTCTACTCATTTTGATGGTTTAACCAGAAAAAAACATGACATAGGAATAACAATTTTGATTGAATAATAATAACAACCAAAGTGCACATAAGTAGGAGTATTGTCATTCATTATCACATTGGGTTAATGCGTGATTGGCTCCACAAAACACATGATATTTCACGATCAAAACTATAGTTATCATTATCTTGGTGGCTTCATAAAACATGTGGCGTCCCACGTTCACAATCGAGCCCTAGATATATATCGGCTTCACAAAACACGTGATATTTAACAATCAAGTCCACAAATATTTGGCTTCACAAAACACGTGACATCCTGACAATTAAGCCTTAAATATATATTGTCTGCTTCACAGAACACACGATATCCCATGATCAAGCCCACACATATTTGGCTTTGCAAAACATACGGCGTCCCGCGATCAAGCCTTAAAACATATTTTTAATGGTACGTTTCACAAAACTAAAATATCATATTACTTATATCCACACAACATATTATGCCAAGATAATTTCTTAAGTGCGCCGTATATATTTCACTTAAGTTCTTATCTCGCATGATGAAATTAATATTCTAAGATGCGCAATCATAAAAGGGATAGGAGTCTTATAAGTCTCATTAAGCATACAATCATAGTATTTTTCCCTTCAATAATCCCACTTAATTATTTCTAGAGTGAAATCCAAACATTAGTGATGTATTTCTAAGTAATAGAGTTCTAATAGTAAAACAGATTGAGGATCCAAGATCAAATGGGCTCAGAATTCAGATGCATCAAAACAATATTCCAATGGCCCTAATCGGACTGCTCTAGCCTTCCTAGAAAGGTGATTATCATATCTTTTCATACAATTCAAGCCAATAAACATTTTGAGTGATTCAGATTTCAGATCTTATTAATTCAATAAAAAGGTGAGATTAGTTTGAGTTAAAACTAAACACTCAAATCCACTTGATCTAGCCAATCAAAAATCCATTCTGTAAGCTTAGGATGGCATAGGGGTACAGGGTAAGATTTTGAGCCATAAATTGGATCAGTTCAGGGTCCAAGTTGGATCAATTAGTTACACAAATGGATACCGTCTGATGAGTAGGGCCTTTTAGATACCTGAGCCAAATTGGGCCCAAGATGGGTCAAACCCAACCCGAACCAGCAGGCCTAGCTCAGCTGGAACCATGCAGCTGGCAACAAGCCATGGTTTCCTTCTTTACTCAGTACACATTAATACCATGTCCCACCTTGACTCATATTAGAATCAAATAAAAATCATGCACATAGTGGCCCACCAATTGGTTTTCATCAAATCAACTAAAACCAAGTACTTAGTGGCCAACTTAGATCTCAAGTCAAATTTCATATTAGAAGTCTTAGATCTTAAATCAAAATAAGAAAGAGATCGATGCCTAAATTCATGTTGGTACGACAATGCATATATCTAAATCAAAGCATAAGTGAATAGTAAATATAAATCATATTAAGAACCATAAATCAAAACACAAGAGAGGGTGAACTCAAATAAAACATATTCACACCTAACAATCATGGAGATCATGATGACATGTTGGATTACATGAGATCTTATCATGGGTCCCACAAAGCAGATCTTAGCCATAGATTAATTATTATAAAGAGATGATTATAAAAACAAATCAAAGGAGCCTTGAGTGTAGATCACTTACCTTGGGTCCATGAAGAGATTGAAAAGTGCCAGTGATCCCTAGATGAAAGCCCCCACCTATGATAATCTCTTACTTGTGGCATAGAGAAAGAAGAAAGAGGTTGTTTCTCTGTGAGGAAGAGAGGAAATAAGGGAATGGTGGATTTTATATCTTTCTTGGTCATCATACCCATAGATGCTGTGTGGGGATATTTTGCAAGCTTGGGGTCTGACACAACCCGGCTAATCCGTCCCGATCTCAGCTCCTGTAAAGGTCTCACCTCGGCTGAGGGTTATCCATCTGAGCACCCCGGAAAACGCGGAGATGCATCTCGGTTGTGGTGCCGGATACAGAGATTCACCTCGCCAGTAGTTGGTCGGGGTCGGCATCTTGTCAATCAGTAATTAATAAGGGCATGTCCTGGTTCAGACAGATAAGATGGGCGCCGAATACGGAAGAAGCATGGACTTCATTCCGCCATCACATCAGCAATCATGTGAAAGATCAAGGTATGGTCTGACAGGACAGAGCCTCTACCTACCTCCACTTGTGGGAAAAGGTATGGTCTGATGGGACCGTGCATCCACCAACCCCCACTCAGGGAAGATTTGAGAACGCAAACACCTATAAATTGGTACAGCACAGAACAGGCAAAGGGTAAGCAATCAAAAATCCTCTCTCCCTTTCCATTCACGCGCCCTTCGTTCAGTATCAATACTAATTTAGGCATCGGAGTGCCTTCGGCTCGTTACAGCCAGGGCCTCTGACCCATCTCTCTCTCTTATCTCAGGTTCAACGAATCCTCCCTTCTATTAAAAGCTTTTCAGCGGTTTCCATCAAAACAAGCCCGTATTATTTTAGGCACTTACAGATGCCATGGCCAATTCCCATTCATTTCATTTAAGACATTTTTCCAAAGATATCTCCACCTTCCTTTATGACATGGGTTAATTCCCTTTAATCCCTTTTAAGAGATTTTTCCAAATCTCTCTCTACATTAATTCCTTTATGCCATGAGTTACGTCCCATTTATTTTATAAAGAAAATCACCTAATTACTTAGTGGACCACACCAAGGTAATTGAGTTCCAAATTCTCTTAAAAATTGTAATTTGACCCTAGATCTACTTGTCTAGGCAGGGCTGGTTTTGGGATTTCTATCACTAAATTTGAGCTCAGTCCAAATCACTTAATTTTTTTTAAAAGATTTTCCCAAAAGCTTTGATCGTGCAATTCGATGAAGATCAATTCGATGAAGTCGACAAGATCATAAGGCTTAAGTTGATGGAAGGATAGGAGAGTGTCACGATTTTTTCTAGAAGCTTCGATCGTGCAATTCAATGAAATTGACGAGATCGTTAGGTTTGAGTTGATGGATGGATATGAGAGGAACCGAGTGACAGTGATAATTGCGGAAACATAGTTGTACCCGGCTTGATCACAAGATCCTCGCAGGACCCCAACTCGAATACCATAAAGACTTTAAATAATTTTCATAAAATCACATAACTAAGAGAGGAAATCCTCTCAATTTATACATAACAATAACCAAGATTATTCAAATTCAAATGCAATCCGAAAATCTCTACCAAATATCTCTCTTATCTTTAATAACAAAACCAACCAACCTAATCCTATCTCTAGCAATATGCTCTAATCTTTGGGACCAAGTTTGATTGGCGTGAAAGTTATGGTCGGCCCATAGAAGGAGATGATCTTTATTTTTAGCTATTAAAACCAGGTGTAGAGTTCCCCATTCCTCATTGTAGTGAGTAAATATTGTTATTATTTTTGATGTTGTTGTTTGCTATTATTGTTATTGTTATTATTATAGTCGCACCCAACCAAGGGGCTTAGGACGCATGAGAGATCCAAGCCATGGGAAAAAAAAAAAAAAAAAAGCCCCCATAAGTAAAAAAAAACCCCACCATTCCGCTGACAGGTGAAGGAACCCATGGAAGTTAATTATTAGATAAAAACCGGAGTGCCCAACCAAATGAACGAGAAATATTCTCCTACGAGCAACAGTATATGCAATCCAACTTCATGAGGCCCACTTAGGCCTTGACTACTGCAGGTATTCCACACTCTCATCCCCTTGAGACCTGGCAGGCTGGCACTATCTTCAAATTCACTCTCATCATCCACAGTTGGATTGATCTCAAAGAAATCCATGATTAAAATACCACTGTACTGTATGGCTATTAAATGAAGGACGAGGATGATTTGAGATGGTTGTTTGTGTTATTATCTTTAAAGAGACCTTTCCATGTACTCTAACCCCACTAATAAACCCCCATCTAAGTGAACCCCATTAGCTCTACTAGGAAAGAGAAAGAGGAATATGATGTCTGCTTGCAGGAGAATATTCCCCACCAATTTGGACAACCTCTTGTTGTCTGAGTGAACGCTCAAAAGTAGTGCTTCTGCCTATGCAGCAACAAGAAATCCTCCTCCTGAGAGTTCGTTCCTATGCAATTGTCTAGTATGCATAAGCCAACAATAAATCATCCTCTTGGGAGTTCCTATGCAAATTTGTTTTTGGCTGAAGGGAATTCATTAAGTCAGACAAAGGCAACATCACAGAAGACCAGAAACACTACAACAACCAACTCCATCAAAACAACCGAACAAAATTAAGTGCCATTCAAAAGGACATGAATTAGCTGACGGGCATCTAATGGAGTATCATTAATTCTACCAAGCACGATTTAAATATATATGTATCATTAATATATAGGAGAATATTCAATTACATCCATCTCTCACCATAGGGTGAAGGCCTCACCCTATGGTGAGGGATAGATGCACATGAATGTCCCCCTAATATATATATTATTTAGTTTTTTTATTATTTTTTTATTATTATTATTTTTTAAGAACACTCTAGCCTGTGGGCAGGGGCGGACTCAGAAAATTCAAACGGTTTTTTTTTTTTTTTGGTTTTGTTTGGGGGTTTTTTTTTTTTTTTTTTTTTTTTTTTTTTTGGTGGGTGGGGGGGGGGTTGCAAATGAAATTTATTAAAAAGAAGTTACAAAAATTTTAGTGGTAAAAAAGTAGCAATTTGAAAACATGGCCCCCCAAGGCCTACTTGTAGGTCCGCCCTTGCCTGTGGGAACCACTTAGAGGCATCATAATATTGAAGGATGTGGTTAATTTGCAAGGTCTCCATATGGCTTACCTGTATCCAAATAGTGTAATTTCCTGAGCACCTCAAAGTTGTCCAATCATTGGCCATTGAAGTCAAACTAAAGGGTCGCATTTGATCCAATTCAAGTTTTTTTTTTTTAAATTTTTTGGGTTTTTTTTTCTTTTTTTTTGTACCGGTACTGAAATATTATAATAAAAAAAGGGCAAACAAAAAATCAATACACCACCAAGAACAGGTATAAGAGCCTTATACCCAAAGAACAAAGAAAGACAATTGCATGGTGTAAGCAATCATGGGAATAACCCTATCTACCCCTTGTTTCGCTAGAAAGTCTGCCATTGCATTTGCTGACCTTCTAACATGCCTAAACTCGACATAACCTTGAGAAGGGTGAGCGTGGAAAGAAGGGTGAGCGGTATCCAGGTGTGTGCATGTGAGAGGGGTGAGCGTGGAAAGAAGGGTGACTAAGGATTAAGGGTGACTAAGGATTAAGGGCTCAGATTAGTCGTGGTGGGGCAGGTGTGCTCCATCATGGAGATAAGAGAGAGAGAGAGAGAGAGAGAGAGAGAGAGTGTGTGAAGAGCTTCCATTGATCGTTTGGTAGGCGGGCCCCACAGTTTGTTCCTGAAAATTTGTCATAATGTATTTATACCTGTTTTTTGTAGGTGGGGTCCTCGGTTACCCTGGTAATATAATAATAATAGGTCCTTGGACAATCTCTCCTCACTTGGGTCAATTGAAGTAAATTTGGGTCCATTGACATGCATCTCTACTTAGGGGGTCAACTGATGTGAAGTTATTCAAGTGGGTCCGGCCCTTCGCAAGAGAGATTAGACAAGATAATGCTTGGTTGACGCTCGATATATGGTAGGAGTATAAAAAAGAAAAATGGTTATCTTGTTTGTAGGCCTTTAGCTCTGCCTTGCATATATCAAGGGTAGGGTAAGAGTCTAGGTAGTATAGGCCCTCTAAGGGTGGCCACCTGGGCCCTACCTTGCTTATATCAATAGTAGGTAAGGACAACCCTAGGTCCGGCCTGGCCAAGCCCTTTGACAGCCCTAAACGGTAATTGAACAATTTCAGTTAAATCATTCGATAAACTTAGGGATTTAGAGACCATTAATTTGCTTGGTTAATCCGCTCAAAGAATCTTCCAGAATTGACTAATATTGCTAGATTAATCCGCCCAATGAAGAGGCCTAAGTTCAATTTAAGGCAGCAAGCACATGTTTGTTATATGATAGACATGTCAAAATCCCTACAAATACATAGATCAAAGGCAGCAAGTGCTTGTTGTTTTATGACAGAAATGTCATAGTCCTATCAGTATATATATATGAGAACAGAGTCCTTAGGCATTCACACAAAGAAGCTCCCATGGCAGATAAATGGAGTCTCCTTCCCTTTCTTTCCCTTCATCTCTCTCTAGTGGCCATGTTGGCACTGCCAATGGCTTATGCAGGAGGAAAAGTGCCTGCTCTTTTCATCTTTGGGGACTCAACAGTAGATGTTGGGACCAACAACTTCTTGCCTACCTTTATAAGGGCAAATTTCCCTCACAATGGCATTGATTTTCCCAGGGCTACGCCCACTGGGAGGTTCAGCAATGGCTTCAACACTGCAGACTTTCTGGGTATGTTGCAGTCAAGGATGTGTTGGCAATCTCACAATTCACAATTTTTTGAACTTCGATATGGGTGGGCCCAATCATAGTGCAGGAATTAGACTTCAGTTATTCTATATATTCTGACTTGCCCAATGGCCTGGATTCCAAAGACAGCGAGCGGATTGATTCTGCATGCCCTCTGAGTTAAGGGGCAAGTTGGGCCCTCTTTCCTTTTGTTTTTAATTGATAGAAAAGTTGGGCCTACTGAATCAGTGTATTGTCATTTGTTGGGGTCCCAAAATGAATGGTCTACAGCCCATAAATCACACTAATTAGATTTAAAAACCCCAACTCATATGGGATGCAATTGAACCAATTTCATTTGGATCTGTTCGTAGATTTTAACATGAGACCAAATCTATAATATATCCAACTTTAGAAACGGCCTCTTACCTTGGTGGTAAAAGGGGCTAGTTTCTTATTTGCCTATTTTGGGCTCAAATCCAGGCAAGCACCTTTCCCCATCAGGAAGGCAACGACTGTGGAGCCCTTAATCCGACTTCTAGGATGTATGATTAGATGTTTCTCTCTTTTTTTTTTCTTTTGCATGAAGAGAAGTAATTTAGACCCTACCCACAACTAAGGAGATGTTCCTTGAGGGGTCACTACATTAAAAGGACAAAAGTAGATGGGGCCATACGTAAAATATATATTTGTATAAAAAGTATCAAGGTTTTCAAAAGTATTAGGGACGACGAGTCCAGCTGTCCCCCAACCTCGGTTCTTAGTTCTACTTTATGATGCAGGTATACCTTAAGTAGGCAATGTATCGTGTCTTATTATATCTGATACTTCATTTTTTATATGTGAAATTCATCTCCCTACCATGTTCATAGCGTATTCGTGCCATATTCATATCGTATCTAGGCATCATGGGTTCAACTGGTATTTACTCCCCATGATTTACATGCTTTCAAGTCAAACACACAAAATCACCTGGAAAAGAATAAAAATTCCATTTGGTTTTTTTTCAACTTGTACAATTGCCATTAACCCCTTTTTTTTCACTATCAATTTCAAAGTCTTGAGTCAAAGAGTTAAAAGGATCAAACCTATTTTCCACATATAGCTAATATATATACGACTATACCTATCTCTTATATTTGGCAGTCCACATTTGAAAAGGGACTCCACCCAACCTGAATATGAGACCTTATTCGTATTTATTTTTTTTCTTTTCATTTTTTTTTTTTTTTTTTTTGTGTTAATATGAAATTCCATTCTAATTTGATTTCTAATGTGCCTCTGATATAATTCAGCCAAACAGATGGGCTTTAGGAGAAGCCCACCACCCTTTCTCTCTCTTACAAACTCTACATTCCACAAGCAAATTGGAAAAGGAGTTAGCTTTGCTTCTGGAGGTGCTGGCATTCTGGACTCTACAGGAAGCGATTATGTAAGCTTTTCTTTATAACTTATGCACTGTTCATCTATTTATGTTAGCTAGCGTCGAGGTCGGGGTCTTCTTCTTCTTCCTCTTATTATTGTTGTTGAAGTTGTTGTTGTTGTTGTTGTTCTTCTTCTTCTTCTTCTTCTTCTTCTCAAGGTTTATTAGACTAAGCTCTATTACACTGATTTTGTTTAGGATGTGGTCAGCATGGGGGCCCAGATCCAACAATTCGAAATGGTCCGCAACAATCTGACGGCCCAGATGGGCGAGAATGCTACCAATGTTATTCTCTCCAAATCTGTCTTCCTTTTTAGTGTGGGAAGCAATGATATTTTTGATAACAGCTCCTCTGGTCAACAGAATACCACCCTCAAGGACAAGTTCATTGAGGATCTCACTTCAAAGTCCAAAGATCACCTGAGTGTGAGTCTCTCTCTCTCTCTCTCTCTCTCTCTCTCATTCATTTTGACCTGGCCCAGTAATCCGACCCATGTCTGGCCTGTCAAACCTGACCTGCAGCTAACACGAATTTCTCATCGGATTAGTCACTAGTTAGGAAATCCTGACCTGCAGTTGAATAAGACGCACATGGGTTTGACACATATAACCCATAAAACCTGCATAAGCCTTCCCTCCTCCCACACAAGTCTACTTAAAATGGGTTTTGGGTTTCCTCATATAGTGGGGTTCTTGGCAATAATATGAATGTATGTGCATTGTTTTTATATGGGCCCATTGTAGTTCATTTTAGTTTGTGCAGGTAGGCACAAATGTGACAAAAGGAAAAAAAAAACACCAAATTCACAGCTAATGAGATTAATTGAGTCCAGTTGACCCAATTGGTTGTGGGTTGGGTGCAAAATGCAACTGACCCTTTGGATAATAAATGGGTCAGATACATTTTCTCAATAAAATCTCAAAAGAACACCTAGTTTGAAATATCCCAATATTTTTTAAATGGTTTTTCAAGAAAAACACTTATTACACTACATGAATTAATTAATGCTCTTGATCTGATAGAGACTGCACCAACTTGGAGCAAGGAAATTTGGCATAATCAGCGTCCCACCAATTGGGTGCTGCCCAGCTTTCAGAAAGAATAATGCCACAGGGGGTTGCATAAATGAATTGAATGATATAGCTTTCAAGTTGCATGGCGCCACTCACAAGCTCTTGAATGACCTCAGCTCAAAATCTGAAGGGATGAAGTACTCACTTGGAAATTCATTTGAAATGGTGTATAATGTCTTCCATAATCCACACAGCTATGGTAAGCACTTCACTCCAGAGAATGAGAGTCAAACAACTAATGTTTGATTGCAAGGATTTCTTACATAAATTTGAGTTGTTATGGATTTTAATTTCCATGAGAAGTTGTCTCATGCAAACCATATTTGTTGGGAACAATCCCAAAATGCATCTTGCAGTACTTGTGCATATAGTAAAGTAGTTTTTGTGGCATTTGAAATTTCTCCAAATTCTAGAATTTGATATGATCACTACCTCATATCGCAATCTAAGACCAAGAGCAATGCGGTTTTTTATTAAACAGGAGTTAGAAACTAATGAAAGATCTTCTTCATGTTTGATAGGGTTTAAGGAACTTACAAAGGCATGTTGTGGAAAAGGGAGACTCAACGGGGATTATCCATGCTTGCCCAATGCATCCTTTTGCTCCAATCGTCATGAATACTTGTTCTGGGATATGTATCACCCCACAGAGGCAGCATCTAAGCTGGCGGCTCGAACTCTCTATAATGGGACACAAAGTTTCGTTGCGCCAATCAATTTCAAGACGTTGGCTGAGGGTGGTTGCTAAGAAAATCGGTTACATGAATGCATCAGGTCAAATACTGGCTGTGATAATTGATGAGTGATCTTATCTTAAGCTAAATAAGGATTGTACGATAATAATAAGACAGTTTGAAGTGAGCTATGGTTAATTCCAATATCATTACTATTTCTTTTTTCTTAAATACCATTACTAATTTGTGTGTGCTTGTGATAGAAAAATTTGCAGATGCAATATTGGTATGAAACCTTATAGTGCTACGAGTTTTTCATATGGGAAATTCCATCACATATGACTCTCTCTCTCTCTCTCTCTGTCCTTCATTCTATAGAAATGGTTTGGTGCCAAAAATAAAACCAATTGGGTCTTTTTGGCTGAATTGATAAGATATCAATTTGAATTGGGAGGAGAGAGATAAGAATCCAGAATTAACAAGATTCTTATCCTTATCATATGCAATGATTGAGATATATATACTTGAATAGCAGGCAAGGTATCCTTCTAAGGGGGTGTCTTCTAAGATTGGGATTCACCCACATATTAAGCACAAGTGGGCCCCATCACAGATGCCAACATCTCCGCCATATGACATCCTAGTAAATCCAATCGTAGTAAATGACATACCTTTTTATCATGAATTCCTTGTTATACCGCTGTTGATATCACATTGGACGTCATTCCATGATTATATCATTATTTCATCTGTACTAAAATCTATACAATGAATACTATAAAGCCTTAACAGAAAAGAAGAAGACGACGAGGACAACTAGGCAAAAGCTAAAGATTTCAATTTGAAGGAGAAAAGTGGGGCTCAGATACCTCTCTAATGGAGTGAATACAACAGGAGATGAGAATGCTAGGAAGAAGACAAATTGTGGAGACTTGTGGAAAGGACTTAGCCACCACTACAGAGATAAGGGTATGGTACAAAGAATAGTTCACAGCACACGTCCACCATACACGTGGTCTCCACCCCTAACGTTCATTCAAACGAATTTATGGTGTTCATATGATCTTCACTATCGATTTATCATGCAGTCCACGACCACAAAAATCTATAGTTTGTTGGCCGCAATGGAACAACAATCTCCTCTGTTGAAAAATCGCAATCGTCCAGCTCTACATGAGCATGGGTTTGCCTTCGATGCCAATCAGAAGTGCCATCATTGATCTTGTCCATCAATGGTGGGCCATTCATTTGTTCTTGTCCACATGTACTATAAGCAAGAAACTGTCTTAGACTGTGCTAGTCTCAAAACGTCAGAAGGCCAAGGAGCTGGTTTCATTCCCTTTATTTGTCTTCTGATCACACGATGCTTTGTATGTGAAAAATCTCATAGTTGGACCAACTATGATTTCAGAAAATTTTGGCCTAATGCCACGACAGAGGAGGTTCGTGATTTTGAGTGGTTTAAATTTTAGATATTGACCTCATTGATAGATTTTGTAGGTTAGTCCTCAGATGCTTGATATAGCAGATTGCATCTCCTCTACAGGGGCGGACCTACATATATGTTTCTAAAGGGGTCGCCCCATCAGATGTGGGTCCACTTCCAAAATTCTTATGAAATTTCTGGATCCGCCACTCTCAAACAAAAATCCTTTGTATGCCTTTGGATTCATGCATACACAAAAAGGCATTCATGTTGCTACCATGGAATACTATCCTAAATTAGCTATGTAAGATAAATGTGAATTAAGTCTCTCTCTCTACATCATTTCCTAGAAGGTACCAAATCATTGCCTTGCAATAGACTCTTTACTAAGTTTTCATCGGTTTAACAGAAGAAGAAAGAGAGGATTGAGAGTGAAGAAAGAAAGAAAGTATTCTTTGCCAGAAATCTCTCCTTCTCTCTGTGCATACATGCATTAATTTCCAAGCACTTATTGTAAACCCTGCAACAGGCAATCAATCATAAAAAATATCACTTTAAGAAAAGAGAGAAAATAAGAGAAAAAAGAAATATACATGATTTCTAAATTCTAATGACTAGGTCTTCAATGACCCATTCATGAAACAACGACTGATCAACTATGACCAATGGCAAAAGTAAGAGCAGAGTACTTTAAGAGGGGAAAAAATCACATACATGGAAATGATGGGATAGGACAGATGGAAGCCTATTGAATCAGATGGATAGCTTTATCCTCCATGGCCTTTCCACCTTTCCTACCTGAAGAAAGCTAAGAGAAGACCTCAAGACGACACATTTTAAGAGATCCCATGATCATATGGGTTTTACAAAGAGAAGCCAACAGAACCCACTTGGCAGTATGCCCACCTCCATCTACAAGACTAAAGACACTACTGCTTCTCTTCATCGGAGGTGGACAGAATGCCAATAAACTCTGTAAGAAACTCTTTGACAAACACACATGATACACACAACCCACTTATCCTGCTTCATCCGTCACCTGTAAGAGCCTATATATAAAAAACTAAAAGGAGAAGTCATGAGAGAGAGAGAGAGAGAGAGAGAGAGAGAGAGAGAGAGAGATGCAAGTGGGAGATGGGAGAGCTGGGGCCATTATAAGGAGTCAGAGGCATGGGAAGAAAGTAATGAAGGTGGTAGCATTGGGCGTTGTTTTCTTGAGGCATTGAATAAGGAAGAGAATGATTCTCACAGCCTCGTTACGGTTACAAAAATCAATCTTTCTTGTCTCCAACACCCACCAGCAAAAGCTCTCTCTCTCTCTCTCTCTCTCTCTCTCTCTGTTGAGATGCAACTCCCCTTGACGCTTTTTCCTGCCACCACCTAGTGTTAGTTTCTAATTTCAAGTGGCTATCATGGCTTTTCATGGTTTCTATAATTATCTTGAAACGGAAATCTCATTATTACGAAAAATGAATGAAAGAGGAGCACATGTGAGCCTTGGTGTTGAATACAGGTTGCTAAATATGAATACAAGTACTGGGTGGGTATGTGACAACAGCTATGAAGTTCATCTCATCACATGTATGATGGCTCGGCATCATCAGACTTTGGATGGTTAAATTTCCATGCAGATGGTTTTTTTTTTTTTTTTTAACCCTTTTGGATGCACTAATCCCTTCGGGCTCATAGGGAAGCATGGTAAACTCCCCTCTAGCCCCAATGTGATAGTGCAATTTCGAACCTACAATCTCGAGATGCAAACCGTGGTCCTAAGCCAAGTGAGCTATCCCTTGGATTCATGTATATATAATTATGTGAATTTCTTTTTCATTATGTAAAAAATAGCGTACATTCTCATATAGAAGAAAAATTAGAGTGATCTTTTGTTATAAAAATTATAAGAGCAATGAACATTTGATTACCTGGTGTTACGCACCCAATGGTCTGACCCAATTCGCAATTGATTCTTGATCTTATTTGGTGGAAATTGTTCGCTGATATCATTAGTGGTAATAATATATATTAATATATATATTCATAATATGATACTAATATTATTTTATGTCGATGTCCGATAGATCGAATTGTAAAAAAATTAAAAATTGGTTTTCTTGTTTTCATGCCCTAGACGTGACCTTAGCCTGAAAAGGGTAGGGTAAGGGGCCTCAGAAGTGTAGGCCTTCAGAGCGCTTGGGAGTTTGACCACCTTGAACCCGGCCCGCATATATTGAGTAGTGTAGGGTAAGGATTTGGTAGGGCTCAAGTTAACCAAATTCTAACCTTGAAATATTTTCGAATATGTGTGTCAGGTTTTACCTGATCAATTGGGAGAAACTCAAATAATTGAGGCTGGTGACAATATGTAGGATTAGATCTTGGGGGTACAAATGGTCCCAATAGGCCAAGTTGTTTCATGATTGGGGATGATATATCCATTTTTTTCACCAAACAACTGATAGGTCAGTTTCATGGTACCAAACCAGGAGCACCCTGGTCCACACTCCATTATTTCTGGCCTATTTCATCCTTTAGTCATGCCTTAGCAGAGAGTACATTTCAATATACCCTTTTAGAAAAATTAAAAAAGAAAGGTATATTTCAGCTCCTGAACTTTTTTTTTTTTTTTTTTTTTGAAGTTTTGACTATTTTCTCCATGGCATTTACCTGACCATTCCTTTTGGAGAGGTGCCGGGCCACACTGACACCCTCCAGTAAAGTTAGGAGTGGGAGTCGAATATAAGAATATAACACGTTGAGGAGCAAAACTCAAGTCTTATGCCAATGCATCACCTGGTGCGCTACTTTTGTGTAATTTGAGTGTTTTCTGAACCATTGTGTTCGGTGACTATCACTTTTTTTCAGGTTGTAATGTAAAATATTACAATTGCAAATAATTTAAGCTTCTTAAAATAAGTCATCAACTATGTTCAGAGTTTTCTCTCATAAGGCCTATTTGGATTCATGCCGATCAAGGGAGACGAGAAAAGACTGAGTTAGCAAGAGGATATGGACATAAGGGGTTATCCAATAAGATGAAATTAGCTCAGGAAACCACTAGTTAACTTTTTACTTGTATTAAACTACTATCTTCTTATAATCCTTTATTTTATCTATTTTTCCCTCATTTATACAATATTTTGCTCATTGTATCTATTATATCTAGTTCAAAATTAATTATATTTTAATAGTATATGTTGATAATATCCCGATAAAAAAATAAATTTATTCCAAGATCATCTCTTGTTGATATGATCCTAGTAACCACATCTGTCACATTTTTCTTATGTTAAGGGCCTGTTTGAATGCACAAAAAACATAAGAAAATAATATTTTATAGATTATAATCTTTGATTTTCTAAAGAAAAAAATCTGGTGGATTTGATAACACAAGAAAATTTTTGAAAAAAAAGATTATTTTCTTTCAAAAAGCTCAATATTTTCTCCTACAGCTCCCTTTGTAGAAAACTTTTTACAATATAAAAATCTTTCAAAATGACAATTACAGAGTGGTAAAGTAAAGTAAAGACTTTCGTTCACCAAATCCATCATGATGTGTTTGTTTACATTTATATTAAAGTAAAGTAAAAGTAAATGTCACGGCATGGTAAAGTTGGTGTAAAGTAAAGGTGGGGTAAAGTAGTTTCTTTTTACTTGAATTTACTTTATCACATTTTATCATAGTTTTATATGATAAATAAAAAGTGACTTATTTACAGGTGTGGTAAAGTAAAATAAAAATTGATGTCATATCATAATAAAAGTGAGGTAAAATAAAGGGAGATGAAGTATGTGGTAAAGCAAAGTAGGAGAGAGAGTTGTAAAATAGTTGCTTTTTTGTATTGACTTGACTTTACTATACTTTACCATGGTTTTATGTGATAAAAGAAAAGTAACTTAAGGTAAAATTATGGCAATTGAACTTCACTTTACCACACTACTTTTTTATCCAGATGTAGTAAATTACAAATAAATTAAAACATTTAATAAAAATATATTCTAATAATGTGATTTATTTTAATCATAGCACTTTCCAAAGAACTCAATTTAAAATCTGTAAAATTCTTCAAAAATCGCTAAACAACAAAAATATTATAATATTATAGTATTATATTAATCTATTCTATACTATTTTATACTTGCAAGATTTAAATCTATAAATATTTTATTTTATAAACATCCAAACGGATCCTAAATCAATAACTGTTTTTTTATTATCCAACTAAGGTGCTTGGGACCCATTAGAGAACCATTCCTAGCTAGGGAGAAAACACATGTCCTCACAAAGAGAGAGAAGCTCTATCCTTGAAATAAATTACACCCACTCCCATGAGAACCCGATCCTAAGCAGGAAGATAAGAAAGGGATTCCCAACCAACTGGGTTAGGTCTCTCCCTACTTACAAGCAGTTAACAACATGAGACATCTCCAGCCAAACAACCAGTTGTGGATCCCACACTTCTTGTGTTTGTCATGTAAACATCCCAATATCAAGTGGGATTAGGGCCACGCTGACGGTCCAACAAATAATGCTCAATTGTTTACAGATTAAAAGAATTTTATCATCCAAATTCCGAAGTGGTGGGCCTGGGTATGCCTGCCCTTTTTTGAAGTTTGGTGAATATGACAAGTGTGTACACAAGAGAGAGTTTTTTCAGTCCCACATCGAAAGGGTAGGAAGAAGAGGTCAGAAGAGAGAGTTGATAAAATAGGAGGCTGGACGGTGTTTTAAAGTATCTTTGCGCTTGGGGCAATGACGCAGCTAGTGAGGTTATAACCGAGGCGCGTCAATTGCTGGTTGAAAACTATTTCCAAACCCCCTCTTTGGCCTGGGTTCAGCCTTGTGCTATTGAGAATTTCTGAAAGGGCCTCCCTCTAATCCAGGGTAAAGCCCTACAATTCCTAATCTAAGTTTTGTTTTCTCTACAATCTAGGCCTATTGTTGATGGATTGCATTTTTTATTAGCAGTGACCCACATAGACTTTGTAGCCCCAACCCAGACCGCATGTACCAAAATTGTCAAGATTTAACCTGAGCCCATGTTTGGCCCTTTTTAAAAGTTGGGAGATTAGGATATCATGGGCCAATTGGGTAATGGAGGCTCACCCCCAAGTCCGCCCCAAATTCAAAACAGGCTTCTGCAGGCCGAAGGCCAAGCCTGAGCCCAAAAGGCATAGGTTGAATTGGGCTTTTATGTCAGCCAGTACATGTGGACTCAGTCCTGGCCCAGCTCAAGTTTTTTTTTTTGGCTAACCTGGGGTATCCAAGGTCTCTTTATGTAGCTGACTAACTCCCCTGGGGTGGTGGTCTCCCCCTATTTCCACTCACCGGGTTCGTCGGGCTAGAATAGCCCAGGGTCCCAACACATAAGCAGTCTTCAATGCTAAGACCTCCGGGTGGTTATAGCCCCGGGTCCCAACACATTGGCAGTCTTTGATGCTAAGTCCTTCGGGTGGTTACCCCAACCAACGGTGCTACCTCATTTTCAAGAGTTGCAAGAATTTAAGATGAGATAAAAATACAAGTGAGAGACCATAATTCAAAACCATTAATGTTTCTTTTATCCCTTTTTCTTAAGCAAATAACTTATGATTAAACAAAAGTGCAGGAAAATGCTACATGATAAAAACTTATACCTCCAACAAGATGAAAGAAGGTGCGCGCTACTTAATTAAGTACGGCCAACCTGACCCATCCTGGTGAACCAATTCTAATGTGTGTTAACACTGGATCTTACAAAGGTTGACCCAGACGTAGCCCAACCCTGTTGCTACATACTTGTGTGGTTTATATCAACCTGGCCCAACTGGGTGAACCAATTCAGATTTAGGGTACTTTCGCTCAACAAGACATTTAATTAGTTCAAAGTTAATATAAGAAACTGATTAATCTTTTAAGACCACCCCTAAATTAATAGTTATGACGATTTGAATGAGATGATTCGAGTCCAAAATAATATCCATAATGAGACCTTTTCATAACACTATTTTCCCATTAGTGGCATGTATCAAAATAATATCCACAATGAGACCTTTTCATTACACTATTTTTCCGTTATTGGCATGTATCGAAGTGGTTCTCACTACGTCTAAAGCAACCTGTGAGAAATGCTTCATAAGGCTTAATTATGAAGTACCACAAATGACTCTTTTTAGAAGAGCCCACTTAAATGCATGACAATCAATAATGATCATCATCACATCGTATATGTCATAGGCATGGGTAGTTGGTGGTAGGTAAGAAAACCATTGATGAAATTCCTGCAATTTGCAACGGAGAAGACACGAAAGATTATTTTAATGGAAAGGACATGCAATTTCTAAACCCCAAGGCCCAAATGCTCTTCTTTCTCAAAAATATCATCTTCTCCAATACCTCACTTCAACCTCATCAATGTCTCCATATTATATTTCTTTCTTTTGTTTCTTTCACCAAAAGGCCTAAGTCGACTGAGTCCCTTATAAAACGACTAATCCATGACCTAGTTCAGGTGGTTATTAGGTTGATCAAATAATCCTAAACTTAGTTTTAAGTCCTTGGCCTGTTTGTCGCACCTGAGAGAAGTGAAAGGGGAGTGGAATTGGCCCCAACTGAAGGAAACTCTACTTCTTAATGCGTTTTGGATGGCTTTGAATAGATAAGAGGAGTAGACATGTATGCTGACCTGGAATTCCTTTTTTATTTCTCTTCATTCTACTTAGAGTTACTCCCACGATATATAATAAAGTGCCTTTTACTCCATTCTCTTCATTTCAAGCCTTTCTATTTTTTTCAGTACTAAACATCAACCATCCAAACACATACAAAGTAACTCACTCCTCATTTTATTCAAACCCACTCCTCTTTAACTTTTTTTGCATAATATAGCACTTCACTTTTACTCTATTCCTCTTGCAAACAAACGTGCACCGGATGGCTGAAGAGCACTCCAGTTTTAGCTATGCATTGTGGTTAAATGATATTATTATTCTTACATGGGCTTCTTATCGGCCAAGAGTCTCTCCTTCGTTTAAGAAGAAGGTGATCCTCCTTGCTTTCATAAAGATGATTAATTGAAGGCACTCAAAAATCCATATGTTTTCCCATGCTTTAGAGGTTATTATGGCATCCATCTTTTAACTCTTGTAGTTGAGGTTTCGATTATTAATTTGCTTTTGTATTTTCGTCTTTTTTCAATGAAATTTCATAGGCCTATGAAAAAAAAAAAAGGTCTTTAAAGCATAATAGCTATAAAACATAAAGCTTTTTAATATGATAAAATCTAACAAAGAATAATGTATGAAATAATATGAAACTTGGGAAGGATTTATTGACGGAAGGTGGGTGCCACACCCTCAGGAGATGGAAAAGTAGGGAATTTTATAGAATTTCAATATATATATATATATATATATATTAATTTTATAAAAAGATTGTAAGTTTCATTATTATAGGAGAAAAATCTCTATTACATGTGATTTAATAATATCCATGGTCGGTCTAGCAATCGCCTCGCAATGTGATAAAGCATCAATTACTCATTCATTCATTATCAGACAAATATAGTTTCTAAGAATAAATAAAAGGGGTTTTGCCTATAAGGTATCCCTCAGCCATATATGGATAACTGTCTGTGATAAAAGTCGAGATATTTCTCCACTTGTACTCATGCAGCTTTTATGGACTAAAATGCTCTTGACCGTGAGATTTATATACTTTATGATATTGCATAGATATATTCCCCTTTTAACCCTAGAAGATGAGAACTTTTGCCCAATATTGCATAAATTAAAAAAGAAATTGCAAAATTGCAAACATATGGTCAAGTCTTGTCATTTCCCCTAGTATAGAGAAGGTACAAGGAAATACCTCATGTTTCATCACAAGGCAAGTTTACTGTACATGCAAAACCCAAAATAATAATAATAATAATATTGAGCCTCGAATCAATAGAGATTAAGGAAATATGCTTTGGAATAAATTTAATTGGGAACTCCATATCATTCATTGTTCAAGCCCGAATTTTGAATTAAAATACTATTGATGTGACCCCTTGTATGAATCATGGAGGCTTTACTTTACTTTTACTAATTTAGTAAAGTGACAAACGGGCCCCTAGCGACCCACTCTTGGAAGAAGCACTTTAGACAATGCAATTAAAACTAAAGAGGGAAATTAAAAAAAAAAAAAATTGTAAAATTTTTGCTTCCTCCAATGAGGATGGATATATATAAGAGCCTTAATAGAATCATGTGGCTTACGTTTTGAGCGAGCAGGCTAGATGAATGAGATGGCCCGGTCATCAAGCATTAGCAAAATGTACCCATGTATATCTATATGTCTATATTAAATCAAAGGGATAATGACTGTATAACTGCTCTTATATCCGATAATTGCCCTAGAATAGTCGAAAATAATATAATTCTCGTATAGCTGTTCGTACAAAAAAAGATGCTTTGAAAGTTACGATTTTGCCTTTTTTTTTTTTGCGATATCCTAGGTTTGTATGATATCGCACAATGTTATATCCTATGACTGTAGGATATCTCACAAACCAAGAAATGTCTCACCCTCTAACTTTTTTCCTACCTACTAAAGAGTCTGTTGCTTTTCGATAAATAGATAAAAACAACTATAGTAAAAAACCTTTTCGCCGAGGTTCATCATATTCGATTCTCTTATGGTTTTTCCTCCCATTTTATCTTACCATCTTGCTTTTGATAAAGCTGGAAGACATACTTCCAGTCCATTCTCCTTCTCCATTCTTTGCAACTTTTTATAATGTTTGTTTGTGTGAGGAGCGGAATTGAATAAAGTTAATGGTCAAATCAAGAGAAAGAGAAAGGAGGAGGGAGTTCAAAGTAAAAGGCATAAAACGATAAAAAACTATGAGGATTTTACAGAAAAAAAAAAAAAAAAAACTCTATGTGGCTAGTGGACCTAACATGGAACAAGCCTAGCTAACTCACACTAAACAGGGAATACGTATTGAAAAACCAACTTCTTTTACCATTTTTTTTGTGGCCGATGTCGACCTTCATTTTATGTATTGTCGACCCTCATTAAATGAAAAAAATGATATTCTTAAAATGCACTAAATGAAAAAAGAAAAAGATAAAAGGGAAGGAGTGACTTTTTGTCATTTTGTGTCTTAACTCTCAACTCCCTCTTTTTTCATTTTATCTTAATTTGACTCTTAATTTTATTCCATTATAACCCTCATGCAAACAAACGTGCAGAACCATAATCTTTTAAAACACCTCTGTATTTAATGACTTATCTACGTTCTTCAAAGGACTTGAACTTGGATTTGATCTTACCAAAAGAGATTGAGACTCGACTATCATCCTCATAACATAATTCGTGTAACTCACACATGGCGCTATAACCTAGAATCACAATTTCTCTCGTCCTCTTGCGCCTTAGCCAATTGTCATCATAACTAGGGTTTGCTAAGAGCCACTTCGTTAGCAACTATGTCCCTCACCTAGGTGCTCAGGGTTCAATCCCTAGATATGTTACCCTCTTTTCATTTGAATAAGCTTTCTTCCCACATGTGTAGCCAAACTCATCCCACGTACATGTGCACACTCTCTCATAGGTTACGGGTAAACGAATTCGTGTTAAAATCACATCAACCCGTACACGACTTGTTAACTTAATGGGTCAAAATATCCAATCCGAACACAATCCGTTAATTTAACAGCTTACATGGCCCAACCTGTTAACCAGTTTCGTACTTAAGTCATTTCGAAAATTAAAAGAAAATCCATAAATTATATATATATATATATATAAGGAGAAAAATATATAAGCCACACGAAATTTTAAGTGAGGATCTCGAGTGGATTTCATCTAAAACCCCACTATAAAATAATAATTTTTAATTTATTTCTTTATGAATATAAATTAATTTTAGCTACACTTAGGGACTAAAAAAATATAACGGGTTAAGCGGGTTGTTAACGGATTACTAGCTTAATTCATATACGACATGTTAACATGTTAACGGATTTGACCCGTTAATTACCAGAACTCATTAAGAGCTCACCCGAATCAGTTAATATCGTATTTGTTCGTATCGTATTAACAGATCGTGTGGCATTTTAACAGCTTTTGTCACGACCCCTTTGGTTTGGCTAAAATTATCAGGTCGAGTCTCCGGGTTGGGTCTGGAACTAAGGTCACAACTCACAAGCAGACGTCAGTCAGAACTCACAGGGTAACCTCTTCCCCATGAGGGCAGTTATGTCATTTGAGATGTAACGTAACACCGCACCTCTGCGAACTCTGTGGTAGCGGTACTTTGCTTACTGCACAGATGGGTTTAGAGCTGCGCCCGGTACGGAACGGATACGCTACGGATACGATCAGACAAAAAGCAAGCTTAAAGCGTACCATATATGTAGACTTTCTGCTGACAATTGACATTCTCTCCTTAGTCCTATCTATCTAGCAAAAATTAGGTTTGGTGAATGAATCCTTATTTACTACCCGGATTTAAAAGCCACCTTGATTCACTCCTTTATTAATGCTCTAAATGCACATGATATTTCTCTTGGAGGCCCCTCAAATTTGAACTCGATCTAAGCTCAAAATCATTGTATTTTTCTTTTCTTTTCTTTTCAAGTGTAGGCAAATTTTACTTCATTTAAGGTTAGAAAATGAATATTAGATCTTTTCTGAGAGAGAGAGAGAGAGAGAGAGAGAGATTTTATTTGAGTTTTCTATTTTTATTTTAATCAAGTATTTTGATACCTAAGCTCAAAATTATTGTATCTTTCTTTTGAAATGTAGGCAAATTATACTTCATTTAAGGTTAGAAAATGAATGTTAGATCTTTTCTTCAAGAGAGAGTGATTTAATTTGAGTTTTCTATTTTAATTTTAATCAAGTATATATTTTGAAATCTAAGCTGAAAATCATTGTATCTTTCTTTTGAAATGTAGGCAAATTTTATTTCATTTAAGGTTAGAAAATGAATGTTTTGATCTTTTCTTCAAGAGAGAGTGATTTTAACTTTTCTGTTTTTATTTTAATCAAGTATTATTTTGAAATCTAAGCTCAAAATCATTGTATCTTTCTTTTGAAATGTAGGCAAATCTTACTTCATTTAAGGTGAGAAAATGAATGTTAGATCTTTTCTTCAAGAGAGAGTGATTTAATTTGACTTTTCTATTTTTATTTTAATCAAGTATTTTGAAATCTATGCTCAAAATCATTGTATCTTTCTTTTGAAATGTAGGCAAATTTTACTTCATTTAAGGTTAGAAAATGAATGTTAGATCTTTTCTTCAAGAGAGAGTGTTTTTGACTCTTCTATTTTTATTTTAATCAAGTATTTTATGCATGATCGATCGAGGGTGGGATGGAGACAGCATTTAATTGGTTCCAAGTGGGAGTTTTATTTTGCTCCTTGGTTAAGCATAGGAGGTTTTTTTTTTTTTCCCTATGAAGGGACTGCATGTACATGTTTGCTCTATGGGTTCACTTGGCCCAAATTTGATTAGTACAACTATTTTCATGCTCTTATCTCCCACGATCTGCTATTGTGCCCAATTCTATATTAATTCAAGCTATAATCCCCCTTTTACCAAAATAAAATCGAAGCTACACTCACCCGTTGAATTGAGTCTCGAAAATTAAAAAATATTAAATTTTAAGGTTTTATATTAAGGGCTAGAACAATATGACAGGACTGATTTTTTACATGGCCCTCTTTTTTTTTTTTCTTTTTTTTTTTTATGAAAGATGTTTTCATGTATGATGTATCCTATTCTCAATGATAGAAAGGTTTTCCTACTTCAAAAGTCAAAATTCAGGGGGTTCTTCTTTTCTTTTCTTTTTCTTAATCATGGACTTCAACATAAACAGTATATGGCATTTCTAGTGCCGGACATTCACACAAGATCTCTTTGGTCCGTTTCTTTATCCGAATTCCAAGAATTCATGTATGGGGGGCTTTCAGATTTTCCAAAAACTATCCCCATAGGTGGAATTCCAAATCCCTCCTCTTGATGGAGCATTTGAAGTTTCAACAAAATACATAAAGAGTGGAATTCAAGGAATTTCAAAAATTCCAAAGGCCCATTTCTTTATCAGAATTCTATGAATTCATGTATGAAGAAATTTCAAATTCTCCAAAAGCTATCCCCATTGAGGTGGAATTCCAAATCCCTTCTCTTAATGGACCATTTGAAACTCCAGCTAAATGCATAGAGAATAGAATTTCAAAAGATCATTTTAGACCTTTCTAGATGGTTGGAATTTGAGATTTTGGTGAAAGAAACATTACATTTCAAATGTTAGGGGACAAGATGTCACATCATGTCCAATAAGCCTCAACATATCAAATTCTTGTCGGGAATTATATTCTGGCAAAGAAACAAGTCCAAAATGTCATTTGAGACCTTTAAGTGGTTGGAATTTGAAATTTTTGTGAAAAAATGTTATATTTAAAAATGCTAGGAAACAAAATGTCACATCATGTCTAAGAAACTCCAACATAACAAGTTTTTGTCAAGAATTCTATCATGGCAAAAAAACAATCTCAAAAGGTCAATTGAGATCTTTTAGCTAGGTGCCTGAAATTATAGGTTCCATTGTATTTCAAATGACAGGGGACAGGATGTCACATCATGTCAAAGAAATCCCACCATAGTAAATTATTGCCAGGAATTATATTCTGGCAAAGAAGCATACCAAAAGGTTATTTGAGACCTTTTAGGTGATTAAAATTTGAAATTCTGACAAAAGAAATGAAGTATTTAAAATGTGGACAAGATGTCACATCATGTTAAAAAAAAATCATTAAAATAGAAAATCCTTGTCTGAAATTCTAATATAAAAACAGGCCCATGCTTAGAAGATGGAGATTAAGATCCTCATAGCCACAAGTGCAAAATCTCGCTAGTAAGAACATCCAAAGCTCAAAATCATTATATTTGGGTGTTTTATGTTTGGGCCAAATTTTTACTCCAACATAAGTTGAATATATTAAAGAAGGGGAGCACTGCACAACACCCGTGCGTTTCTTAGGAGAAAACACCTCTTCTAGTTGGGCCCAATGAGATGTATGATGATCATGAAAGTCTATTGGATGAAAAGATCCATATGAAGCTTACCTATGTGCAAAATCGTAAGGTTATAAAGTCATCCTAACATTTTGATCCATGGCCATAAGATTTAATGGTTTATAGGCATCATTTTATCATGTTTTCAATGCAATTGTGAAAAAAAATTGAATGAGTGTCAAACTTGGACTTGTAATTATTCATGGGGGATAGTATATGTGTGAAAATATTAGACTGACTCAGCATAGGCCCCGTGACAAAAAAAAAAAAAAGAGATGCAGAAAAATGAGCGTAGAGATGCAGAAGAATGAGCGTTTTTAAAGTGGGGCGTATTTTTGAACTTTCTGTTTTATATGGTCAATCCAACGGTGTTATAATATTCACTTGATTACAAGAGGCCCTACTTAACCGATTGTATGGAGCTCTCCCCATATATAGAAGATAGAAGACAGAAGATATGATTCATGCATCAAATTCAAACCTCCTTCATTAATACATCCGCATACTACCAATACAATATAGATAACCGTTACACCCCCACGCGTCCCACACTCATCTTTCCATCTTTGGCTTCATATTCCTTTTATGATAACCCTAGCTTTGATGCCTTTAAGTCATGATTTGGGTTGTTTACAACTTCTGATTTTTATCTCCCATCTCTCTTCTTCCCTTTCCCGTCATTTCTCTCTCCCCCAAACACCTCTCTATAGCTTCTGCTCCTTCTTCTTCTACTCTTCTTCTCTCTCATATTTCTTTCTTCTTTTACTTTCTTTGGTTTTCAATCGGCCCACCAACCTCAAGTTTTATTTCTTCTTCTTCTTCTTCTTCTTCTTCTTCTCTCTTTGTTGCATTAAAAGAAAGGAAAGGAGAAGAAAAGCATTGAAATGGCTGATGAAAAGGTCTATCCCACCCCACTAGCTTCCAATGAAGATATCATCAGCAATCCGACGGTTTTCATGAACGCTCTCCGCCAGTTCCACTCCACGTTGGGCACCCGTTTCATGTATGTCGTTTTTCATGTACTTTTTTCCTCCTTTTTCGGCGTTACAAAATGGTTTCAAAACATGGCCGAAATAGACTCGTATCGCCCGATACATAAATTTTTCGGCATGATAGTTTTTGATTTACAACCACCTATAGATGTTTATCCTTTCTTTTTGTTATTTTATTTGATCTAAGACACTCTAAAATGCAGAAATTGAAAAAAAAAAAAAAAAAAAAAAGTAGTCATGTTTTTCTATGATTTTATAAAAGGAGCCGAAAGGAACTGATAAATCAGGCAAAGAACGATATATCGGCCGATAAGTAAAGCTCCGTAACAGAGCCCATACATCATCCAAAACCATATTACAATTTCCAACCCATAAAAAGCATTATTTTCCTAACCGTGTTGGACACTTTGGTAGTCGATCAGTTTGTCTTCTCTTTATCTTCAAGTAACAAACTTCCAATATCCAAATGACTTCAAGCATGCTTCTCATTTCATCAATATATTCTAATACGTGAATGTTGTTTTTCTTTTTAATAGGATTCCGGTGATGGGAGGAAAGGGGCTGGATTTACATTTGCTGTATGTAGAAGTCACTAAAAGGGGTGGTTTGGAAAAGGTATTAAAACTCATTTTCACTAGTTTCTTTTTTTTTTTTTTTTCTTTTTTTAGTTAGGTTACTTTGATGGGGATTGAAAATGGTGACATGGGTCTTATTTGTTTGGTGGTTTTTTCATGTGGGGTGATTATGGATAGGTAATTAAAGAGAAGAGATGGAAGGAAGTGATTGCAGCTTTTAAGTTCCCTCCTACCACAACAAGTGCTTCATTTGTGCTGAGGAAGTACTACACTAGCCTACTTCACCATTTTGAGCAAGTTTACTTCTTTAAAGTTCAAGGGAAATTGGTACCTCCAGCAGGTAAATATGTGAAGCCTTAACTTTTTTGATTTCTTCAGGTTTTTTTTTCTTTTGTTTTGGGAAATTCACATGTACCATCTGAACTGTTTTATAATTACAAATAACCCCCTGCCTTTTCTTGTCATTTTTATTTCATTCATTGCTTTTGATTTCTTTAGCTTTTTATTTTTATTTTTTGGGAAATTTAACATGTTTTTTTGCAATTAAAGAGAGCTATTTATCTTTTTTTATTTTTAAAAATAACCCCTCTGGTAATCTTAAAAAACTCTCCATCAATCACCCTGACTCGGTGTAAGTGTCGAGTTTTGACCTGTTGATAAAATCCAACATATTTTTGTCTAAGAAGATGAAAGTTTTCTCAGATCTAACTTTATTTGGATCAAAATATTTCTTGCTTATGTTTTTTCCTCCTCATCATGAAAATAAAAAAACCCTTTATTTGAATAAAATTGTAGGCATTGATCATGACTAAATTGACTGAGGCCTTTTGTTTTTTGCATTATCAGCCCAAATTTAATTCAAGTGAGATAGAACTAAGATGTTTTTTTTTAATCTTTTTAGGACACAGTATAGTAGTGTGTGTCTTCAGTTTATTAAAATAGAGCACTGACTGATAATGGCAAGGTGGTTGACCAAGATCCTAATCATAATGGAGCTGATAGATTTTAAGAATACCATAGGTGGTTACTTTAAAATAAAAATAAAATTATAGGTACTTTCTGTAATTGTAAACGATAGAGGTGATCATTCTATGCAAATTTCTCAGTTTTTTTTTTCTCTTGGGTGCTTTTAGAAATGAAAATTGTAAAAGATAGAGGTGATCATTCTATGCAAGTTTCTGACTTTTTTTGTTGGGTGATATTGGAAATGGAGCTGCTTCCTCTTCTTCTTCTCTTTTGTATTTGATATCTTCTGATTTTCTTTCCTTTGGCAGTGACAATGGCAGTGAAGACCCCTCCTTCATGCAAACCTGCGATGCCCTGTGTAACCGAATCTGAACCTGACTCATTGCTGCAGCAGCTGCAGCAGCTGCAGCAGATGGTGTGTAAGAGGCAAAGAGCTTTCCCCACTCTAGAATCAGGAGGTGAGTTGGATATCTATCTATCTATCTGACTTGGAAATTTAACATGCTTTAAAGAAAGAAGTTGGATGTCATATGTTACTCTGGACTGCCTCAAATTTTAGTCCTCATGGTTTTTACAACCGTCCCCATCTCTCATGCAGCTCTTAGAGCAGGATAATTATTAATCAGTTTTTTTTTTTTTTTTTTTTTTAGGAGTTTTAAGGATCAGCCATTTTTAAAAATATTTATGGCCTCATGCTGACCTTCTTTCACCTTCTAAGAATGTAATTTCTAGACAACCATTGCATATATGGATAGTTAACAAATCTAAAAATTTTAGATAGCTAATCATCAAATCTCTCTTTATCAAATACCACGGCGAGGACGTTAAGTATAGATATGATCATCGGACCTATTTTTTCCATTTGATTTTAGACAATCATATCAACAGCTCAAATATTCCAAATTTTTGTTTTGTGCTTTCTCTTTTATCAATAAATAAAAGGATTAAGGCTATTTTTGGATGCTGGGGCAACCTTATCAACAGTGGGCCAAGTAGGCCCAATCAAGAATCAATATGCCACTGTCAGCTAACTAGTGAACTTTTTTCCTCTGAATGGTTAAAAAAAAAATTTTTTTTTTTTTTTTTTCAATGGTTAACTAGTGACTATTATAGGAATCACTCTCTTTTGAGTCGACACTTGCTATGGCGTCTTGGATTAAGGTGGCCATGGATTGGTGATCCTGCTGGGTAGCAGATACTCATGGGGCCCACATATTACAGGGTCCCACTCCCACTTAGATGGGGACTATTTTTTAAAGTATACCGCAGGGCACTGTACTTTGGACTCCCATTGGTGAAATATGGACATTGGGCACCGTAACTTAGGACTGTATTTCAATTAATGAACCTGCGTACCATCTCCCAATGTAGCCTGCAGGCTATTGTCACTTTACTACTTTAGATAGGCATTCGTTCCGGTGCAGAGCTTCCACACATTTGCACTTCTTAAAAGCCTCACACCACAATGGAACTCGAATTTAGATTGCGCCGCGAATGACTCGACCCACAAGTATGAGTTCTTATAATATAGGCCACCCTAATTAAGCTGGGTTCCAGAGCTGTAGAACACATTGTGGGAGCCACGTTTTCATCATGGCTCCCAGGTTTTGATACCATTTGAATCAATTAGACCATTGGATCGAATGTACACTCATTTTGGATGATAAAAAAACTTTTTTAATCGGAGCCGATAACATGAATCAAGTAACGATGGTGATGATCGGAGCATCCGTGAGGGGACCTGGCCCGTGTTGGGGGAGATCTTTGGATCCCCACTTTCCCTTGCCCAGTTGAGGTTCGAGGTGGGCCCCACAAGCACCGGCTCCGGCACCGGCCACTCAACAAAGGGGCTCCCTATATAATACGTTACATGGTATATTCATACAAGGGGGTATTATTTGAAAAGGTAGGCCATGTCGTTTGGTTAAGTAAGACTCAATCAAGTTCTTAAAATGCTCATCCACTCTTTGAAAATCCAAATCCAAACCATTCAAAATATATGCTAACCCATGTTTACTCTGGTAAAGTCTGTGATTCAGCGTGCTCGCCACTGTTTAGTTTGGACACACTTGAAAAGGATTTGGCTTCAATTACATGTTAATTAAACTCTTTTATGCAGTGGGGCGAACATAACATGGATCCAAGCCGTCAATATAATACTAACTTTATGTGTTTATATATGACCAAGATTTCAGGATAATTAGAATATTTTAATTTTAATTAGAGGAATGTGAAAAAAAAAACATGACCAAAATGTGTGCTTGTCTAATGCAACAAAGAAAATAATTTTGATTGGATTTTAGTAATAAGTTATGGAGATACAGATAGCTACATCAGGCCTATTTCTTTATTGCAATTCAGAGAATTCCAGTCCCAAGAATTTTGAAATTCTGTGACATGGTGGAGTTTCTTCATGCTCCTTTGTACGTGAGCATCCAAAAATCCCATAAAAATATAAAGGAGTTTGAATTCCAAGATTTTCAAAGGTCATCTTAGACCTCTTAGTGGCTGAAATTTTGGATTTCTTGTAAAGAAATATGATATTTTCAAATGACAAGAGACAATCCATACCAAAATCTTGTAAAAATTTCTAGTAAAGAAACAGGGACCTAATGAGAAATCTGAATTATAAAAAGATGGGCTTGAAAAAACTAAATTTATTGTTAAATTAATTTTCAATTGTACTTTAACCATGTTTTACTTCAATTGATTGATTGGTTAAAAGGAAGATATGGAGCATGCTATAAGAGGTTTAAGGGTAGCGTTTGTGATATAATAAGCCAGAGATAAGTAGATTATAGAATTATGATTTCAATTGAGTTTGAAATTCACTTTTTGATAAAGAAATTTCCTTTTTTTTAAATAACAGGGATCACTTTTTTATTTTATTCTTGTATAAATTGAGATATTTTCCTCCTAATAAAGTGACGGTCAATTCTATACAAAATGTAGCATTTTAAAGTTTTATTATGATTGATTTTTGAAAATGTGACCTTTAAAATTACTTTGGGTAGACCCACAACTGGAATGATTTAAATCTTTAGAAAGTGTATGCAACCATATATTTCATCTAATCTTATTTGACCACACCATGTGGTTAACATTATATATATATATATATATATAATCACTCCTTCATATGTTATTCATATATTTACATGTTTATTCCTCTTCTTTTTTTTTTTTTTTTTCGATTTTGTGAGAGTGCCATGTCATAAAAATGCTAAAAGATAACTAGGTTTACTCCTTCTATGTATGTCAGTCACAGGAGTAGCGAGGACATATGAAGGCTATGGATTGGCCAAATATTTTCTTTAAACCGCATCATCCTAACTCTTGTTTTTACAATTTAGTGGTTTAATGGTTGTTTTAAGTGAATCTTTTAATGTAATTCAATCAAACAACAAATGATGGTTGAATCTAGTGGAGAATTAAACAACCCCCTTCCCCCACACAAAAAGAGACTTTTAGCGGAAAAAATTGCCTTTAGCGACGGTTTTTTTTTATCCCGCCACCAATAGTAATTTGTCCACATTAGAAAGTTTTTTCGCTGTTAAAGTGCAATTTTTACTCTAGACGGTCTATTAACAGCATTTTACGGAATTTTTAGTGGCGGCTTAAAATTGCTGCCATAAAAAGGTATATTTAGCGGTGGGGAAAAAAAATCGCCGCCGCTACCGACAGTTTTGTCCTACTCTAAAAAACCTTCATTTTGTAAAAGTCTTACAAAGGGTGAAACCTGTGATTATAATGGATTAGATCATTTATTTGCAATTTTTATACCATAGATGAACAAAATATAAAGTTTGCCAGCCCATTGGAGCTTAGGGTCACAAAACTCATTATTTAGATCCAACCTACCAACCTATCTACAAATCTCGAAATACTATTGAAAATTTACTGCAATAGTTAGATCTGAATGAATAATTGAAGGCCTAAATAACAAACACTTGCGTTTTGTCGGACCTCGTCCCATATCACTTCAGCTCACTTGACCATGAATTTCTATATATATATATATATATATATATATATATATATATACACACACACACTAGTGCGACCAAATATGCATCTAGAAATTTTCTTTATTTGTAATTAAGTTTCTAATAGTGGCTCAGATTCGATTTTAGTAGGTTTTCATTTATTTTGGAACTCCTATTTGATCAGGACATATAATTGTAGGGGCAATGGGACTTGAATGTGAAATTTAGGGTTTTGTAAAGATTATAAAGTTTATGGGAAAGGATATTAAAAGAGATCTATCAAATTAGGATAATGTCATTGTCATAATCTTTAAAGCCTTATTCCATCTATTTTAGATCTACTTATAAGAGCTCCACTTTCATTGGAAAAAAGAAGAAGACATGTTTTGTGCAACTCACACGATCACACCTTATCTTACTATTTCATTCAGTTCAAGATCCTTTTTGTATATCCCTTTCCTTAATTCTTTTTGTTACACTTTAATACTTTGTTTAGTTGATTATCGTCTGTTTGTGTGCTCAGACCATCTCAAACAATGCCATTAAAGTCTCTCTTCCATTTGAGCTGAATTCATGAGGGTTTCATCTTTTTCACCGAATCCTAATGACACAATTTCTTGGACTCCACCTATTCATGTTAGCATATGGATCTCAACAACAACAATGTATTTTAGCTTTTTTTTCTTTTTTTTTCAACATTCCACTCGATATAATAATGCAAGTGTGAATACTACATTAGAAAAATGTTCCCCTAATCAAATTGGCACTTGATTGAACAACACTCGTGAGTTTAAGGTAGGTGAAAGAAGATGCTTATGGAATTTTCCCTAATCTCATGAAAAAGCACAAAGCTGCCTTCATGCATTTGTATCTCTAGGTTTTAGCTTTCATCTTTCATTGAAAAAAAACCAAATAATGACAAAAACCCAAAGCTCACTTTGAAGGTGCTCATTATTGCAATCATGAGGTTGCAAGTCATGTTATCAATAAAAAAGTGAAAAACCCAAATAAAAGCAAAAACATGAAGCACTCTTTGAAGGTGCTCATTATTGCAATCATGAGATTGCAAGTCATGTTACCAATAAAAAAGGGAAAAAAATAATTGGGTCATTTAGTGTATGGTCAAGGTGAGTGAGAGAAGTTGTTTTTGAACTTAAATCTGTTAGGGGTCTGTTTGTTTATAACAAATACATAGGAATTGAATTCATAGAATTCATGGTTAAATGAGCTCCATAAAATTACTAAAGACGTAAGGGTTGAAGGATAGGAGGTGAGGGAAAGGAAATAAGGTAGCAAAGTTGATGGGGCCTTGACTTTCATAGGATTGTAAATTACTAGCGTGTTGTCTGGGTATTCTTTTTCATCTTCCCTTGATTCAATTTCTATAAAAGGAAAGGTCATTTGATGTCGATTTATGGATATTCAACTTTGGTCTTCATTTTTAACCACTTAGGGTATGAATTCCTATGTGTTCTATGCTAATAAATAGGTTAAAAGAAATTACTAAAAAATGGCAAAAATGAAATTCTAAAGTTTGATTTATTTGCATTAGAATACATAGGAAATCATGGTCAAATGAGCTCCACCAAGGATTATTAAAGAGGTGAAGTGTAAATGATATAAGGTGAGGGGTGAAGGACATAAAGTAGCAATGTAGATGGGACCTTGATTTTCTTATAATTTGAATTACTAGGGTGGCAGTTGAGTATTCACTTCTCATCTTCCCTTGATCTGCTTTCTATTAAAACAGAGGTTATTTGATGGTTATTTTTGTATGATGGGACCTTTAACTTTCTTATGATTTGAATTACTAGGGTAATGGCTGAGTATTCATTTTTCATCTTCCTTTCATTTATTTTGATCAAATGGGAGATTATTTGATGGTTATTTTTTGTAAATTCACCTTGGACCTTCATTTTTAACTATTTGTGGCATGAATTCTCATGTATTCAATTCTTATGTATTCAATGCAAACAAACAGGCGCGTAATCATTAGATTTCAAATTGGTAAACATAAGATTATAAAATGCTATAAGCAATAACGATCATTTGAAAACTGTTTGAAGAAAAAGTATCCAACTTTGTACTGTGATTCACCAAGTTTCTTTGGTTGTAGAATTCTATTGAATAGTAGTCCTAGGCTAGTGCAAGAAACTAATCCATTTTTCTCTACTTGATCATCTTCTTTTGTTCAGAGCCTATGAATTTACCTGTGATGGGAGTCATTAACGGCAAATTTGACAATGGATACTTTGTAACGGTAACCGTGGGTCTTGAGACATTCCAGGGAGTGCTCTACCATGTTTTTGAAGATGCTTCCACCTCTTTGGCAACTCCAAACAATGCCATTGTTCCTTATGTCGCTCCTCAACCCCAGCGAAGACGGAGGAGGGGGAAGAGAAATCGAGATCCCAATCATCCAAAGCCCAATCGGAGTGCTTACAACTTCTTCTTTGCAGAGAAGCACTCCAAGCTCAAACTGCTCTACCCTCAAAGAGAGAGAGAATTCAGTAAAATGATTGGTGAATCTTGGAGCAAACTCACTCAAGAGGAAAGGATGGTGAGTGGAACAGTTTAAATTTTCATTCTTCTTATAAAGATCTATGAATTGGAATCTATAGGGGGACCATAACAATTTCCACCCTCCCATGGGAAATGGTTACTCATGTTTCACCCTACAAAAATGAATATTAGGAATCTGTAGTTCCCTATAGATCACTAACCTTGACCCTTCACTCTTCATGCTTCAATAAAAGGCCCTTCTCTTTGAAAAATTGGTTACAATATCAGTACCATCATACTAATAAGAGCCCGTGTGCATGAGTAGAAAATGTCCATAGTTCAAATTTGTACTGTGAACAGTTTCTCGGCTCATTTTCTCCAGTCAACCCCTAAAAGTTATTGCAGATTACCCAAACCATTTGATTACTTCCCAACAAATGGAGTGGAGAAAGCTATATGAATATCATGGAGCAATCAACCCAAAGGCTAAATTGAATGATTTGGAGTCCTTGTCAGTGTTTTTTTTTTTTTCTCTGGGGCACCATCCGCAATGGCGTTGCTGTTTTATTCATTTGGATACTCTCGGCGAATACTGTACAGATAATTTTCATACAGAGATGGTAAAGCAAAGTTTCTTATTGTTCAGCTGATTTTGTATGACCTATTTTCCATGTTTTCACCATTCTTTGCCATGGTTCTCCAATTTTGACAGAAATATAATGCTTGCGGAGTAAAGGATAAAGAGAGGTACAAGAAAGAAATGCAAGAGTACAAGGAAAGACTGAAATTGGCGCAGCACAAGGAAGCTGCGAGAGCCGGCCCGTCATCAATTATAGAACTGGACTGAAACAAGAAAGGGAAGAGCTGACCAGGCCCTTCATCCTTGTGCCTTTAGCTATTGGATTAGATACAACTTTCAAAATCCATGAGTGACACCTCCCTTCTCTTGTTTCCTAGACAATCATTTATGATGTTGTGTTCTTCCTGTATTGTGTGTGTAACATTGAGCCTCATGTTCTTTTTAAGTTCTAGGGGACTGAACTAGCAGTGATCTTTGTTAGGAAAAATTCCTGTTTTGTGGTTTCATGGTTCTGCAGTTAAAGACCCACCTGGCACCTGGTGAGTTTCCTGACTTCCAAAAATACTTATGGTTCAATCAAAGTGAACCATATCATAATTCGCATTCGACCTTATGACTCGCAATTCAGATCCCATCAGAGTTACCTGACTTCCATCAATGTTGAAAGGAAGAGTAGAGTCGTGTGCAGGTTCAATGCAATTGACCCCAGAAAAAGTTTTCAGGTTTGCTGCCTGACTATTTAGTATTGGATTTCATGATTCACATTGTAATTAAGTGTTTTACATGTGATCTGACTGATCGGATGTCTTAACTCCAATTGGAGTAAAATTTGGCCCAGATAAGTTATCAAGTTTGCTGCCTGACTATTTAGTATTGGATTTCATGATTCACATTGTAATAAAGTGTTTTACATGGGATCAGACTGATCGTATGTCTAACTCTAATTGGAGTAAAATTTTGTCCAGATAATGCACAAGGAGATGTTTCTCAAAGCCGCACGTTTGTGTAGCCCATTTCAGCGGAAAAGGATGTGATTTTCTGTGAAAACTAACTTCCTTTTCATGTCTTTGGTGTGGAGAAAATTATTCGCCACGTCAGCTTTTTTCCTTTCTAGGCATGGAAATAGACTTCCTATAGGGGGTATGGGAAGTCCATTTTCACGGAAAACTGACCCATCGTTTCCTCACTCCCACCCTCACTCCACCGAGCCACTCTCTTTCTTTCCCCTCCCCTCCCACCCCCACCCACCTCAAACATATACCGACCCACCCACCCAGTACTTTTCACTAAACAATAGTTTTCACTAAAGAAATCCGCACTGCACCAAACAACATTAGCACCTATTCATCAAGGAAAAACTTTTTGCACCAAACATGAATTTCTAACCTCCCTAGAAAACATTTTCTGAGGTATTTAAAAATCATAGAATTTGCTAATGTGACAATTTCATCTTTCCATGGAAATTGCCTCTACACGAAAGTGCCCTTAAATGCCAGAACCACGTCTCCTTAGCACCGTTCCAGTTTGACAAATATATAGTATGCTTGTGAGTTCTGATGTCGATGGGTATAATAACAGCAATACCTTGAAGCTGTTTGAGAAAATGGTCTAAGGAGAGATGATGGGGAAGAGGAAAAGTGGGAGAAGGTTAAGAAACAATGGTGAGCATTGTGTTGGTCCATTGTATACCATGTATTTGTTGTTCTGTCGAAATGCCTCACTTCATATGAAATCTCAACCGTTTGTTAACATTTAGGTACCGTTTGGGAAGGAGGTAAAATGGAGGAAAGGAAAAAAAAGAGGAGAAAATGGAGGGAAAGTGGGTATTGAGGGTGTTCGGGAAGGGGGGAGGAAAATGAGTGTAGGGCCCACTCCAAAATTCTCCCCTCAAAAGTGGGGGGAAAATGAGGGGCAAAGAGGGGAATTTGTTTCAAATTTTACTAAATTACCATTTTGTCCAATTAAAACTTTTGCAAAAGCAAGGATAAAATGGTCTTTTGTCTCTCTACCCACAAATAAACAAAATTATACTTTTTCATTTTTCTTCCCCCTACTTTTTGACAAGAGGAGGTAAAATTAATTTTCCCTCTTCTCCCCTCCCCTCCCATTCATTTTCCTTCCCCCTCAAATTTTCCCTCCCCCCTCCCCAAACATAGTGTTAGCATGTGATGGTACGAAGCATGTGAAATTACGAGGGTCAGCGTCAAATAGGCAGTCAACAGTATAATCTGGTGACGCTGAATTTCGAGTCCATCTTCCAAAGCCAAGAAAAATAGGAGGGTTGGCATCACATAGCCAGTCACACATGCAACTAAACCAGACCAATGTTTGAGTCTACTATGAATAGTTGCAGTCAGGTCTAGCCAATGATGTTGATGATGGAGAGTCATGGAGAAGAGGGGAACTAGGAAAAAAACTTGGATGTAGCTGGGCGCATATCAAAAACAGACTTCATGCTCTGTGGCGACCAATGGTGTGAATTTTTGGTCGACTCCGAGAATCGGAAGGAGTCGAATAAAGTTGGCTGGTAGTGTCCCCAACATGGGTGCTGTGCTAAATGTTTTGGGTGCAGAGATGAAGGCAATGTGGATTATTTTGCACAAGAGAGGGCCGTTTTTATTGTCATAAATCAAGTAACTCAGCTTACATGTAAATGAGGACTCATGCATTTTTAGATAACAAAGTTACTTGGAAGGGAGAGTTGTTTTGTTCTTTGCCATAACTAACTATAGGTAAACAGAGGTACAGGTAAATTACATTTACAGGCAACTGAGTGCAGGGCAACCGAGCATGGAGGCCTGTTATGTCTGGGCCAACTCACACTGGCAATGAGATGGTATTCTGGTCATCATAAACATTACAATTTCTCTAAACTGTGTCACTGCAATGAATGTGGTTTCCAGAGGCGCAAGAAGAGTGACTAGAGATACCAATTGCTTCCACGATTTTGTGGTTGGAGCTTCCCATATACAATGGACCTGATGGGCTTTGTGCTTGATGAGCCTGGGCTGTCCTAGAGGCAGGGCCAAACAGGCCTTGGGCTGGATACACCGATGATTCAAAATCAAAACCCAAATTGTGGCAGCCCCTTCTTGAGTTTCATCAGTTCTCTTGAGTTGCATTAGTTCTCTCCAACTTGGAGAAAACTTGCCCTCAAGTTTCATTGATGTCCTCTTTGGTCTAGCTCCCATTAGAAGTCCTCCAAGCATGCTCTTGTGAGGACTGGTGAATGGAAGCATGAAAATGAATTATTCAAGATCATGCTTCCCAGGCTCTCAGAATTACGGCTACTTGAATGAGTTGTGGAGGCAAGCACAATAAGTGAGTGGATGAGAACTTTGTACAAATATTTATTCTAGCAACCTTATAATGAAAGTGGATACATTCGATCCCATAATGTTGTGTTTCAAATGAACTTCTTGAAACTTAGTGATTAAGCTTTATTTTTGATAAAATTCATGAGTCTGATCCACTCAAAACATTTAGTTCAGCAATTCCTTAACTAAGGGTGGTGTTGATGGATTATATACCAAGAATTCTTTCCCTGCTATTAATGTTCTTTGATCAATGCAATTTATTCTCCACAATGTTCATTAATAGGCCACTCATATGTCCATTAATTTAGTAGTCTTTGCAACATTACTGTTGTTCAACTGTAAATCTTTCAAAAAAGGGGGGAGAGAGAGATAGAGAGCAAGTTCAATTAAGATCTATTTTGTTGCAAAGAATGAGAATGCAAACAAGTATTCTGAAAAATGTGATACTTTTTTATCACTTCTAAATATGTTTTTCATGTGTTATATAAAAAACCACATTCCCTCAAAAAGCATCACCGATCTCATGAATTGGTAGCTTTGAGTTTGAGTACAATTAAGCACAAGTTGTCCATGTTGATGAAAACCTGGAGGAAGTCATTTCAGGCATCTTGCGGAGGTTGATGTCAACCGGCAACATGCGGAATTCAATGTCAAGCTCTCTGAAGATTTCGATCATATGCTCGACCAAACAGGATCTCCTCGCCCACCTCTCCCCCATGTTTTGATGATTCATGCGGTGTTGTGACCAGACTGCAAATTGCAACTTGTTCATGTCAACGACATCCTTCATCACGATCATCGGGTTTGGGTACCAGTGTTCCTTCTTTCCCTCAATCCACCTTTGATGTAAGTTGAAAAACAAAAAACATTTTAAGACAGTCATTTAAATGTTGGGCTGTGTTATTTAGTCTATATGATGCTTGATCAAGAGAAGTAGCACCTTTCGTTGCTCATCAGCAAGGGCACATTACACCAACCTTTTGGTGGAACTTATATATTTGTCTGGTGCGCTCCATCATGGAGCCTGCCCAAATATCTCAGTGTTTTGATTATCTCATCTCATGGCTTACAAATGGAAATTTAAATCAAGGGCCCGCATTTAATGAGGGCCAAGCTGATCTATTAGTATCACTAGGTTCTAGAGATTATTGGGTTCATCCATTATAGTATCCACTGTTGAAGTTTTTTTGGCCAGTTGGTGCACCAAAATATGGGCCAATTGTACACTTTGAAGTCTAAGCAAATGAAATGATTGACACTATATGAGTGGATCTTTATATGATTTCCTCCATCATAGATTGTAAAAAGAAAACAGACCAAAATCACATTATTAGAGATGCTAGCATAAAGCAAAAACTTTTTAAACAAAAATATCATAGATATGAAAATGGAACTCATTTTGATACTCACTCCTTAACTCTCTCTCTCATGATGCCGATCTTTTCTAATGAAGTTGAGACATGAACACAAAAATCAATCGCTTCCCCCATATCTGGACTCCTATAATAATTGCTAATAGGTTGGGTAGAGAGTTGACTGTTTGGATATGCAATCTTCTGGTTGTCATACCTTAGAAACACCGTTGTCAGGATGTTCATTTCTTCAACTATCATCTGGATTTTTCACATGTATAGAGACATCAAGATCCTGTAAATTTCCAACAAAGAAAAACATTCAAATGAAGGGTGTTTAAGTTCTGTTCATTTTCTACCTGAACGCCTTCAATTTCACAGCGATCACCTACGTCAAAGGGATGCATCACAAATAAGAAGATGATCGCTTCAAAGACCGTCTTGCAGGTGTTTCCGAAGATAAAAACAACCAACATAAGCTGAGAGCTAATCAGAACCAATAGTTGGCTGGTGGCAATCTCAAGAATAAGAAGCCATATAACAAATATAACGATGCCCACAATGAAGTTTACCATCTGGTGGAGCCTGTTTACTGCTGTTTTTGTGTCATTTAGTGTCAAAGAGAGGGCTCTCCTCTCCCTGAATGCATTGACCTGAAATATGGAAGTGTCACATATATCTAGATGTCAGAGTAATGCATCAAAATATTAGAACCACTTTTGTAATTCAGACTAGTAGTCCTAGGATTCCCATTGGTTGTACAGTTGAGGATTCATGCATTTCATGTAGAGATCCAATCACTTTGGGCGGGCCCCACCAAATTCTGCTAATGAGAATTTATAGACTGTAGGCCTTAAAACATATCTTACCTAAAATATGAATCTGTGTTTGTATCAATCCGCTGATTTGTATCAATCCGTTGATGGGTCAGTGGTCAGGCATCTCCTTTTCCCTTAGGGACAACCTGGGGTCGTTCCCTGGTTGTTGCTTTGTTGCTTAAGGGCTTGTGTGTGTGTTGTGTGAGTGAAAAAAAAAAGAGAGGAAATGGAGAAGGATAGCAGAATTCATTACCACCCATTCCTTGAGAGCATTTTTATTGACTTTCTTGCTTTCGTCAGATCCTTGAAAGAGACTCATAGTCTTCCTGGCTTCATCTTCTTTCATGAACCGCATTAGATCCACCAAGTAAATATATCTGTGAATTTTATAAGCATCCTTGTCATCAGAACCACAAAAGGGATAACACAACCTATAGAACTTCAGTGAAATTTTAGCAAATGTTCTAAAAGTGGACGGGAGGGAGAATCGGTGGAGTGGACTGTTTGGTCCAACCCAATTCAACCATCCAGTTTATCCTGTCTCAACTGTAATAATAAATAAATAAAATAAAATAAAATAAAATAATTAATGGTTGGTCAAAAGACTTCAACTGCCAGGTTCTACCAGTTTTGACTGGTTTTTACTAGGTTTTGATCAATTATGAAAGGCTTTTTACCGATGCCTCAGTATTTATCTTACTAGATGGGTGAAGATGCTGGTTCTGGTTGAACCTGATTCGACCATCTAGTTTGGTGCAGTTTTTAGAACACTGGTTTTAGTAACTAGATAAGTACAAGTACTGAGCATGGAGGCAAGTGCATGGTAAAACCAGAACAGCATCACACTGGCTTCAATACATTTAATATACACGTACTATGGTGAGTTTTATAGTCAACCTCTTTGATACTACAACCATTAAGATGCGTTCCTAGACTCTTAAATCCTAGCTTTTTTAAGAAGAGACCCAGTTATAAAATTTTAATGTGGGGTTATGTACGGATTCCCATGCCAACAGCTAATAAGACTTCTATTTGGATTGCGTTCTGAAAGTTTCTCTTCCTCATAAAAAGCTTGGCAAGGCCCATATCTACTGCCAAACAAATAAGGCAAATTCTCCATTACCTCATTCCAATAAAAGAACACTCTATGGAGGGAAGTAGGTCAACCCACTAGTGGCACTAAACAAGGAGCATTTAGAGTCTGCACAACACTTAAATGATGTAGTTTGGCTAATCCTTTTCAAATCTTTAGGTCATTATATATTCAGCATGTTAAAAAATAAAAAATAAAAAATGATCAAGAAAGACTTTTTTTATGAGATGGAGGGGGATAAGAAAAACTTTTATCTAATGGAGTAAAAGGAGGAGAAGTCGCCTAGGAGAAAAGGGGGTTAGGTTCAAAAAACATCATGGAAAATATCAGGATCTTTTATAACAATGGAGGCAGAGATTTGGTGTGGAATGTAATCCTTTATGGAGGAAAATAATTGCTTCAAAACATGGAGAATACTACAGAGAGTGGCAGGTGGGATAAAAAGTAGCAGAGTTGGGAATTGGTTGAAGGTGAGAAAGGATATTTCAAAGTTAGAGGAAGTGAATTGTAAGGTACAAAGTTTTTTTGCTAAACATTCAAGATTCTTATTGGAAAATGAGTGACACATTCAATTTTGGGAAGATGTGTGGATAGGTAGACATCTTTAGCTTCATGCATGATTTTAAACATTACCTAAAAGGTGCTTTGAGGAAAGACAATCAGAAAATATGGACTCTTAAGTTTTAGTATTGTATCAGGGTGTCTGAATTACAAATGCTAGTTTTATGAAGATTCTTAATAGGATGGGTTTTCTATTGGAGGGGGGAAGATAAAAGCTTTTAAAGCCAGCTTCTCTAGTGTTTTTTTTTTGTTGTAAAATCCTACTTTTTTCGATTAGTAAGGGTAAATTTCATTAAAAAATGAAAGAACTATGCAACAAAAAAGAAAGAAAGAAGAAAAGAAAACTGTACGAAAGTAATGGACTGAATACAAAACCTTCTCCCACACCTCTCTTCCAACATATAGTATTCAGATATATGGAAGATATAGCAAGAGGTTTTGGGAGAAAATTGGATGAAAACTCCTTAGGAGGACCCCTCTTTATATACATGATTGTTATCCACTAGTGGAAAGTTTACAGATCTTGATTCTCCTAACTGGGGTGATTATATCAAGTACAACCAATATACAATCATCTAAAGTCAATGCCTATCTGGGTATCTAAGAGAGGACCCAAGAGAAGGTCTGGGCCCTAGGAGGTCTAATGTCTGAGCCCAACTGGTTAACGCCCAAATCGTTAGAACAACAAAAGATCTAGAGTTTATAACTCAAGTTATTAATATATGCATATCATTTTTATGAATTCCTCTGCTAAAATGTTCCCAACCTCATTCCTTCCTTTCCTATGTGTTTGAATGCACAAGGAATTTCCTCTCTCAAGTCTAAATGACCAAATCTCATCCATTATAAACAATAGCCACCATGGATGAACCTCTCAATCCTTTTGACACCTACATAATAGCATTTTGTCAGTCATCCTCTACAATCCACTTTCCCAAAAAACTTGTTTCAGAGATCCTCAAACGCTCCCTAATCTCCAAAGCCTGCTCATTCAAGTCGGGCCCAAAAAGGACCACTAAAATTCTTATTCGTTCCTGATATTTCCACCTATGCTAGTTATTTTGAAATTACCTATTACTGCCCCCATCTACATTAAACTTGAGAATACCGCTAGTAGGAGGAATCCATATAGAAATCCTCTTCTTCTTTCCTCCTCCCAAATCCCAATATAGTTGCTTTCCAATCCTTCATTATTTGTTCATTCCCAAAATTCCTCCATAAATGTGCACCAACAAACAATTCTAGCTTTAATGACCTCAACAATACCTCCTCAGTGGACTCTTCTCCTTCAAAAATCCTGTTGTTTCTTTCTTTTTCTGATAACCATAAGAATTTTCAAGGTACTATCTTCCATATAATTTTCCATGCTTCCCACAAGATGTCACAAATTTGTTCAAAGTTCCTGCTCCCACCCAAAGTAAAAGTCAATTTTGTCCTATTACTTCTGAGTCCACTATTCTTTTCCATAGTAGATTGGTTTTGTGTTCTTTGGCTCTACCTAGGTTAATGCGTTTGGTTGGAAAACCTAAAAAAAAGAAGAAGAAAGAAAGAAAGAAAAAACCTTAAAAAAAACCTTAACATTAGATAATCTTATACCAAAGTAATTTGCCATTCCTAATATTTGCTTTCTCTATGAACTATGGAGGAATCCCTAGATCATCTCTTTGTTCATTGCACTATCATTTGTATTATTTGGAGCCTTTTCTTATACTTTTTTGGGATTTTCTTTTTCCTTTCCCATACTTTTTGATTTAGAGGTTGGTCTGGGAGCCTTTCTTGAGCAAAGCCCAGATACTACAAGGCATGTTAGCATTTGCAATTGCTAAGTGCTATAGAAGGAAAGGAAAATGAGGATGAAGGAAAATGTTGCTCATTAAAAACATCCGTAGATAGAATTAAATTTGGAATTTATGGGAATCTCCTTGGTGGACTAGGAAAAGAGAATGGTATGAGCTAATTAAAAAGGGCAGTGACAATGTAGAAAAAGGGTGTGTGAGTGTGAGGACTCTCCCTCAACCGGGTTAACAGAGGTTGAATATGGATGGAAGTACTCTTAGTCAATCTTTACTATCAAAGATGATGACGGCGTTCTAAACTTCTACTTGCATTCTCAACTTCAGCTGACATTGGAGATTCGAATAAAGTCACAATTCAGACAAAAAGATTGGGTATGCTTATATATTTAGTCTTGTGCTGGTTTACACTAATTAATGCTGAATTTAAAAATGCTATAGGATGGTCGAGGCTCCACACCACCACTGTGTAGATTGGTTGAAATTGTGAACAAGAGAACAAGACATGGCTTTTTTTATCTGCAGTTCTTGTTTTGCCCAATTACAGGCTTTCTTATTATTCTTCGACATATATCTTCTCAGTCTAACATTATTCTTCCACTATCTCTCCATTTTTCATCTCTATCATTGATTCTTTTCCTTTCCATTTTATTATTTTTGCACGAATTGTGGCTACCAAAGTGTATTGGAACAACCATTCAGCAAGCTCAGTATCTCAAACTAGTTAGGTGGTATCCACACAAATTCTAATCCCCTGGCATATTTGGGATTAGTGAAAAAATGGCCCTCTCATGTGTGATGCAAGAACGTATGTACAGTCTAATCTATAAGGGTCTGATTGGGTATATAGAGGTAAAAGAAAAGTCACAAGAAAACTAAAGCAAAAGAAAAGATTTCATGATGGAAGATCACATGGAAGATCTAACACAGAAGTTTATAGCATTAGTGATGATCTTATAAATGATCATTTTACGATCTAATGGAGATTGGAGAAGTATATAGTGGACAGTTGTAGTATTGAAGGATCAATGGGGAAAGATCATGCAAAGGGTCGTGACAAAATGACCCTGCGACCAAGCCGATCTATGTGATTCAGTTGTATCATCAATATGATGATTGACTTCATCATTTTGAAGTGAGAGAATCCAATGTTCATCCAATGATCAAATGGGTGCATTAGTTGCTTTGAACAAGATTTGATAGAAGGCTAAACTAATATTAGAATTTTGTTAAGCCATACAGGGAAAGAAGTGTTATGGTGATGAGCAAATTGAAGGACCAAGGTGTAAAGCCTCTACAGTTCTGCACGCGTTTTTTAGTTTATTGTTTGATCTGGGAGGACAATGACTCAAGGTTGAATTTCCACCAACCCAACAAGAATGATGTAGTTGTGTGTTGGTGGATACAAGACAAAATGAAGGTCCATTATTCCCAGGTGTAGGCCAATCGAGACCATTTTCCAAAAAATTTTAAGGGAGATTTATTAATAGTTGGGCCGATGCAACCAGACTTGTGGCCCACATGTGGTACCCATTATAGTCTAGGATTTTGTTGCTTATTTTATTTCCTTATGGAGTTGTAATTAGGCTTAGCTTTCTAATTCTAGCTAGAGTCTTTGTTTAGTTTCCTTTGTTTGGTTAGGAGTCTTGGAGTCTTCTAAGGTTTGTTTTTCGAAATATATGAGCGTAGTAAGGCTTAAGTGGTAGAGTTGAAGATTAATAAAAGGTACCCTTTGTGGATTTATTCTCTCTGAGGTTGGTTTCCTCTTTGTGAAAGTCTCTTTGAGACATTGTTTTACGTGTTTCATCACTTGTTTTACGTGTTTCATCACTTTCATCCTCTGTGATCTAAACCCTTCCCTAGGGTTTGAATTAGTTTGGTATCAAAGCAAGGTGCCTCCCTTGAAGCCATGGACTACGACCCACAAGGTACAATCATGCTTCATCCTGTACTTCATCGATTGGATAGAAGACATTTTCCTATCGAGACAACTCATGAAAACAAATTAGAGAAAAGAGGAAAAACTTGCATTTATTTTTTCTTGACTTAGAAATGCTGACATCAGGGGTCAAGGTACTTAATTTGGCAAAATTCAAGGAAAAATGCATCACCAATGAATATATTAACATTAAACAAGACATGTATGAAGGATCGTATAAAGAGCAAGAACTATGAGGAGAGGCTATAGGGTGCCATGAATATACTGATATTATACATGTATGAAGGGTAGCATTGAGAGTAAGAACTGTGAATGGAGAGATTATGGAGTGCCCAGATAGAGCTGGACTACACCTAGGGTCCATGTCAAACCCTTTTTTATTCACCTTGATTGTGCAATTGCACGTAATGTGGTTCCTGATTTTGATTCAATTAATTATGTTTTGAAAAAGTTGCTAGCCAGTAATCCCAAAACCAATTGGTGATGGGAAAATGCACGAACAACTACTTAACACGTTTCTCGTACATATCTTATAAGGATGAAGATCAGGAAAAAGAGTGAATAATGGTACCCCATCTATCCGCAAATGCACATATAAACACAGAACATCTATTTTGCCACTTAATCTGATCTGATCCAGTCCAGTTGAGATTAGGGGTTCATTGATTTTAATCTAATGGGAGTAAGAAATATATCAGCATGTACGGAAATTTGAACAAAGAGAAAGAAAGCAACAAGGAAAGAAGGAAAGAAAGTCTAGTTACTTGGATCCACGCTTAGCTACATTAGTGAAAATTCTCTTTGCTGCAGCCTTGGCCTCATACTCACTTTGAATCTCGACTGCCTCCTGAGTAATGTTGGTTATGCGTTCATCAAGCGTAGATAGAGTCCCATTCCTGACAATTTTCATTAGGCGCTTCATGTTCCAAGCTGAGATATTCTTCTTTTTAAGCTTATGAATATGCTCAATGGTTATCCGATCATCCAGATGCTTGGAGAGATTCCTAGAAAGGCTGATACTCTTTCCTTCAAGAACACCACTCTCATTCTCAATCACTGGAGGCCCAGAAAGTTTCTCGATCACAAATTGATTGAACAGGGAGTCCTGAATCCGATCGAAGTAAGTACTCACATGGAAAGAGGAGGCTAAGACCTTGACAAGAAGTGTTTTAACAAGCCATATCATTGTCCCGACCAGAAGACAAAACAGTATCTTGGTTACATATGGCAATGTCTTGCTTTTGATCTCACTTCCTTCCTTGACAATAAAAATGTAATGCCAAGCAATCAAGACCTGATTCAACCACAGAAAATTCTGGACTGCCTTGCGCAAGCTGTAGACGAAATACAACAGTCGTTTACGCAAGAGGAAGTTGCGCTCAATGAAGAAGACAATGATGCGAATCCACCAACCGGACACCAACCGGCCACATATAAGAACGAGCACGAGAACCTCCCATTCCCAAAGAAGGAGATGATAGACCCTGACTTCAGTTAAGAAAGGAATGGTGAGAGTGCAAATGAAGGCGGCGACAATTACATTGAGAATGACCCACTGGAGAATGTAGCCTGCATTGAGACTTTCTTTGAATGCGCGGGGAAGGTCCTCATCAAGGAAGGGATCGTCTTCATCATCTTCAGTCTTTCTAAGAGAACCTGATATCGATTGCCCAGATATCATTGCTTCATTGTTTTCAATGGGATGTGCATCAATTAGCCTTGACTTAGTCTTGGTTTGCAATAGACGTGGGCTTGTTGAGCATTTTAGGACTTCCCCTGCATCTGGGTTTTGCTTGTCATCCTCACCATTTGTGTGATCCTTGGAGCGTCGCTTGATGGTTTCTGGCCCAATATCAATGTGTTTCATTGACAACGATGGAGACTGGAATGAGACCCTGAGTTCCTTTGACGATGTGTGCCACTGCTGCTCTGTTTGGTCTCCGGTTGCAGGTGGTGTCAGCTGATCGAGGATAAGCTCTTCCATCTCCAATTCCACATGGCGTGATAATGCTTCTTCACTTCCTGACACCACCTCTTTTTGCCGGAAATACAATTGGCCATCTGAATTTCTCTGCTGTTGCTCTCTGCCTTCTATATCACTCGATAATTCATGGCTCCCTTCTTTCCATGACTTCTCGGGTTCCATGGCAAGCTTCATATCTCTGCTCTTATCAATCTTCACGACCACCTCTTTCTTATGATTGGATTCCATTTCATATTCTTCAACGTCAAAGAGAATTGGCCGTTCTTCCTGACCAGCCACTGACTTTTTACATATACTCTTCTGAGAACCAAGTTTCTTGAAGGATTTTTTCAGAGAACCCATGGAAAATACCTTAATTTATGCGCCATCTATTATGAAAATGGACAACAGGATTGACTCAGTTGCTAAACCAGTCAGTTTGCTGACCCTTCAGCTTTTCCCCGTTTTTTCCCTCTCTTATACTATGGCTGGAAGACAAACAGGACCTGAAAAAAAAAAAAAAAAAAAAAAAAGGGAACAATGGCAATAATCTTTTTTCATGCATTAAGATTTGCAAAGGAAATGAAGAGAGAGAGAGAGAGAGAGAGAGAGAGAGAGAGCCCCCAAGGTAAATAGAAATGAAGATGAATTTTCACCTGAGATTTTGACATTGAGTTCAGGTGTTTTTACTTTTTCTTCACATGTCATATGACACCTATCCAAGTAAAACCATGAAAAGAGCTTAATGCCCACGACTAGCAAAATCAGAGAGTTCATGAGGTTTTCATACATCAAAGGCGGATAGATATGTATAAAAAATGAAGAACATGAAATACCCACCTGGAATTCAAATACAAGTTTCTTGTTTTGTGGATTTTCCACACATTTTGAAGACACCAACACATATGATGCCATTAAAAGACCTGAAAACAAAAACGGGGATTGCAGAAACAGAGAATTCATGTAAACAACCATGTTTCATGCATCAATGGTTGCATGGAAACGGTGAATTTGAGATACCCACCATAGATTTTGGCATCATTTGTATGGTGCCAATTGAAGATGATGAAAACAGGAAGAAGGAAAGAATCCCTGCAACAAAAACCTGGGGGCCGAGAATTTTGGAGATGGGAGGTGTGGATGGAGACTCTCTTCCGCATGGTCAGCTTCTCAAATGCACTAACGTCACCTTTCATTTTCCGTTGGATCTTAATCCTGCATGAATTTTGTCCACATCAACCCGCGTAACCCTCGCAGACGGGTCAGGTTGACCTATTTAACTCGCATCCAATTCTAATTCTAATAAAGAGCATTAACCACGTCCAAAGTCTAAATCACACCCAGACTGATTAATTAATTTATAAAAATGAGATAATATCTAAAAGAACGATCCTAACTTTCCAAATCTTATCGGTACAATTTAAAACATATAATGATAGGCATGGACAAGGTCTATTTAGATTATGATATGTCTAAAATAAAGTCTTCATAAAAATAAAAATAAAACATCATGTCAAAGCAAAAGCATACACTCCATAGAATTAAATTTGAGTACAAGTTTTACCTGCAATAATAAACAAACGGTTGTGCAGGTTAAACGAACTAATCCTAACCCAACTCATTTAAATGCGAGTTAGGAAAACTTGACTCGCAACCGACTCATATATTATATAAGCCGGGTTGTGCGTGTCATATGTGGGTTGGGTCGAACTGGATTGGCAGGTTGAGTTGGCTTTTGCCAGCTCTACTTAAAAATATATTTTTTTAACAACAATAGGTTGTCTACGTTTTACACATGTAATACGAAAATGAGATTTACATATGTAAATACCATATATACAAATATTATACTTAAGAAACACAATACCAAGCTTGTCAAAATCACCATTTTCATATGAATAAGTAAATACATCCAACGGTTTTTTATGTATTTGGATTTTTTGAACATTTTTTACAAATTTCTTAAAATCCATGAAGAACTAAGATATAAAAACTACACTTCATGATTTTTTACCATTAATGCAAGAACATTGAACATTTCGGATCATGAATTAGGGTCTTATAAAATTGCAGAAAATTAGATCTACAGGTGGAGACTTTGTCATAATTTTACTACTCAAATCTATACCAAGCCAAGCTGTCTAAAGCTACTTTTGACTGTACCTATTGATTTTGAGACTTATATACCTTCTTAATAACTAACCCACATTATTCCCCCACTTCTCCATACAACCACTCTACATCTTCCCACTTTTCACTCTTTTCTTTTCAACCACTTCATTTTCATTCCAAATCTTATATATACTTACTTAGGAAATACTCTTTTGAGAGTAACTCTCACACTACTATAAGTAAAGATGGGCCCATTGGACCCATATCCAATGTCTAAACATGAGGGTCCCCCATTTATTCTAATAGTAGTGCGAGAGTTAACATTAGATATGATTCCAATGAGTCCCCATTACTCTTATAGTAGTGTGTGTAAAACCTATTTTCATATCCTATGAGTAAAATGCAAAACGGCCCCTTAATGAGGATATGTTTAAAGCTGCTATTGTGATGGGGTTTTAAAGGGTTTATATGCTTTTTGAAAAGTAAAAAAGTTGCAGTGAAGCCAAAAACATATATGTGTACAGGGGATTTAAAGAATAGACAATTATTAAATAGGAATCTACATGGGCCCATATTCTTAAATATAGTATCTGTCAATCCATTTGTGGAGTGGCACTGGTGAGGCATGTCCCTGTCCATAGATACACCCTAGGTCTATTAGACAGAAACTTGGGTAGTGTGAGCGTCGGGTGCATATGTTTCAGAGAGAAAGAAGACAAAAGAAACAAATCTATTTTACCATACTATTTTTATCCAAAACTCACAAAAATTCACCCCTTTCCCCTCTTATCACTTTACACGCATATTGCGTAAAAAAAGGTAATTGAAAACACCTTTGTATAGATGCCTTGCCTTTTGATTCCCACGCTAATAGAATTCTAATTAAGGTTTAATAAACAGCATAAAGTACATATAAGCTCTAACTAAAACTCTAATGTATTAAGAGTTTTCCAAATGCCCTATGTGCCCAAAGCAAGGTCTGTTATACGTGGAGCTTGATTACACCTGGGTTAGATTGTCAATGTATAAAGGTATTTTTGTAATAATATTACCATGTACCTTTATGTAATCCTAGAATAGCCGCTCTACCTTTGAGCATAGTGAAATTGGTGTGATTCGTGGACGTACATCAATCTTGAGGGAACCACTGTGGACGTATATCAATATTGAGGGAACCATGTAAATCTATGTGTCTTCTTTGTTTTGTTTGGTTGTATTTTTGTTCTTTCTTTTTCATCCGTACTATAACTACAACGAAATGGCCCAACTCAACTCAAACTACACCCTAGGCTAAACTAGGACACATTGATGTAAATGGTTCCACCACAGCTGCAATTTTTAGACCCATTCTTCTTCTTTGGGTCCTATTTGCGCCCATTGCATAGGCCCAAATAAAATTCAAACCCATCTCGTTTTCAATGTCAAGAACAGAACATCCGTTAGGGGTTTCGACCATACTAGTGCTTTTCGACTTGAAATTTACTTTAAAACCGTCAAAGTTTAAATATTTCTCTCAAATTGTTCATACAACAATAATATCGTATTAGAATATCTCACAAATAGCCATGTATATATATTTGCGCCATGTGACTTCAAGGTGGTAGAACTCGTGAACTCAACCTTCAATTTATGAAAAAAGGAGAAATCAAGGATCATACCAAGACATCTACCTCCGAAACAGGAAGGAACCGCAATTCTGACCACTTGGCAAAAACCTTGGTTCACAAATAGCCATATATGGATTACTTTTAGACTTTGATTGCTCATAGCCTAATATCTAAGTCCTAGGGAAGCTGTAGAGTGCTAGAGGCACCCTCACCCAACCCATTTTCACCCTCTGGTTAGCTATTGATATCAGTCATTCCGGCTCCTCAAAAAACGCGGTTCGTTCGTGTCATCAACATTTCGAAATAGAGAGGGAAGAAGAAGAAGTAGAGTAATAGCAGCGAGAGAATGGCGAACCTCTCGAGTCTGGTTCATGAACTCCGCGAGCGAATCGCTGCTTCGTCTTCCTCTCCTTCTCACCCAGGCGACGGTCCCGATCCCCTCGAATCTCGTTTCAGAGCTGTTCTTCCCAACCTCCTTCAAGCTTATGTTCTTCCATCTTCCACAGGTCTCTCTCTCTCTCTCTCTCTCTCTATCTATCTATCTTTCTCTTTCCATGCGTTTTCTGTTTAAATTATCATCTATTGCTAATAATCTATGTTCTTGCTTGCAGCCAATGAAAGAGAAGTGACGGCAGTACTCAAGCTCCTCGCTCACACTGCGAGGAATTTCCCTGGAGTTCTCTTCCATGGAAAGGCGAGCGCCGTCCTACCCGTCATCGGCCGAATTTTGCCCTTTTTCGCCGAACCCATGTTCCAGTAAGCGCCTATTTCAGAACCCTTTTCTTTTTTTTTTTTTTTTGTGTTGTTTTCGCATCGTTTGATGGAATGACACTGTTTTTGTAGTTCGATGACGTTGGAAGGATGGGGTTTAGTGGGGTTGTTAAATGTTATCTTTTGATGGGGGTTTGCTCATTTTATTTGAATTTGGGTTTTGGGGTCTGTTTGGATTTGGGGATTCTCGCCTAAAATTTATTGAGGATAGAAATGGGTGTGATGGCTTTTGTTCTGAGTTGGGATTTGGAGCCAGAGGAGATTTGGCCTTAGGGGACTGCAAACTGACTCCCTGTGGTTTGGGTTGCTGAAATGTAATGAGCAGCTATGATCTGAGGCGCATCTCATTGTGGGTGGCCAATCAAAGAAGCAAACAATCAAACTTCACAATAGAGAGACAGAAAAGGTCTCATTGGTGCAACCACAAGGTTGCAGGCTTGATTCATGTTACTTCCCAAAAGAAGTAAATGTATATTTTTTTTACTTCCCGTTTCACACATTCATTTCTTGCTCCTAAAATGAACACTATAACAAAATTTTGCTGACTGATGCTTTTCGTGCATTCATTTCCCTCTTTGTTTTGAACATCCATTTCTCATTTTTGAAATTATGAAACAGGAATTTCTCATGTAATACTCTTTTTTGCTTTATTTTATAGATGCAAGTAAGGCTTGTTTGAATCTGGGATTTCATCTAAACAAATTTACAAAAATCAAGTCATACGAGTGATTCTGCCTATACTGTTACATTTCAGAATTTTACCAGTGTTTCTGCCTATACTTTTAACATCTTCTTTCAACATATTGATTGGAGGATGCTATTGTTTCAACTTGTAGCTCTCGACATGGAGTTATCTTTGAGACAGTTGCATCACTTCTGTCATTGCTCCGAACAGGAGAACGAGAAGCATATCGCCAGTTCTTCTTAGATGCCATGCTCCTGGTTGAAGGTATGTACACCTATATAATTACTTTTTCTCAATAGTAAAACTTTTTAGGTTCCACTGCTTATTATTTGCATATTTTTTTTCCCTGTTTCTGAGATGTTAACGGGAATAAAAGCTTAACAGAATAATGTTCTTTTTCCATACAGATCTTTTTTATGTGGCGTCATTATATGAAGGCAAACCAAATTCAATAGCTTCCACTAGAGTTTCAGTCAAGTGTTTCCATGAGTCTTTTGCTGGAATTTCCAGTGACCCAGCAATTTTTAGTGACCTACCAGCATGTTGCAAACCGACAGATGGCCCTGGTGTTCTGATTAATCTGACTGAGAAATCAAGGTGGCAGCCTTTTGCGACTTGGACCATTAAGCTACTTAGCAAATGTCTAACCGATGGAACACTTTATGTAGAAGGACTAATCAATGCATCATTTGTGTCTGCGGCATGTAGTCTATTGTGTTATGGAGATGCTGCTCTACATATGGTGAGTGGGTCTCTGCTACTTTTATGAGTTTTGTCTTTAAGCTATTTAATTACCTTCATGCAATGGTCAGCTGAAGAAAATAGACAATTTGCTGTTGGCTGTTTTTAACTGTTTATACAATGAGCATCAAATATATTCCAGCTGCGAGGATATGATGGTTCATCTGGTAGCTCCCAAATAGGCAGTTAAGAAGAAAGAAAAAGATGCAAATGACCCAAATTTAACGAAAAAAGAAGGGCCAAAGATTGGATGGGAAGTATGCTCCTATCTGAGACTTATTGTGTGAAATGCATTCCCAGTGCGGTCCATCATATCTCAGGGATGTGGATCTCTGCACCATGGGTCCCACTTATATGAACCAAAAACATGAGAAAATTGTTCATCCCTTCTCTTGCCTCATGTCATTACTCATATGAAAGTGTCAACACTTTTTTTCCAATTTGCTGATGTTTTAAGTTTCTGTGATAGGCATGCTTTGACTTCTCCCGGATTACAGCAGCGGTAATGAATGCTGAAATCGTTCCTAGTGAGAATCTTATTCGATCAATATCATGCATATTAGGACATGATAACAAGGAACTTTCAATGTTCAGGTACTATTCAAATGCTGGAACCTTCTTGCCACCTGTTGCTTTTCTAGCTTGAATGACTTGCTGCAGAAATTAGTAGAATGCTAGGCTTGAGAAATTTCATTTTGATTTACATTATTGTTTCTTTTCACCTAGTATATGAGATCCATTTACCTTAACTAGGTGGGAGAACAATATATGTACATTAGTGCATGACACATCCATGGGCTCTCCACTTTTTGAAAAATAGCGATATAGTTCTATTTCTTTGTAGGGTTTTTTCATTGAACTCATTTCTTTAGTTCTATGCACCAAATTTGCAATTTTCTATTAGGTTGAACACCCAAATTCCTTACAGTGTGTTTCTTTGGAATCTTCTTTCGATTGCTATTTTCTCTTTTTTTTTACTGTAATTTGTTTTTCCTTCCAGAAAAAGTGCCAGTTATGTAAACCTCAAATCTATTGACTGTGTTTCGGCACATCAAATCTATGAATTTAGAGTATGCTTGGTGCGTTATAGGGCTACTTATTTCAGTCTTTTTTATGTGTTTTTCTTTATCAAAATAGTCAGATAAGTGAAAAAGATAAAAAAAAATACAATTGATGGTTTAATACCTTCACGATTTTAAGACTATTTTCATCTGTATTGGTACAGAACTCTTGTAAAAGCCAAAACACAATAAACAAAAGTCCAAAACAGTTGTGGCATTTAATAACAACTGGGCTGTGTTTAGCTTATCTTTTTGCGAGAGAAGATATCGAGGGGATTAGAATTTAGGCCTCTGGATGATTTGTGCTATCATACCTACTTTGTCCACTCTGGTTTTCTTGAGAAAGGAAGATGGTTCCAGGTCTGTGGAGCAGTCTAGAGAGCAAAGTGGAGGTGCTGAGGAATTGAAGTTTATTTAAATAATAATTTTAGGGAGACTTCAATATATAGGCTTGCTTTATTTCAGTATGCCTTCTTTGAGCTCCCTTTTGTTTCTTTAGTTAATCGAGATTGTTTTGTTTCCATTTTCCCCTCTATAGACAGATATATCTTAGGATACTAATTTTAATTTTCTGTTGCAGAAGTACAGCTTATGATTCCTCCATGGGTGCTTGTCTTCATGTATTGCATTCCAGTTGTCCCAATGATGTTGTTGAGTTTACTGCTGGTGAGTTAATCAGTGTGTTTCAACAATCATTGCAGAGCACTGAGAGCCCAGAGCTTATGGTTAGTAATCATGATTTGTTTTTTGAAAAACTTCACTATCCCTATTAGTCATTAGAATTTTAGGATTCAATGCATTAATGGAAGAGAATGATTGCATATCTTTTTCAGGTTGCTATGTGCAGTGCGTACATACGAATTGCTAAAATTTGTCCTCCACGTATCTGGAGGCCAGGAATTCTTGTGGAAATACTATCTTCTTCAAAACTCTGCTTGCCATTGATTAATTGCATCCGAGTATCTATAGGTCTGCTTGGTCTCGATCATGTTGGAGAGGTAGCAGTTGATATTATTGAAGGTCTGCCTTCAAGTGCCAAAGGACTTGACAGCTCTGCAGTTGGAGAGAAGCGGCCCGCTCAGGACACTGACAATTCGAAGAGTAAGCGCCAGAAGACAGACGTGGAGACATTGGCTTCCAATGCTTATGCTCATTTTGGTTGTCAATCTTTACACAGACAGGACAAGGAGTATGCAGATTATATGAGAGGGCTACTTGTGTCATTTGTTGGCCTTTTGAAACCAGGTGACTCTAAAGCTTCTTCTTTGAGTGAGGAAACTGCCCTAGTGGCTCTTAGTGTGCTTTGTATTGTCTTCTGCAACTATCCACAGAGCACTTTATCTAGTAACATCTTTCAACAAATGCATGCCTGGATGCCTTGGATATGTGAGCAGGTTTGCATAAGTTTTCTGAAGTATTATAGCAATTATTCAATTCCTGGGATAAAATGTTTCTTCTTTTCCATCTGTTATTATATTAGTTGATAATCTTATCTTGCAGGCAAAGAGAAGCAATATACTCACATTCGATTTATCCATCTATTTAGAAGCAATTGACAACATTTTGCTTCTCCGAAGTAAGCAATCTACCTACCTGGCTTTTTTGCAACAAGGTTTACTAAGCCATGTGCAGCTCCACACATGGCCACACCTCATCTAAAGTTCTGTATATGTGGAACTATGTCCTGCTTGTCCAAAAAGTTAGGTGGTTGGACTACTTGTCTGATTAAGGCTGCTAAGTGCATTGGATGGAGACCCTTTAGGGATTATTTATAGCTTTCCATTTGTTTTGTAAATGTGTGGTCTGCTTTATGAGAGGTCAGCGTGATTTTTGTCTCAGGACGATGCCATCTGATGAATGAGTTGCATTCCTCACGGGATGTGGCTGCGCGTGGATGGTCTGGAACTAATTATACGAATGCATTAGCATTCCTAGGGCTATCCATTCCATTACCACATACTATATGCTGCTTGATTGAAGCAAACTGTGTTGTTTCTTCAACCCATCCCTGGTATAGGTATGGCTACAATTGGAAATGTAAGCTGTTGACTTAGAGAGCCCCATCATGAATTGATCATGCCTCATAATATCCTCCATATTATTTATAGCCATCTGATAAAATGGATAATTACAAGGTCAACATTTAATTGGGGCTAATTTGTTATTTAGGACCCTTCCAATGGGGAAGATAATTTTCAGGGGTATCTCCCACCAACGTCCTTGTATCTATAAAATGTGGGTCTATAGTATGTTGGCTGAAATACTATCTTGATTGAACATGTTATATCTCTATCTTATCTTTGTGATACTGCACCATCAAAGAATCAAGACTCAAACTCCATGCAGGTTCTCTTCCTGTGACGATATGGCTTTTCAAAGATGATGATGATGGTTGTACGAATGGTGCAGAGACCTTAGGTTGTGAGTTGCCTAGGCGCACGAATCTTTTAAATACTGTGCTAAAACTTCCATGGACCCATTCCCTTCCGGTGACTCAAGTTCATTCTCTTTGGAAAACAAGGTGTCTCTCTGTTCAAGTTGCCTCCAAGGTTGGGACTAAACTAAAAACTGAAAATCTTCTCGAACTTTTGGATTTGGCTCTCTATGATGAAGCTGAAGATGTCAGAGCTGAAGCTATTATTTCTATGCCTGTGATTGTCTTATGCTCTGGTCATGGTCTACTGGCTCATATGTTTAAGAGACTGGAGTAAGTAGATTATGGATTTTTCAAATATCTTGATTCTCTAATGTACTCGTGGTTCTTGTCTGTCAATCTCAATTAAGGATTTTACATTACTTGTGTCTTACTTTTAGTGGGTCATTATTTTTTCAATTCTCTATTTTGATGAACATGAGATTACAATTTGTATCGGGTTTCAATTGCTTTTCCATTCACTTGGTTACCTGAAGGATAGCTGATAGCTCCTTCAGTTTTCCTCTATCATGTGCCAGACCAAAACTTAGTTAAAGCAGGGTTGCATCAGACTGTTGGTCAGCTATAGAGAATGTCTCAAATCATATTTCTCCACATGGTAAACATTTCTATAAGATACTGTTAGGAAAAAAAAACCCAAAAAAAATGTCACAGCATCAGTGGAAGCAACAGAATTATTTGAAATGAAAATGGCCAGAGGAATATTATGGTTCTGTAAATAAATGATTTCTCACTTTCTATTTCATTTGTAAGAGACTATTTAACCTAGTCTTGTCATCATTTGCTTATTGTTTCTTGATTTGCAGGTCCCTGGAGAAGGACAAGTGTGAGAAAGTCAATAAAATGGTTCCCCATACAATTGGCTATTTTTCTTGTCTTTATGGAGCATCAAATGCTTTTGCTGACCCAGATCAAAGCTCTTGCAAATTATACTTTACCAACAGCATTGAGAAGCATACACAGAAATTGAATCTTGTTTCAAGAGGATTCTGGTGTCCACTGTGTGCGAAAAGAGAAATGCATCACTATGATCAAGGTTCTGTTGTGCTACATATGCCTCATGTTCAAAAGATGGAAGTTGATTTGGGTTTTGATTTTGTTAATCTACAGGCTTTCTTCTTTAGACTTCTTTTTGATGAGTCTTCGGAGGAGGTTCAAGTTGCTTGTGTGGGAGTCATTCCACGAATCCTCAAGCATGGAACTAAAGAAATCCTGCTTATTACAAGATTGCAGTGGATTAACTGCATTGACTATCTACTAATTCACAAGAAGAAAGCTGTAAGGGAAGCATTTTGCATGCAAATTAGTTGCTTCCTTGAGGACCACATTTTAGACTCTTTATTTGTTGATGGGGACTCATGCAATAAAACCAAAGAAGAGAAGTTTTTGGACAAGCTAAAGCATGCTTTGGCAGCAACTGAAGATCGCCAGATTTTTCAGACTCTTTTGGAATCCACTGCAGAGATCCTAAATGCTGTCGATATCCATGGGCAACTTTTCTTCTTTTCACTTATTTTATTGGTTGATCAGCTTGATAACGACCATTTAACAATAAGAATTTCTGCTTCAAGGTTAATACACCGATCATGCTACTTCCACCTCAAAGGAGGATTTGAACTGATGCTCTCTGAATTCATTCATATCCGTGATGAGCTGTTTGATTATCTTTGTGCAAGACTCGTGAGCCGCCCAATGATGATCAGAGAGTTTGCTGAGGCTGTTGTTGGTATTGAAACTGCGGAACTTATTAGAAAGATGGTTCCTGTTGTTCTCCCAAAGCTCATCGTTACTCATCAGGATAATGATCAATCTGATGTGACCTTGAATGAGTTGGCAAAACATTTAAACATGGATGTTGTACCTTTAATTGTTAATTGGTTGCCCAAAGTGCTTGCTTTTTTTCTTCTTCGATCTGATGGGCAAGAGTTGTTCTCTGCTTTGCAATTTTATCACATGCAAACTGGATCTGACAACAAAGAAATTTGTGCAGCTGCTTTACCGGCACTTCTTGATGAACTTGTATGCTTTTCTGGTGACGGTGACTCGGATGAGACTGACAAAAGGTAATGCCTAGATACATTCTTTTTTGTATAAATAAAATAAAACTCACAAGAGTATTGTATCTTGTTCATGAAAATTTACATTTTCCTGCATTAGGAACTTGTTCTTCATTAATGCACAGTTTACTTGCTTCTGATTCTGTACATGCAGGACCCATGAGCATCAATGTGATGGGCACCACTGTGAATAATGTCCTAATAACTTCCTCAATTAAAATATGCCAACCTATTATACTTAGTGTCATATATATATAGATATATATATATATATATATATATGGGAGATGCTCTGTGAGAGTAACTCTCACGATACTGTGTGAGTGAAGGTGGGGGCCCTCACATCCATATCCAATGCGAACAACCTAAATGTGTGGGCCCCCACCCCCTTACTCTCACAGGACCATGAGAGTTACTCTTATATATATATATATATACACATACTTTTTTTTTTTATGATGTGGTATCCTTGAGGGCTTTGACCCAACAGGACTAATCCCCCGGGTGTCGCCCACTAAACCCCCACAAATGCACATCGCGCAAATCTGGGCCAGTTTTGAACACAGGGCGTGGGGAGCAAACCCACGTCTTATGCCACTCCACCAAATCCCAAGTGTTCACACTCACACATTTGTACATATAGAAGGGCAATAATGGAAAATCTTCCAAATATGAATAACTTAGGGTCATCGTCCATGGCGGAGCCCATTAGTATGGCTCATCTAACCATGGGGCATCTGGTTTGTAGACATTGGGTGGCATGGCAATACAATTGATGTGACACAGAATGTTAATAATTGCATACTTTGTATCATGGTTGAGATAAATTCATTTGCAGGGCAGCAAGAATACCTCAGATGATCCAAGTGGTTGCTAGAATACTCACAGATTCTGATGATCTTTCCGCATTTTTGAGAAATCATTTTGTTGGCCTTCTTAATAGCATTGATAGAAAAATGCTTCATGCCGACAGTCTATCATTGCAGAAGCAGGCCTTGAAACGAATAGAGAAGCTAGTAGAGATGATGGGCTCTCAGCTTAGTACATACGTGCCTAAGGTTATGGTTCTTCTAATTCATGCTGTTGAGAAAGAAACACTTCAAAATGAGGGTCTTGCCGTCATGCATTTCTTTGTCAAGAAATTGGCTAAGGTATCACCATCCAGCACTAAACACGTTATATCTCAAGTCGTCGCTGCACTCATACCATGCTTGGAACGGTATAGAGAAAACCTATCCTTACATTTGAGCAAAGTTGTCGAAATTTTGGAAGAACTTGTGGTTGAGAACAAAGTGTTGCTGAAGCAGCATATACGTGAGCTTCCTCTTCTGCCCAGCATTCCTTCTCTTGCCAATGTAAACAAAGTCATTCAAGAAGCACGTGGATCAATCACTTTGAGAGATCAGCTGCGAAACATTGTTGATGGCCTGAACCATGAGAGTTTAAATGTAAGGTATATGGTGGCATGCGAATTAAGCAAACTGTTGGACCAAAGAAGAGAGGAAGTGACAGCTGTAATAGCTGGTGAAGTTAATTCTGATTTGGATGTCATATGCTCTTTGATCACATGCTTACTTAGAGGATGTGCCGAGGAATCAAGGACCACTGTGGGGCAGCGGCTGAAATTGGTTTGTGCTGATTGCCTTGGTGCACTTGGAGCTGTGGACCCTGCCAAGTTCAAGGGAATCTCGTGCCAGCGCTTCAAAATCGAATGCTCAGATGATGATCTTATTTTTGAACTGATCCACGAGCATCTTGCCAGAGCATTTAGATCTGCATCTGATACTATTGTCCAAGACTCTGCTGCATTAGCTATACAAGAGCTGTTAAAGCTTGCTGGTTGCCACGCATCACTGGATAAGAATGTTGCTGCTTCATCACAGCCACCAAAGGAAAAGGAGAGTGCTAGTGCAGATGACTGCAATGAGATGAATATGAGGGGTCAAAGATTGTGGGACCGTTTCTCTAACTATGTGAAAGAAATAATTGCGCCATGCCTAACATCAAGATTTCAACTCCCAAATGTGGCTGATTTGACATCGAACGGTCCAATATACAGGCCTTCTATGTCATTCCGAAGATGGATATTCTATTGGATACGGAAGCTAACTGTACATGCCACTGGTTCTCGTGCAAGCATTTTCAATGCATGTCGTGGTATCGTACGGCATGACATGCAAACAGCTAGGTATTTGCTGCCATATCTTGTCCTGAATGCTGTCTGCCATGGTACTCCAGAGGCACGCCATGGCATAACTGAGGAGATACTATCTGTTCTCAATGCAGCGGCCTCGGAGAACAGTGGGGCTGCAGCTCATGGAATTTCTGGGGGACAGAATGAAGTCTGTATTCAGGCTGTATTTACTTTACTTGATAATCTCGGCCAGTGGGTGGATGATCTGAAACAAGATGTAGCTCTTTCTCAGTCTCTTCATGTTGCAGTCTCCAAACAACCATCTAAGCCAAAATTTCAAGCAGATCACCTACTTGTACAGTGTAACAATGTCTCTGAGCTGTTGGATGCCATTCCAAAAGTCACTCTTGCTAGAGCCTCCTTCCACTGTCAGGCTTATGCTCGTTCATTGCTTTACTTTGAGTCATATGTGCAGAGTAAGTCTGGGTCCTTCAACCCAGCTGCTGAGAGGAGTGGTGTCTTTGCTGATGAAGACATCTCGTTCCTAATGGAAATTTACAGTGGTCTGGACGAGCCTGATGGCCTCTCTGGGTTGGCCCATTTACGTAAGACATCAAACCTAAATGACCAGCTTCGCATCAGTGAGCAAGCTGGCAACTGGGCAGAAGTATTAATGTCCTGTGAGCAGGCATTGCAGATGGAGCCCACATCTGTTCAGAGGCATTCAGGTGTCCTTAACTGCCTGTTGAACATGTGCCACCTGCAAGCCATGGTCACTCATGTAGATGGATTGATTTCTAGAGTACCTCAGTACAAGAAAACTTGGTGTATGCAAGGAGTGCAGGCAGCTTGGAGGCTCGGGCGATGGGATCTAATGGATGAATACCTTTCTGTTGCAGACAAAGAAGGTCCCATCTGCAGCAGCTCTGAGAGTAATGCCTGCTTTGACATGGACCTTGCCAAGATTCTCCAGGCAATGATGAAGAAAGACCAGTTCATGGTTGCTGAGAAAATTGCCCACTCAAAACAAGGCTTGCTTGTTCCTCTTGCAGCTGCAGGAATGGAGTCCTACGTGCGTGCATACCCTTTTGTTGTAAAGCTTCACATGCTACGTGAATTGGAAGACTTCAATATTCTTCTGGGTGATGAATCATTCTTAGAAAAATCATTTGATCTGGACGATACAAGATTCTCGAAAGTGATAAAAGATTGGGATAATCGTCTCAGATTCACACAATCCTCACTGTGGGCTAGAGAGCCGTTGTTGGCTTTCCGCAGGCTGGTTTTTGGTGCTTGTAACCTGGGACCTCAAGTTGGGAACTGCTGGCTCCAATATGCAAAGCTTTGCCGTTCTGCCGGCCACTATGAGACTGCTAATCGGGCAATTTTAGAAGCAGAGGCTTCGGGTGCACCTAACGTTCACATGGAGAAGTCTAAGCTTCTATGGAGTGCTAGAAAAGCTGATTGTGCCATCAAAGAACTGCAGCAGTCACTCCTAAACATGCCAGTTGAAGTTTTGGGTACCGCTGCTGTTTCATCTTTGACCAGTCTTTCACTTGTTTTGCCAAATCCTCCACCTGCAATAACCATCACTCAAGCATCAAATGAGAACCAGGATGTGGCTAAAACCCTCCTCCTTTATACCAGATGGATCCATTATACCGGTCAGAAGCAGAAGGAAGATGTTATAAGTCTTTATGCTAGAGTTAGGGAACTATTACCCAAGTGGGAGAAAGGGTACTTCTATGTGGCCAAGTACTATGACGATTTACTAGTTGATGCCCGAAAGAGGCAGGAAGATAACATAGAAGGATTGACGGATGCACGATCTGGACCTAAAGGCATGGCTTCGACTTCTGCAGGCAGTATGTCTGTAAATTCTTCTATGGAAGAGAAGGCTTGGTGGAATTACCTTCCTGATGTTTTGTTATTCTATGCGAAAGGACTTCATCGAGGTCATAAACATCTTTTCCAGGCACTGCCAAGGTTGTTGACTCTCTGGTTTGAATTTGGAAGCAAATGCCAAAGAGATGGATTGTCATCCAATAAAGCATTGAAAACTGTTCATGGAAGGGTAGAAAATTCTGTCACCTCATCTGGTTTTGTTTTGATCTCCAAAGAGTATATATATGATCTTCCAACTGAGGATATGCATGGAATTCCCATACTTTGAGTTCACATGCCTGCCCATGGTTTTGGTGATCCAGATCATTGATGTGATAAGCTCGACTATGGACAGATGATGCTATGAAAATAACCAATTTGGTGTGATAGCATTTTTTTTTAACCTCAGATGTGGACTATTGATGTAATCTATTATCTGAAGTTTTGATCAGCTGTGGTGGTGCTGTGGGGCCCACCTAGGGACTAGGTGATCAGGGGACTTGGGGATGGAAAAGGGCCCACTTGGATAGAGGGTGATTAAAATTTCATGCCTAACCAAGCACCACAGCCTACTGAAATCAATGGTTGAAAAAAAAAGAAGGTTAAAATAGGTCAATATTTTCGACCATTCATTTCAGTGGATTCTATCGCTTGAAAGGGGGTGAAATTTTAATCACCCCTATCCAGGTGGGCCCCTTACCATCTCCATGTTCACCCAATGCTCCAGGTGGGTCCCAAACACCACCTCCGTACCAGATCAAAGCTTATTCTGTGAAATTGCAGGTTGTTAACTAGAGCTCAATCTGTCCATAATGGGATTTTTGGGGACATGAACTATCCAGAGCGGGCTCATCTTAGTCGTTTATCAAGATCTCAACATCTAAAACATCCGCTCCAGTTTTGCGGATGCAAGGCTTGAGGATTTATTACATATCCTCCAAAGGATCATACCTCCTTAAAACCAACTGCAAATTTCTCACCTTTTTTTTTTTTTTTTTTGTTTGTTTGTTTTCCAGGTTATGAGTATCATGCGGGGCTGCCTGAAGGATTTGCCAACGTACCAGTGGCTGACAGTTCTTTCTCAGTTGGTTTCAAGAATCTGCCATCAAAACGATGAAATTGTTAGGCTGGTCAAACATATCATAACCGTCTGTTCTACAGGAATATCCACAGCAGGCACTTTGGATCATGGCAGCAGTTTCAAAGTCTACAGTTGCTGAAAGGCGCAATGCAGCTGCAGAGATCATACAAGCTGCAAGAAAAGGATCTCAGCAAGGGAGTGATATCAATGGCCTTTTCATTCAGTTTGCCAGCCTGATAGATCACCTGATCAGGCTGTGCTTTCATGCAGGACAGGCAAAGGCGAGGACAATTAATATCTCAACAGAGTTCAGTGCCTTGAAACGAATGATGCCATTGGGAATCATAATGCCCATTCAACAAGCCCTTACTGTAACCCTACCTACATATGATGCAAGTCCAACCAATTCTAAGTTTGATGTCTTCTCAGCTGCAGATCATCCTACCATATCGGGAATCGCAGATGAAGCTGAGATCCTTTCTTCTCTTCAGCGGCCAAAGAAAGTATGGGCTAATAATACTGAAAACTCTCTTTTAATTGGTTTAGGATATCTTTGGATGTGTTGGAGGATGGGGAGCATTTGGCCTCCAACCAAGCTGAAACTTGAAGAAAGACTTAGGATTCTGCCCCCAAGGTCTAGCACACAGGGTCACATCATACCATGGGCTCGGCCATTTGCATGGCCTGCATCAGGATGTGACTTAATTTGCAATCATGGTTGTGCATTTGGAGTGACCTAAAAATTGAGAGAGAGAGAGAGAGAGAGAGAGAGAGAGAGAGAGAGAAGTAACAATTTACTTTAGGTGGGATACTATCTCTCTCTCCCTCTCTCTCCAACCCCCATCCCCAAGAAAACACGGTACTGCTTATGTATCAGCTAATGGCTTGGGGTGAAAAGACAGGAGTTAGGACAGTATTCAGCCTAATATGGCCTTTGAATTTTGTGTTTAAACCACCCATCTGCAACACTATAACATATTAGGACAGCTTGCATCAAGGATACTAGATGAACCCATCCGACATGTTAATTTTCTAATAACATATGATTTTTTTTTAAAGGTTGTTTTTATGGGTAGTGATGGTGTTCAACGCCCATTTCTCTGCAAACCAAAAGATGATCTTAGGAAAGACGCACGTATGATGGAGTACACAGCGATGATCAACCGTCTACTGTCCAAATACCCAGAAAGCCGCAGGAGAAAGCTATACATTCGCACCTTTGCTGTGATCCCACTCACAGAAGACTGTGGAATGGTGGAATGGGTGCCCCACACTCGTGGACTGCGGCATATTCTTCAGGACATATACATAGCCTGTGGCAAGTTTGACCGACAGAAGACGAACCCCTTAATTAAACGTATATATGACCAGTGTCAGGGTAAGATACCCGAAGATGAGATGCTGAGGACTAAGATCCTTCCTATGTTTCCTCCTGTTTTCCACAGATGGTTCTTAACTACGTTCTCTGAGCCAGCATCTTGGTTCAGGGCTAGGGTTGCATATGCACACACAAGTGCTGTTTGGTCTATGGTTGGGCATATTGTAGGTTTGGGTGACAGACATGGGGAGAACATTCTCTTTGATTCCACCACTGGTGACTGTGTGCATGTTGACTTCAGTTGCTTGTTTGACAAGGGCCTGCAACTTGAGAAGCCCGAGTTGGTTCCTTTCAGACTAACGCAGGTAAAACAATTGTTTTGCTGCTATTGTGCCTATATCTCAACTAAAGGATTCAAAACCCAACAAAACCTATTTGACGTAACTGAGTCAACTCGTTTTTTGGTACTGGATATTCTGACTGGATTTGGTCATTGTGGCTGCTTTTGGTCAATTTGGCCAGACTTTCTGAGTCATTTTGATCTATTATTACAAGGAGAATTTTCATTTATGAGCAGATTTCAGTTGTCTGGCTGAATGAGGCTGTATCTATGAGAGACCTTTCTGTCTTCCCTACCTCCACTGATAGGCATGCATACAGAAGGGCCTCTTGAGCTGGACTGCATATGAACAGAGTGTGCATTCTGCTTGGAGGTGAAAATTCCCCTTACAAGCCACATTCCGGAAACGCATAATATCAACCAGACCCTGTCATGACAGTTTATTTTATGCATGCAGAATATGATTGATGGACTGGGAATTACTGGCTATGAGGGTATCTTTTTGTCAGTCTGCAAGATTACACTTACAGTGCTGAGGAACCATCGGGAGACTCTAATGAGCGTGCTAGAGACATTTGTCCATGATCCTCTTGTGGAGTGGACGAAATCTCACAAGTCTAGTGGAGTTGAAGTACAGAATCCTCATGCACAGGTTTGAGATATCATCACCTTGATTGTGTTTTTTTTTTTTTTTTTTTTCGCCTTTAACTGACACCATTTATTGTAGAACACTGGATATTGTATACCTAGGAGATTTGATTTATAAGCAAAGCCTCTCTTAAATGTTGTTAAACTAAAATTTTCCATTTGAAATCTCAAGAGGGCCATGAGCAACATCGAAGCACGATTGCGGGGAGCTGTCGTTGGTGTTGGGGCAGCGCCGTCATTGCCTCTAGCTGTAGAAGGTCAAGCTCATCGGTTGATTGCAGAAGCAGTGTCACACAAGAACCTTGGGAAGATGTATGTATGGTGGATGCCTTGGTTCTAAGAACATAGAGCTGAATCGGATGTATTATTATATCAGCAATGGGCTTGTTGTATGGGTAATTTTTCTTTTTTTGGTTTTGGCAGGCTCATGGCCGTTGTAATTCAATGTTTACAAACAAGTAAAAGCATATGGGTGTGTCACCGTGTACTTACTACCTGCAGGGATTTTGGTTCTGGCCTTGTGGGTGGGTTTTGTTTCTAGTTTTAACAATGCCATTTGTATAGCTGACCATAAAGAAGATGAATTGCTAGAATGAAATTGCTGGAGATAATGGTGATGCATCATAAATGTATGTTAAACATGAACCTGGTTTTGTTCAGGCCCGTGTTAGTGGACCCCCAGACCCGGACCCAAGTTTACCTGATATTTTCAGGTTGTGCCTTCTGGCATTTCATGACCCGATTTCATTACTTGGTCTTAGTTTCACTACAGCTCAAATGAAGTCCAACAACATTCTTCAGAGAAATTTGTTCAATCTCAAATTGTTGCGAAATGATTAGGTCCTAACAGCAGCACCATACTGATCTAAGCCCCTAAAAATCAGTCCAAATCTCACTTAAGATTGATATACGTTGTTGGACTGATCTTTTTGTAACGAAGCATATTTATGTACTCATGTATACTCAACGGTGTATATCAGTCTGGTTAGAGTGGGATTTGCACTAATCAGGTTGGAGCAAGAAAGTCTCCACACCACATGGTACTGCCATCTAGACTTCGATGGTTTCTCCATGCTATTAGGCGAGGTTAAATCTCGGTGTGTACTTGAAGTTCCTCGTAGGTGAACATTTCCCTATATAGCCTATTATTGTAGGTTACGCAATGCACTCACAACTGACCTGAATTTACAGCTTAAGTCAGCCTCCTTTGGGGAAGAAACACATTGGGATAGATGATCATACTTGCAACCATGAAGAGAATAACTCTGCCATTTTTTTTTTTTTCAGTACCGGTCTCAAGCCCGTGTAAAGGAGGAATGTTGCATTAGGTAGATTGATAGCCAGCGTAAAACCGTCACGACCCCAACACGACCATGACATAATTGGGACAAAGACTTTAATACTGATGATGATGAGACAAATGCCTTTAATGTAATTATTTTTTGCCCTCGAATGGTCCACCACAGTACCAAAATCGTAGCTTTCAACTCATGCTGGTTACTTATGTGGCCTGAATAATGGAGTCAAAGCTTTTGTCCCACCAATCATCCATACCATTATTTGGGATATTGCTAGATAACAGCCCTAAATGCAATGAGAATCAAACTAGTCTCTTGAAATCACAGTTGAGTAAAGCATTTCTAAATGTCTCCTCTTTAGTATTCTTACAAATAGGGTATAAAGAATTACCAGTTCCAAGTCTTTCTTTGATAAGAGACCTTGCAAGGATGGCCTCAATAAAGTCTCACTCCATTCTATCATAAGTCCTGCAATATCTAAGTCTCAAATCCTACAATTTATTATTCTTTTTCTTTATAAAAAAAAAGTATGAATGATTTCATGGACAACAATGTGTTATTATCCTAAATGTGCCTCCTAACTACAAAGGCGCTTTGGAAAGGACCGATGATTTTATCCAAGATAGATAATCTTAATCGTTTTGCAAAGGTTTATTGGTCTAAACTCGACACACACATCTATTTTTAATAATCCCCACACATTCTGCCTCCCTAAACCACATATTATGGAATCTGAAGTTGAGGCTAATTCTGGTTAATTTCAATCTCCACTCAATATAACCAATGGCATTATCCAGCCCATCCTTTGCATCCACTAAGCCTTTTCATTTATTTGACCATGTAAAGGACATGCCCACTGAGCCTAGATCAATCATATTTAAGTTATCTATAAAGTCTAGAAAGGGATTGGCTTCCTTAGCATTAAAGCTTTTCCAGCCCTATTTTCCTTTTTCATCAAGAACAACGTTGAAATCCCTTATAATCAATCATTCATGGGCCCATGAGGTCCTCCCCAGCTTTGTTAAATTGATTCCAAAAGGTGGGTTTTTCTGATGTATACAGGGGGTCCTTGAATCGGGGGAAATCAATGAAATTTTGAAACCTGGTGTCCTAATATGACTCCATGAAGGGTTGTTCATGGGCCCGGTCTATCCGGGCTGAGGCATATTCAAGGCCATCCTCACTTTAGAAACTCAGGCCCGTATCTGGCCCAATCCCATACGGGGCGTACATGTCAGACCCAAGCCTGACATATTGTTAATTGGGCTGGACCAAAACTGGGCTTTTCCTGCAGTTGTATAGCATTTTAGCAATTGTTTGGATAAAATATCACCAATTACATGCATTCATTAGTTGGGTCCGGCTGGGCTTTGATCTTTTTGTTACTTAATCGGAGCCCAGATCAATTACTAAGCGGGCCCAGTTATATATCCAAGCCAGTCACAAAGAGGGATGGGCCTGAGCTGGTCCAGCCCATGATCACCCCTACCTTCACACGCCTTTTCATTATAAAGTTTAGGTGGGCCCCCATGTAGATCCAAGTCAGGAGATTCGGACTCTAGGAATTTTCACCCCGTAAGTTTTCGCCCATTTGAACTTTACATGTAGAATGAGGTGAAGTGAAGCCTCAAATCAAGACAGAATAAGATATAAGCGGTATGATGGTCGTGACTTGATAGGGAATCTTTTTTACTTTTTGTGTGAAAGTTAGTCTTTATTTTGTCATTTTGTAGAGAAATGATGTTTTTTTTTTTTTTTTTTTTTTTTTTTTTTTTTTTTTTTTTAAATGAGGGAATTTTGAATTTATGTACTTTTGATACAAGCCCCCTGGTCTTCTTTTATCTAGCAAATGAAGGATTTACTTCACCTTCACTTTAATAGTAAATTCCCAGCTTATTCAACGTGAGTCCATCATCCCTTGCAAGGAATAAACTTCTTTCCTATTTCCAAGAATGTCATTTTTAGTCATTTTTATCCTCTCTCATTGTTTGTTTTTTTTTTTCCCAAAGTTGGATAGCAATGTCTGGGTAAGGTTGCCTTGGATGATGGTGGTGAGCACTGAATGAATGAAGAAAAGTGCTACTACTCTCAAATTTCTTGATTTCTAGAAGCCCATGACGATTGCTGGAAATTCTCATTTCATTCAAGGTAAGTTTTTCAAATCAATCAGAGACTTGAAGGCTTCAACTTTTGCCTGTTTCTCTACTAGGATCTGAAAGAGTTTTCCACCCTTGTGAATTTGTTATTGTTGAAAGCTGCTGTCATGTGGGTGTAGGGGTCCTCATGGGCTGGGCCAGCACTAGCCGAGCCACATTTTGGATGGATTCAGGCTATTATGCCTTTTGGTCTGTGGGCTTGATCTGGGCCAGGAATGAGACCCAATAAATTAACCAGCTGGGCTTGGGCAAGCATTGGCCTGGCCCGACTCCAACCACGAACACAATCTAACAATCTAACAGTGAGCAGCAACTTTTGGATGAGTGTCAAATTTAGGATTCCAACCGAGAGGGTTGTTAACTTGATCACAGGTGAGCCAAGTGGAAAATAGGACCACACAGTGCATATGGTTCTCATTTGAACATTTCAGAGTTAGGCATATGGCACTCAACTGATCCGAGTCAACCAGAGCTCAACCCAAATTGCACTTAGGTAGGGAATTTACAGATAGGGTGCGGTCTAGATCAATTATATTTGGTTAGGTTTGACCTGAGTTCCAGCTAGGGTTTTGACTACATACAATTCGGATTAGGCAGGGTTGGGTTGGGGCAATGCCCAACCTAAATGCCAGTTAGGGTCCCACCCTCTTCTAGTTTCCTAGAGACATTCATATTGCCCCAACATTTTGAAGATATACTTAATGATTGAAAATTTATTCTCATCCCTCTTTGGGCCAATTTGAGTAATTTGAGTAAAAATGACAAATTCTCTTGTTTCCCAAGAGGATCCTGTCCCATGTTTCCCCAGAACAAATGAAAAGAAGAAAAGAGGGATTGCCTTTTTCTGATGAGGAAATGCAGCACTTCGGAGAAATCAAGCAAGAATCTGCAAGCATTTCCACTTGGTGGTGGAGCAAGGGTTCATACCAGGAATCTTTTTTCTTTTCTTTTTTTTTTTTGTGCAAAAAAACATGCAATAATGCCTTCTTTTCTTTGGCTGTTTGCCTGCAACACTTTCCACTGAAAAAAAGTTGGTCATGACATGTTTTCCATGGAAACCGTGTTGAATTATTCCCTATGAAAAAACATGGCTTGTGTCCTTTGACCCGGACAATTGAATTGATGGACCATAATTGGAATGATGGATAGAACTTTTAATTGTGTGCTCTATAGTTGTAAACACTAATCAGAATCATAGTTAAAAAATTGAAATCAACTCGTCCTGCTCAGTGAGTTGACGCATGTCTAATTACAACTGAGTTGGCTGTGTCTGATCTATTCTGCCAAAAACTATGTCAAACTTGTATGGGTTTAACTTGACTAGGAGCTCTTCTAGGTGAGTTAGATGAGTCTTGAGGTTTTTTTTTTTTTTTTGGTACACCGCATAGGGGCTAGGACCCAGCCCTTAAGGGTGTAGACATCGCGCGAGGTGAGGGAGCCCTCTGATAAGAGAAGTAAACCTCCGGTGGGTAGAACAACCCTCGGTTGAGAAAAAAAGACTGCCGAGGCCGAACATTAGGCAGCCAAGTAAGATCTGACGCCTCTTACTGCAGGGGTAAGTAAGAGGCCGTTCTTAAATGAGTCGAGTTTGAAGGCTGTAATCAGTATATATACGACGGCGTTCATACTTTTAGGTATGGGAATTTGATAGGAGAGTAAAGGATGATCATCTGCAAGCGACCATGATTTCTTCTTCCATATGCTTTTGGGGTTATTGCCTTTGTGGCTGCCAATAGGTGAAGTCAGGTCTAAACGGGTTGAGATGGGGTGTCTGCTAGTTGGGGCTTGATCAGTTGCTGACCTGTTAGTTAAATGTGTCAGATGCACTCAACCCACACTGATACTGGTTAACCAAACCTGATCCTCTTAGCCCGTGTAGTAGTGGATTTATTTATTTACTTTTTTTTTTCTTTTTTGAAAATTCGGTACTCACCTTTAAAAACTAAATTTAGTATGTGGGTCTTTTTAAAAATAATATATATATATATATATATATATAGATGCATGAGAGATTAAGCACCTGTCTCGTATAAGAGATATCTCTCACCTTAAATAAGGAATTGGGTAGGGCTCTCACATCCATATCCAATACCAACATAAGGGTGTGAGAGCCCCCACCCTTATCTCTCATATAAGGTGAGAGATCTCTTATATATTAAGGCCGTGGTAGAGATTGAGAGAAGGCAAGAGAGAGAGGATTTTTAAGAAGACCAACAAAGGGGAAGCAAGAAGCTCTCAAGACCAACAAAGGAGAGGAAAGAAGCTCCATAACAAACTTGTATTTTGTAAGTAGGTTTTCTAGAGCTTTACTTGATTGGTTTGTAACATCTATTAAAGAATAAGAAAAGTTTTTATTGTTCTCCTATGGATGTAGGTCGCATATTGTGGCCAAACCACTTATATTTTGTATATTGATTGCTTGTTATGATGTTCTCTTATTTCTACTTTCATAATGGTATGATCTTTGTTCGCTTGGTTGCATTTCCATAAGCATTTGGTTATACATATTGTGTTGGAGGATCACATTGCTCATCAAATGTTTGTAGAAATTCCCCAATTAACATGTTAGACCTTTAGGACCCAAGTCAAGTTAGCAGGTCGGGTCGGGTTTCATGATCTCTATGAAATGGATTGGGTCTGTGCCCACTGTATGGGTCCATGGGGTTGGTCTAGGCATGAATTTTATGCCAAGCAACTAAATGGGCCAGGGTTTGACAATCCCTTCATTCAAGGACTTTACTGCCCACCCTGTTTGTTTTTAGCTCCTTGAACATGTAATTCTTGAACTTGGAGTTGAAAATGTCAATCCAAATTCTAAATTAGTGGGTTGGGTCCAATTTGAAGCTTTGCACCCAATATTGAAACCACTGTCCCCATCATAACTTGAGAAATAGCGTTCATTTCCAAACTCATGTTTCTCATTCAAAAACATACCACCCCCTCCAACTAACTGATAAGGAAAATGGGAACTTCATAGAACAAGTCCCTTCTCACATGTTTTTTCTTTTCAAATTCCCTCATATTAAATCTAGCTGACCACTGCAAAATGGAATTTCCTTGAACAAACCCCCTTTTTAAAATAGTTTTCTTCATTCATTCCCCCACCTGGAGATGAATATTCAACATCCACACCATTTACTTTTTGAAAAAGGAGACAGAATCCTTCCCTAGTAGACAACGCCACCTAGAAGGGATTTGATTCCAGATTGTAAGGCTTCAAGAAAGGGTGGCTGGTCTTAAGAGAAACCAAAGGGTATTTGTTGTTAAGGAGAAGGGGAGAAAAAAAAGAAAGAGAAAATAAAAAAGAGAGAGAAGTGAGAGTATATTGTTATCTAGAGAGAATAAAGAGGTGGGGGGGAAGGATGAGGTAGAGCATTATTTGCCTGGTCCACATGCAGCCTACCTCTAAAATAATGCACCAAAAGGAAGAACTCATGAGTCATGACAAGTGGACTGCTAGGGAATTGGTAAATTTACTAGGAGGCAACTGGGTGGGTCAGGTTGCTTGTTGGCCCAAATCAAGTCCTAGTCAAATTGCATCTGGGTCAAATTAAAACAAGAACTTGATGAGAATAAAACCCAAACATACCATGGGTCCTACTATGGTTTTGGGTGGGTTTGATGTTTTTTTCTTTGTTCTTTTGAGCTTATCAGCTTAGATCTCTTGTACTGTGAACGTTACTATTAAAATATGAAAAATCTATAGAACAGTTCTTAACAGCTTGCTATTTTTTGTGTTTTTTACATTGTCAAGTCGAACTTTGATTCCCAAAACCTCAACCAAACCCCGACTCAAATTTCATGTGGGTTTTTAAATTTAGGCCCAGTTGACTCTAGCCCGAGCAAGTTCAACCCAAATTTCTCTGTTGACCAGGTGGGAGGATCAACCTGGTATATCTCAGTGGGCCACGCAGTGAAAGTAGAATAAAATCCCGAGACATTCAAAAAGAAGAGAGAATCAACAGACGTTTCAAACCCCCCACCCACCATCATTCGCCGCTTCTACGCAATGGACGCGCTTACAAAAAAGAAGGAATCAAACAACCCTCTCTCCTTCTCATTACTACGTAAAAATCTCAGAACCCAGAGCTCCCTTTAGGTGTTCTTTATTCATTACTCTATATTAGTTTAGTAATCAACATCTTGTACCTTTGTGCTGATTCTTGTTAAAGCTGACTCAATAATAGAGCAGAGAGAGAGACCCCACCAACTTTCCTACCCTCCTTTTGCTGTTTTGCTGGTACTATTGGTCTCCCTATTTATAGTGCTGAAAGCAGCAAAAGAAGTTCCACACAGCTCAATTTTGTGTCTAATAGCAGGTTGGTTGGTCTTTTGTAGCTCATACCATTAATTATGATGGCCTTGGAGCATGGAAGACCAGCTGGGGTAAACTCCAGGAGCCTCCAGACAGTCCTGGCTGCACCTGGGGTCAAGGGAAAGAAGGTGTCCAACCTTGGAAAGAAGTCCAAAGAAGGTGTAATTGAGCTCATTCAGAGCATCATCAACAAGAAACAAGAGGTGAAGGACCCCTTCTATGTGCTGGACCTGGGGGTTCTGGTGGGCCTCATGGACAAGTGGGCCCGTGGGCTCCCAAACGTCCGCCCCTTCTATGCCGTCAAGTGTAACCCCGAGCCCGCAATCCTCGGCGCACTGGCCGCCCTTGGGGCAGGCTTCGACTGCGCAAGTCGGGCCGAGATAGAAGCAGTCATGGCCCTCGGCGTGCCTGCAGGCCAGATAGTGTATGCCAACCCATGCAAGGCGGAGGCCCAGATTAAGTATGCAGCCGGCGTCGGTGTCAACCTCACGACGTTCGACTCAAGGGAGGAAATCGAGAAGTTGCGCCGGTGGCACCCGCGGTGCGCCCTCTTGCTCCGCCTCAAGGCACCTGAGGACAGCGGGGCGAGGTGCCCGCTCGGGCCCAAGTACGGGGCTTTGCCGGAGGAGGTCATCCCCCTCCTTCAAGCTGCCCACACGGCCCGGCTGGCCGTCAAAGGTGTGTCATTTCATGTGGGAAGCGGCGCGATGCATGCCCGGGCCTACCGCGGTGCAATTGCGGCCGCGAAGACGGTGTTTGACACCGCAGCCCGGCTCAACATGCCCAAAATGCATGTCCTCAACATCGGTGGCGGGTTCACCGCAGGCCCACAATTCGACGAGGCCGCCACAGCCATAAAGGCTGCACTGCAGGCCTACTTCCCTAACGAGCCGGGCTTGACACTCATGGCCGAGCCTGGCCGGTTCTTTGCTGAGACCACATTCACACTGGCTACCAACATCATTGGAAAACGGGTTCGCGGCGACCTGAGGGAGTACTGGATCAACGATGGCATCTATGGGTCCATGAACTGTATACTATATGATCACGCCACCATTTCGGCAATGCCACTGGCCTGTGCCTCCAACCCCGGCAACCCCGCTTGCCGGGGCCTGAGGACGTATGGGTCGACGGTGTTCGGGCCCACATGCGATGCACTAGACACTGTGCTCACCGGCCACCAGCTGCCGGAGCTCCAGGTGAATGATTGGCTGGTCTTTCCTAACATGGGTGCATATACTGCCTCAGCTGGGTCCAATTTCAATGGCTTTTGCACATCAGCTATACCTACCCACCTTGCCTGTTCCTCCTCAAACCCCTCCTAATAGGAGGTACTAGTCATACTATTTGCTATCTCTCTTCTTTTTGTTTTCTTTCTTAATTTGGTTTTGGCATATGTTGTATGGAACATGTTCTTCTCATGAGAAATTGCTCTTTCGCTGCATTCATCTGGGACTTCTAGTACTTATTTTTACTTTTTGGTTGAAGATATATTTGTATACAACATTGTTCGATCACCATATTTGGATTCTAACAAAATTTTATGCCGAATGTCAATCTTTCTTCATTATCTGGGTTTGAGACTGGCAGTTAGAACTAGGGAAAAGAGTAGGTCGAAGTGGATATGGATGTCAATAGTAATAATAAATTTAAAGAAGTGCAGCGTATCCGAAGATATAACTTATGATAGATTGGAATTTAGCAATATAATTCATGACGATGATGATTGTTCCATCAACATGTGCTAAATTTTTAAACACAGATTTCAAATATATTTTTCTTATGTTACTGTTATTCAAGTACTGGTGGAGAAAGATCCTTTAATTTGATTCCTCTGAAGAGTTAAGCTGAGGAGCAATCCTTCTTACAGCAAGGGTTTTGAATGCATAGAGCCCGCCCTTGGGACCATGGGATCCTGTATCCTTCTGCTACATTGACTTGACCCACAAAGGCCATGGTGGTCTCTACCAGATTGTGCAGTCCACTTAATTCAGGGAATGCCATGAAATGGAAAGTAAAGACCTGACTTGAAAGGATAGGAGGTACATGATTAGAGATAACTGAGATTAGGTTGTTGAAATCTTAATTAAGAATAGACGTCCTTCTGAGGCTCTGATAGTGACCTAATTAGTCCTTTGTAAACATTTGTCATTCATAGGATGGATTGATATATGTTCAGATGGGCAACAAATTAGATAATCATGTTTGAAGCAACTCTTATCTTCTTTTAAGATTAAGAGTAGGGCATACCTAGTTCCAAGGATCCAAACAGGGCCTAGAGTGCAGAGGTCTTTTTTTTTTGCCTTTTTGGGTGACCCATTTCAATCTTGAACTCCCATTTAAACTCCACAATTGCTAGTTATTCTTCTCTCAGGGCCTGTTTGTTTGCATTAAACTACATAGAAATTCAAAGTCAAATGAGCTCCATGAAGGACTTTTTAAGAGGTGAGGAGGGAAGGAAATAAACTGGACACGCAGATAAGACCTTGACTTTCTTGGCTTTTGAATTACTGTGGTGATGGCTATGTATCATTTCTTATCTTCTCTTGATTCAATTCTCATTAAAGGGGAGGCTATTAGATGAGCATTTTTTAGATATTCACCATCAATCTTCATTTTTAAACCACTGATTGCATGAGTTATCCTAATTCTTATGTATTCTAATTCAATCAAACGGGCCCTTAAGATTCTCATGAATGAGAGAAGCACTCACTATAGACAGGTTGTTTTTCCAGTAAAGGCTGTCAACGCTTGAATGAGATTAATCTAACCGGTGTTTCAATGATATTATTTAAATTCATTGAAATTACTTACAATATTTTTCTGGTAAGTATCCACAACTAAGTCGAAGCACATATGAGGGACGCTCTCTTTAGACAAATTTCAACTCCACACCAGTGGGGTGGACTCAGTGGTGGATCTAGGATTTTCATTGGGATGGGGCAAATAATGATCAATTGAAAAGATTAGTCATTCTTTTTATTAGACGTTTTTCACATAAATAATAGTAAAGGAGAAGAAATATTACATTTAAATATATAAACACAAAATATTTAACTTCATCAGCTAACATTGATTTCTCTCGTAAAAAAACCCATCTCAAACTCACATTATCATGTATCACTCAAATTTTTACGTCAAAATCAATGCCTATGGGAGATTTACAAATTCAAGGTAAGTGGGTGTGTGAGAAAAAACTAGATACAAGAACATTTCTCAAAGCCCATAGGAAACTCCCAAAACTTTCTATTGTGGGTTATAAATACTGGTTCCACTCAAACCCGAACGAGCCCAACTTGAGTTTTCCATTTTTCAAGTTGGGTCATGCTTCATAATCAATGCATGTATTCATCATCAGTATGAACCATTTAGCTTGGCCAGTGGGCCCAAGGCATGTAGATATGCTCAGATTTTGGTCATCTTTGGACATGTAGATATGCTCATATTTGGGTTTTTAGGATTTAGGGATTGGATTAGAATTTGAGGATTTAGGGTTTAGAATTAGAATTTGGAGATTGAAGGGTTCAGATTTAGGTGTTAGAGTGATTAGGATTATACTAAATATGGGGAGTGAGAGAGAAGACCAGGGCTCGATTATTTAGGATTATTTGGAGAGAGAGACGGTGAAGAAGTGTGGTCTTGAACTGAAGAACTCCTCGTCAGATCGAGCTAGATCCAATTGATGCGCTTTCTCAAACCAAGAAAAATCAAAACCCAAAATCTGAAATTTTACGAGAACCAGACTAAATTAGAACATCACATGTGATCTACTTCCATAGATAGGCAACCTCCTTTGCAGTACGAAGTATTGGAGAAATGCTTCCAAGTGATGACAGCACGACCTGGTTATCCAAAACCTGCAAGGAAAAGTTGGTTTGCACAGGGACCAAAAGAGGAGAAGCATGTAAATGTCTTCCAAAGAGCTGTCCACAAGTAATGTGGGACACACGGCACACAAAGAAGAGAAATATCCTATGCTTTAATGCATAAAACCACCGACAATATTCAATTGCTCTAACCATGAACATTCCAGTCTCCAACTCAAAAGTGCTATTATGGCTGTCTGCAAGTATATAAATATGTATATTCCAACTGATTTTCCCCTGGTAAAGGTGCATCATATGGTGGTGAGGTTTCAATGCAAATGCCTTGCCTGCCACTTACTATGTTCTATTTTACTTAAGAATCCATAGTTAGTAATTATTCCCACCATTTGTTTGGCAAAGCTGAGCTGACTCATCCCTTTTTAAGGGAAAGTTCAGTTGCTTAGACCCCCATTTTCCACAAATTCAATGAAACAATATCATAATATGCTTCATTTGGATGTTCTAAGTGAAAAATTCATCCAATTTGGGAGAATATGTGATGAGGTGAACTTTTAGTATTTTCCTTGTGGAGCCCATGCAAAAGTAGTTTGAAGATTCCACATTATTAACTAAAGTAGTTTGAAGATTCGACATTATTAACTCTACTCTAAAGAAGGGATGCTTTATCTTCTATATAATCTTCTTTAATATGTCCCTTTTAATTCATCACATTTGTTTAAGTGCAATTTGGGAAGCTGGTAAGTTTTTTTCTGATTTCAGAAATTCTAACTGCAGAAGAAACCCATAAAAAAAAAAAAACAAATGTGACAAAAGTTCTCTAGTCCCTTTAAACAGGAACTCATGGAAAAGTTGAACAATCAATTGGGTTTAATTCTTGATAGGGATCAACCTTCTTGCCCTGTTTGAATCTTTGTAAACAGGGTGCTACGAACTCGGTTTACATACACTTGGGATAAACTGCACTCAGTTCCTTTGTTCCTCGCCATAACTAATATCAGGTAAACATAGCTATAGGTAATCAAATTTATAGGTAAACTAAGACCAGGGGAGCAAATTCAGAGTATCCAAACAGGGGATCTGGGAATGTTGGAAGTGAGAAGCAGCAAGGCAAGAAAATCATTGGGAGGTTTTTCTCTGTTGTGACTTTTGCAAGTAACTCTTGTCCCTGCTGGTGCAGTGTTATTCCATATGGGAATATAGCCACCTTGGGGAAGGGGGAAATAATTCGACTGATGCATCAGATGCAACTTGAAAATTTAGAAGGAACACTTAAAAATAAGCGAGAGCTTCTTAGAAGAAAGACTTCTTGTGCCACACCTACAGGATTATGGGCAATAAACTCATATACATGTATGGACAATCAACTCATGTACATCTACTAAGTGTTGATCAAAGTGAGATGGTGATGCGAGATGGCCTAACTATGATCAAGTTACCCACCCCCAACAAACAAACCTCCATTAATTGTCACAAGCCCAAATTTAATACTCGTCCAACCTTTAACGTTGAAGTGAAATTCAAAAGAGAATGTCTTTTTTTACGCCTTCCAAAATCATTAAATTTGAGGATCATAAATAATAAAAAAAAAAAGGTAAGGATGATTTTACACTAATAGGGCCTTGTTCAAATCCCCTCACCTGCACCATGATTGTCATGGCCCCAGGTGGGACATTTGGGGTTCATTGCACCAGATTAAGACCACTCACAAAGTTTTGATCTGGTGAGATTTGTATGATGGGCTTATGATGCAATGGACCCACCTTGGGCCTCTATGGGCTATGATAATCATGGTGGAGGTGGAAGATGGGAAGATCTCAATGAGACCTATGAATGTACAAAATATCGACCTCGTTAGATCATCCTAACACTTTGATCTATAACCCTCAATTCAAATAGTTTTAGAAAGCATCGTTTTCCAAAATTTTAGTCCAATGGTCAATAAAGTTTAGAGGAATATCAAATTTAGGCTTGTGCCAATTCATGGAGGGAGTGTACTGTCTGAAAGGGTAACTTGGGCATCTAAGTAGGCTTAGGTGGATTCTTTACGTCTGAAAGGGTAACTTGAGCATCTAAGTAGGCTTAGGTGGATTCTTCACACCATTAGTTCCCTGCACAATATCATTACTCTCATGGATCTTGTGAGAGGTATAAATTTTAAGAGTACTTTGTGAGAGGAATATTTGAAAGTTCAATATCATCAAAATACGTTGGGTGGTGAGATAGCCTTCTCCAACGTCAGACTAGCCCTTAGATTGACCCTATAAAATGAATGACCATGACTTGTTCACATGTCACTCATCCAACCAATGAGACCCTTCTTAAATAACCCCTATGAATCATGGCTGAGGTAGAGAGGGGGTCACAATATCAAGATGGAACCACCCCCACATAAATTTCACATCAATACTATTCTTATCCTAACTCTTTGATCTCCGGCCCTCAAATTAAACAGTATTAAAATACTTAATTTTATTTTGTTTTAATCCAACTATCCAATCCATTTGGATTGATGTAAAACCCATGAGATCCGCAACATTGGGGGAGGGGCAAGTTTAGGATGACAGGCTTGGATTGTTCATGTGGTGTCCCTGTTGGACTCCATCAGTTGTATTGCACCGTCCGAGACATCCTTTGTGGAGCAAACCGGAGAAGGCTACGTGTGGGGCATTAGGGATGGGCCCTGCAAGTGTTGTTCACAGTGAGCTTTTCCTCTTCGGAATCTCACTGGCTGGCTTCTCGATCAGCTTTTCCAATGCTGCGTTGATACCTCTTCTTCTACATGAGTAACTGGGTCAGGCCAACAACTTTTTCTAGAAATATGCCTATGGATTTTGCAGGCATAGGTTTATGTATCAGGTCAAAAAATACACGGGACTTGGTGACAAGAGTCCGTGACATAAAAGGAAGGTGCTCATTGTTGCATTTTCATATCAGTTGTCCAGAACCAATGGACAGAGAAAAAAAAAAAGACATTGGCCATATGGGTGATATGGTTCCAAAATTCCTTTAACCGTTAATAATTATTTTTATTTATATAAAAGTTCCAAAATGATTTGCACCTATATAATTCTCTTTTCAAATCCAAACACAAGGTGAAATCACTTTATGGAGAAAACTAGTGTTTTCTCTGCATTTCTACCCAATAAGGCTTTAGCTAGTTGTGATTTGCTTGCCGCCCAAATGGGGAAAAAGAAAAAAATGACCCTGGTTTATTGAAAATTTTCAGATTTTTCACATAGGCCCTTGAAAAAAAAAAAACCCTTATGTTAAAGAAATTGAGTGTTTTTTTTTTTTAAAAAGTGGCCCCTCCAAAAAAATATTCTTACATAGCAGCCCCCAAGGCATATTTTCTGGTTCAGCACCTGTTTATATGCTCGTCTGGATGAAAATATACCAGGTATGGAAGACACCTGAACAGTTTTCTCCCCAATGTGAATAGAAGAATTTTGACAAAAGTCAGGACCAAGAAATGATGGCAAAGCCATACTTATTAGGGGTATAAAAAAAAACCGGAAAACCGTCTAACCGAACTGAACCGCACCGCGGTTAATAACCGTATTTCACGGTTAGATTACGGTTACAGTTAATGAAATTCAAAAACCGCACGGTTCGGTTCGGTTACTGTTTTCCGTAATAATTCACGGTTATTAACCGAATCGAACCGTATGATACGGTTCGGTTAACCGTACCGTTTACAAATAAAAGAAAAAAATAAGGGGGCTGAATGAAATATTTTTTACCTTATTCAATTGCTCCTTATGTGGTATTTCACCTTCAATCATTCACATTTATCCCCTTATGTGAGGAAGACATTCCACGGTTATTAACCGTAACCGAACCGTTTAATACGGTTAACCGCGGTTACAGTTTTCCACGGTTTTTGTGGATACGGTTACAGTTACGGTTTTAAAAAACAGAAAACCGCAATTACGATTCGATTAACGGTTTTTCCAAATTGATCAGTTAACCAAACCGTTACACCCCTAATTCTTATTTAGGGTGGCAATGGTTCCGGTTAACCAATATAGATAAAACATATTCAGACCTTATCCATTCATCAATCGGGTTAAAACTTTCAACCACAAACCAATTCGTAAAAAAAGGGTCAACACGGGTCTTGACTATTGTCAAGTTGAATCGGACTTGATAGAATCACAGAGAAAGAATGGTCCCAACCTGAGCCACATGCTGCTAAATACTTGAGCCAGGCCCTAACTCAAACTGGGCCAAATTCGGGTCAGAATAGAAATTGCCACCACTATAATCCTATAATTTGTATGACAAGCTACTAATCTCTCTCTTTTTTTTTTTTTATTGTGAACAATAGAAATTTATTAAGACCAATTAAAATAAAAAACATTACGGAAACAGGACAGCAAGAAGAAAGTGGGAATAAGAGCATTAAACCCCACTATGCGAAAAATTAAGCCTTTGAAAGGTAATCTGCAACATTTACATCTCTACAGACAATTAACATGATGACCAAAAGTCCTACCAGCAACAATTGCATAAAAGCTCAGATACAACTATTATTCTGCAAAACTCACTGATCGGCCCCCTCATCCTTGTTGCTAAGCTGAGGAGTGTATTGACCGGTGGATGATGGAGAGTACCCAGGAGATGTAGGTGAGTAGCCAGCACTTGGACTGAACATGATAATATTTATATAGTTAGCTTATTGTCTGATGTGGGGGATGGAAATATTGAAATCAAATTGGATACTAACTAACATCATCCGCAGTATGGAAGCTGTGCATTGGAGCAGCATGAAGATTGATGTTTTTTTGTGGTTCCCAAGTACTCCAGATTAAGAGTGGAGAATTCAGAAACAAACCATCATTGTATATCACTAGAGGGGGCAACAGGTGGGGTTGGGTCAAAATTGGTCAGGTTGGCCTGGGTTGACTACATGTTAACGGCCAACTGGTATTTAAAACGGGTCAGGTAACCCCGCCCGCACCTGGCACAGGTCAACCCAACCCAATCCACACAACCCACATACAACTTGGGTCAACCAATTCAACCCGATCCTACCCGATCCAACTTGTAGATGTTGGGCCCAAGCCCAATCCATTTCAGGTACTAAGGTTATATTTGAATTTAGTTGTACACCAAGAAAAAGCCCAATATACTAAACCACCATACCATTTAAAGCAGATCAAATATAAGGGTTGGCCGTAACCCAACCCATTTAAATGGGTTATACGGGTCAACCCTAACCCGACCTGTTTTACATTCCATGACCGACCCATATAGGATGTGGGACAAATGCGGGTCGGGTGAAAATTCTAGCCACCCCTATTTTTCACCCAAAAAAGCTTCACATTTTTGGGATGCCCCAAGAACATTGTGCGATGAACATCCATTTATGCCAAATGCATACCATAGAAAGATTGCAAATTTGAGTAACTAAAGAATGAACCAAGACAAATGTAGTATTCCAAACCTGTACTGAGGAGAACTTGGGCTGTAATCCGGGCCACCACTTGAACTGTGAGGGCTACGAAGAAAAGGTCATGCATTATCATTAGGCACTTTTCTGAAGGTATCACAATATAATGCAGTTATAATTTTCACCAACTTCTGTGCTAAAATCACTTCTTTTTTTTTTTTTTTTTTTTTTGTATCAGCTCAGATGAGGAACAATTTTCAATGACTTCTACCAGTTTCTTTTGACTTAGTATGATGTCCCGAACCTCATTACCCAAAACAGTATATATAACAATATAACATGCAACTCAGCACCTTTATGAATTCCTTCTATGTTCTGGCATGTATGAAAACTTTAAATCTGACGAGGTACAAATTGGAACTACTACTATTTTTCCTCTTCTTCACTGCTACAGCCAAGCATAACAGTCTACAATCGACTGTAACAATGGGCCAGCCATTACAGTCGGCTCTAACAAGTCTAAAATTGGTTTCTTTAATACTTCATTGTTTATCACTATGAAAGTACTTGGTAGTTGGTAAAGTGGTTGCTTTTCTATTCTCATTTTAGCTATCCATGTTATTTATATGTATAACAGGATTATACAATGGACAATGTAGAATAAAAAAGAGGGGCAAATGGCATTGTATTTTAGTTACACACGCACAAACCATGCTCACAGGCTTAGCTGCACACCAGCTGTTGGGGCCCACCTGGGGCCCTCAGATCATGGGATATATGGGGGATGAAAAGATCCATGTGTGTAGGGCCCACATATCAAATCTCAGTTCAATCCCATGCCCCTAACCCTTCATCCATGGCCCACAAGTTCAATGTCTTTGTATATATAAAAAAAAAAAAAAAACCTTGATCCAGTAGTCCAGCCCATTAGGATGGGTGCAAAACCCAAGGATCAGTGACAATTGTGTGTGTGTGTGTGAGAGAGAGAGAGAGGAAGGGAGCGAGGTGTATTGACATTAAGTTGGGGAATGGAGTGCTCAATTGGGATTGAGATAATCTGCTTTCACCTGTAAGTTCTCTATTTCTTTCTGGTTGTATTTAATTTTAAGCCTTAAAAGGGAGTTTATCAAGTGGATAACTTCCCTTGAGGTATGGATAGACAACTACTATTTAGCTGCAGTCCAGATCAGCCACAAGGAATTAAACTTATTTACACACACAGCTTATGGACCAAATGGTCAGCATCAATAACATATAACAGATTGGATCATAAGGACACAGGCAACCACATGCTTGCATATACAATATCTACAGGTGAACATATTATAACTTCCAATAACATTAACAGCAGATACTAGTTCACTAGCAGTGTAGGAAAAAAAATACCTGCTGGGAGTGTATGAAGGACTTGGATGAGAATATGATGGAGAAGTTGGTGAATACGATGGTGAAGTTGGGCTACAACAAATGTGAACGCATGTAAGGATAAATAATCAAAATAGCAATCTATTGCAAAGTATAAAAGACACATTTTGAGTAGTTCATATAAACAGGGAGATAGAAAGATGTACTTGAAAATCATAATAAAAGTAAAATTCAGAAAGGAAAAAAAAAAACTGGCTCAGCAACAGTAAAGCTTGCAGGTTCAAACTGAGCTGGGCATGGCTAAACTACTGATTTGACTGAAAATTAAGAGGGTTTTTACTATTTTTTTTAGTCGTCTTCTTTTTAATGTTGAACTAGAGCACATCTGATTATAGTATTTACCTGTAATTTGGAGAACTTTGGCTGTAAGGACTGGCTGGCGAGATTCTGGGGCTGCCTGGAGAGTATGCAAGTGAAGGACTGTAATTTGCTGAAGGGAGGTTGTAACTTGGAGATGTGGGACTGTAGCTGCGAGCAGTTGGACTGTAGCTGGGCGAAGTTGGACTGTAACCAGGAGAAGTTGGGCTGTAGGCAGGCGAAGTGGGGCCGTAGGAAGGAGAAGTAGGGCTGTACGAAGGAGACGTAGGGCTGTAGGAAGGTGAGGTGGGACTGTAGGAAGGTGAGGTGGGACTGTATGAAGGTGAAGTGGGACTGTATGCGGGAGAAGTAGGGCTGTAGGCAGGAGAAGTAGGGCTGTAGCTTGGTGAAGTCGGGCTGTAACTTGGTGAAGTAGGGCTGTAAGTTGGAGAAGTAGGGCTGTAACTGGGAGATGTTGGACTATAGCTTGGTGAAGTGGGGGAGTAAGATGGACTCGTTGGAGAATAAGCAGGACTAGTTGGACTGTAACCAGGAGAGCTAGGACTGTATGTTGGTGAACTGGGACTGTAACCAGGTGATGTAGGACTGTATCCTGGAGAGGTGGGGCTATAACCAGGAGAAGTAGGACTGTACCCAGGAGAAGATGGACTGTATCCAGGAGATGATGGACTGAATCCCGGTGAAGAAGGAGAGAAAGCCATTCCACCAACATAAGGAGAAAATTGGGCTTCTGTTATTGGTGAAGAGCGTGGATTTGGGCTAAACCAATTTGGTGACATCATGCCTTCAGGACCTGAATTGGGTGAACGAGAAGGTGTCACTCCAAAATCAAGACCTTCCATATAACTTGGAAGTTGGAGTTCAATTGCTTGTTGCAACATCTTATCATTCAAATACAAGGCACAGTCTCCTGTTCCAATGGGTGCAAGCTGCCCAAGCATAATATTTTCAGTAACCCCTCTGAGGTAGTCAGCTTCAGCATACAAAGCAGCATCCAGAAGAATGTCCACAGTCTCTTCAAATGAGCATCTCATCATTGGACCAGTGTCATTGCGGTTAATTCCATGTCGGGTGATGGCCATCAAATGACCCCTGTATGTCATGGTGTCACAGAGAATAGCCAAATGTCTGTAGTTAACATAAGATCCATCAAAGGATATCACCACACGCAACTCATCCAAGAGAGATTTACGTACAGCCTCAATTCCAAGAACTTCAATGACTTCTATCAAGTGGTTACTGGTTGTCCTAGTTTCGTCAACATCTTCATGACACATTACAGCTAACAGGTTGACACCTTCTGTGTCCAGCATCCACTCTATTTCAGGTTTAAAACCCTCATTCTCATCGAACTTGTTGATTTTCCCAGACTTGATGAACACCTTGTTGATATCCGGAATGCCGCGAAGGGCCATTTCAGTCAACATGTTGCTCTCAATCTTCTTGAGGAAGACATCATCTTCAGCAGATTCATCTTGTAACTCCCCCTTAGGAGCCTCATCATTCATGATACGGATCCGGAGAATTAGTTTCTCCGCATTGTCATCGTTAAATATACAAGTCAAATCATCATCGAACTCATGGTTAATCTTCTCTGCAATATCTGCCATGCTCAACTTCTTATCCACCATCATTTCCCGATTCAACTCTATTCGAAGCAGCCAAGGCGAAATCTTTTCTGGGGCAACTTCTTCATCTGGCATTTCATAGTAGGACCTGACAAAATCAACATCTTCTGCAATGATGGTGCCCATAGGATCTGGGTCATACCAAATTTCAGTTACTTGTGTTACACTACGCAATGTAGTGTATTCCAGAGAGCACTGGACATTCTTTGCCCTTTCTTTAGTCTTGTTGACTTCAGGCTTTAGATACACAGAGAGTGAAGGGGTTTTTATTTTCTTTGCAACATTTATAATCTCCCTCAACCTTGGAACACCTAGAGTAACATTTTTTGCACTCACACCCGCATAGTGGAAGGTGTTCAGAGTCATCTGAGTGGCTGGTTCACCTATGGACTGGGCAGCCACACAACCAATCATTTCACCAGACGCTACTAATGACTGTAAAAAGCGAGACTCAATCTCACCAATAACCCAATCAAAAGCTTCGCGAGTAAGCCTGTATTCTTTCAAAACACGCTTACTAGCAAAAGTGCTACGAAGCAAAATGTTGAAGAAAAGAGTGGCATTTTTCTGAGCCTCCATACTCAAGAAATCATCACCAGGAACTACTTTGAGCCTTTCTTGAAGTTTGTCGACAGCTTCAACAATCTCCATTGGATGCATGCCAGATGGCTTTCTCAAATCAACCTTAAATGTCTTTTGAGCATTCCAAATTAGCCTCTTAAGGTTGACAGGCATAGGCCAAGTGTTGTCTCCAGTAGTAGCAATCTCTGTACCAAGCTGGAATCTATCTGCTTCCAATTTCTGAACTTCAGCATCGAAAACATTGCGGAACTCCCGAATGGTTTTCAAATCCTCAACATGCTCAGGTAATATATAACTTGGATTCCAGTTCTCATCGTCAATCTCATACCTGTAAACCTCATCAAACTCTTTTTTCTTCATTTTCAAGGAATCTAACTTCTGTGATTCAATCCAAACAGCATCCATGCCATCTTCTCCATAGAGAAACTGGATGACATCCCCAAGAGAGTTCCTAACAGTACCATCATATTTGACCATAATGTCCTCCATAGCCTTAACAAGGCGCCTCTGGATGTACCCAGTCTCTGAGGTTTTCACTGCAGTATCAATCAGACCTTCCCTACCACCCATAGCATGAAAGAAAAATTCCTGTGGAGTCAATCCACGGAGATACGAGTTCTCGACAAAACCACGACTTTCAGGCCCTTTGTCATCTTTAGTGAAATGGGGTAACGTCCGACCATTAAAACCATAAGGAATCCGCTTTCCTTCAACGTTCTGCTGTCCCACACAAGCAGTCATCTGTGAGATGTTGATAAAACTTCCTTTTGATCCTGCTGTCACCATCGCCTTTAGATTGTTACTCTCTGCTAAGCTCTTCTGCGCGCTACTCCCAGCATCATCACGGGCCTTATTCAACACCTGTAATAGAATGCACACTGGTAACTAAAATAAAATCAATTGGGTCGAAACTTTTAAAAGCAAAATCCAAGTTTGAGGATCTTAGCACCTGGTTTACTCTGTTTTCAAATGATTCCGACATACTTCGCCCGGGTTCTGCCTCCAATGCATTGTCTTGGGCAAGCTTGATAAGAACTTTCACATCATTTTTTGCTTTAGATATCGTATCATTAATTTTCTCCATAGTTGCTGCATCTGCAATTGTGTCCCCAATACCCATACTAAAAGCATTCTGCAAAAGCCAATAGTTCACAAGCCATTGGGTATGTCCCAAAAATTTGCGCGCAGCATCTGGACCAACCTCTTCCCTGCGTTATCCAAAATCATCAAAACACAATTCAACAAGGTTGCAATAAAAGCATTCCAACAGTTGCAAGCAAATATAGGCATGATATTCAATATTGCAGTCACATACCAGATAACATGAATAAGACTACCAGTAGATGTTCCAAGGGTTCTCTTGCAGAGAGTTCCTGAAAGAAGCTCCCCTTTTTCTATTCTCACTTGTGTATCTCCAGGAGTGATAAAACCTGTTTCTGATTCTGAGTGCCATGATGAGGTTCTAATGAGATTTATCTGCTTTGGGATAATGAGATTAAATACTTGTTTTCCAGTCCAAAGAGGTCTAGGCTTCAAAATGGCAGGAGCAGGTAATTTCCCATCAAAGTCCTCCCACCACATCAAGATGTTCATGAAGACATCCTGCAACAATTAAAAATATAACTAGTTTAATAGATCCCGAGGACATTAGATTTAGGCCCTGTATGTTTCATGTAATTGAATTCTCCTAGGAATTCTGAGACTCTGTATTTCTAAAAGCGGTTAAAATTGAACAAATGTGAATATCCAAAATAACCCTCAAATAACCTCCCCTTTCATGAAAATGAAACAAGGAAGAGATGGAAATGAATACCCATCCAATCACCTTTGTAATTCAAATCCTAAAAAGCTCAAAGTCCCAACTATATCTCCACCTTATATCTTCACCCATTACCTCTTTAATAATCTTTTGTTGGATGAATTCCTATGTATTCAATTCCATACAAACAAACGGCCCTTAATGAACATGCAAAGAGAAGGAATATAAATACCATCACACCTTCTCTATAAACGTATCCCTTTTAGTGATCTTCCGGCACCCCAAGAGTGTATCCTGCACAATACCCATAACAGGACGATTTGATTGGGGTGACACAATGCATTTTGGCACCATCATCAGCTCCAAGACTTCTGCTCTAGTTCCAAATGACTGAGGAACATGCATGTTCATTTCATCCCCATCAAAATCAGCATTGTAAGGAGATGTCACAGACAAATTCAAACGGAAGGTAGAATATGGCATAACTTTAATTCTATGCCCCATGATAGACATCTTATGAAGACTAGGTTGTCGATTGAAAAGAACATAGTCACCATCACTCAAGTGCCTCTCGACCTGCAAAGATGGATTTCAATCAGAGAGGACCAAATCACTGAGACTGAATCAAGAAACAAAACTTAAAAAGACAACCTACCTTATATCCAAGCTCCAGATGTTGATCACTGCTTTTCTTCAAGAACCTAAGATCAAGCCTCTTCCCATCTTCTCTTATGATGTACCTGGCACCAGTTTTCCCAGGAGGAGGATGAGGTCCATACTCTACAAGCTCCTTCAACCTAGTAAGTGCAAGAACTGTTAGTATTCGATGAGAAGTATACAAGTACCATGCAATTAGAAATGAGGTGAAGGGTCAAATAATAAAGATTCAAGGATTAGGAAAATTTAGTCCTAAACCTTTCGATATTGTATGGAGTCACAGTCTCTGGATATGTTAAATTTAGCGCAATACTCCACGGCACTCCTAGTTCATCAATGTTAATTGTTGGGTCTGGCGTGATCACAGTCCGTGCAGAAAAATCCACACGTTTTCCCATCAAGTTACCTCTAATTCGACCCTCTTTAGCCTTAAGCCTGCTACATATAGATTTGATAGGTCGTCCAGATCGCTGAGTAGCCTGAAAAATAAAGCAGCTATCACTCAATTGAATTCATAGTAAAAGAAAATGAATGACATATGATGCAGCCTGGATAACAAGCCATAAATTAGTAGACTAAATTCAATGTTGAAATAAAGTGAATGGAAGCCTGTACCACATACCCTTGGCTGACCTGGAAGTTCGTTATCAAAATATGTAGCAATGTGAAACTGCAGCAACTGAGCGAATTCTGAGATGATGTGGGCAGGAGCTCCATTTCTCTCCTGCTTTCTGAGATTCTCATTGTGTCTAATAATCATGGCCAACTGATGGGTCAAATCATCCTGTTTCAAAAAATAAAATGTGAATTTGGTGACATTGTATTAGTCAAAAATTAGTCCACAGGATGATGAAATGATCTGCCAGCATGTTTACTACTAATGTGGGTAATGTATTTGAGTTCAAAGCCCTATGAGCTCTACATCCGGAGGATCTGTGAATTCTACCGGTTTATTCCAAAACTTTCCAAGACCCACCACATAGCATCCAAGTTGAGAGAGATTAACCAAAAAAGTATGGTCCTCCACTGTAGGACTGTTAAGATTAAACCCAAATTAAGGGTTTTATTCCAAGAACTATGGTAGAACAGTTTATGAATGTCCCTGCGGTAGACTTGATTTTGCCAAGGATCATGAGAACATGAACTCCCAATGTTGGTGTTTTTATCTATAATAAATCTAAAGTGTCACTTCTTAAATGATATAAGGATATCAGAGATTCAGAATCATGATTATTGTGGAAGTCTAAGTGCATTCTCTTGACAATCAAAAGGCTTTCTAGAAAAGTGTGTTGGAGAGAGTATAAGGGCCATGCCATTAATAGAGAGCAATAGGTGAAAGCCTTTTTTATCAGTGTGAAAGTCATACCCTTGTCAAATAAATTTTTAAATATATTAATTTCATTTAAATGATATAAATGGAAAAAAAAAAAAAAAAAAAAAAAAAAAACTTTAATTATAACAAGTGCTAACAAATAAACATTTCAGTTTAAGTTGAAGCAAGCAAGTACACTGAAAATCTCAGGAAATTGGAATAGCATAGCTGCAGAAAAAAAACTTGCCTCACTCCGAGAAGAGGTATCCATCATCACAGAAGGTCTCACTGGAGGAGGAGGAATAGGCAGGACTTGTAAAATCATCCAATCTGGACGGCCATATTTGGGGTTCAAACCTAAAACCAAGCAGTCCTCATCGCTTATCCGCTTGAGAATACTAAGCACCTGCGACGGAATAAAATAAAAGAAATTATGGGCATGGAATTTCAATAGCATGAAAAATTGGAAAATTATGTTGGCTCTTTCGGTTTTTAGTTTTTTTGGGTGCTTTTGATCTTTCTCATTTTTGTGCATCTTCGTTTAGCTGTTCGATATATTGCTTTTATGCTTTATGGCTTCTTTTAATAAAATTTCAGTTACCATTCATATATAAATATGCTGTGGTTATCAGGCGCGCGCGGTGAGCATGGAGCTGAACATGCCCACCTGCGGATGGGGCTGGCAGGACTGAAGGATCTGGTTGTGGCCTACCCATGTGAAAATAAAAAGAGGAGGACCAACCTGATCATCCTAACCCCTTGTTGACAGCCCACAAATTTTTACGGTTAAAAACAAATGCACAGCCAATCCAACGGTCCAATTCTTTTAAATAGGTGCAATCCTAAGCATTGGATGCATGGTTTAAAATCTCGGTCTCGGTCGCGGTATCGGTCGGGCCGAAAAACCGATATGATATCGGTATCGGTCGCAGATATCGGTCCGTCGCGGTCATCGCGGTGTGAATTTTTTTTTAATCCAAAAAAATTGGCAAAAATATCCAAAAAATCCAGAATATTAGAAAATGCTGGAAAACAATATTCTTTTCCATTAGTAGCAACAATAAATCAAAATCTCGGTCACCTTAAGTTATGAGTCATGTCTGTGTCCCAGTTCGCTGTCTTCTCTAGTATTTCATATAATGCAAACCATTATTGATGCTCATGATCAATTTATTAGTGTAAGATATAAGAAAATAAAGATAAGATATCTAAGTATCATTTAATACTAACTCAATCATAAAATAAATTGTGAAATCCAAGACCATGAAGATAAAATATTAAAATCTGAAACATGATAGTGAGATAAATAAATTAAAAAGCACTTAGACATCAAAAAGTTTATGGTTTACATGAAATTAGGGGAGACTAGAGAGAGAAATTGATGAACATGACAGCCTAATTCTAAGTGGAATGTCGCCCAGGCTAGATAACATCATCATCATCATTTATTCGGTATAGATTGTTAAAGAATAAATAATAGTTAAAATAAGGGAGTGTGTTGATTTTCTTACCAATATAAAATGATTTCTTCAAGAAATAGTGTTAGAAATGTACAAGAGAATGAACTAAGGAGGAGGGGTTGCTCTAAGGAGATGAGTGGAAAGGAAGAATATGGGGGAAGAATGAGAGAAAAAATGAAAATTTTAGGGGTCTTTTTAACATTATTTTATATTGGCCGATATTTTGACCGAGATGACCGATATATCGGCCGATATATCGATTAAACCGATATTTTCAAAATATCGGCCGAGATGGACCGATATTTTGGCGATATTTTGGTCTGCAGTACCGAGACCGATATATCACCAAAATATCGGACCGGTATGGGCCGATACCGATTCATATCGGCCGATATGAACCGGTATCGACCGATATTTTGTACCATGGTTGGATGTCATTTGGTAGACCCCACTGGGGGGGGGTTTGGGTTTAACTATACACGTGCACGGTCGTGATCAGGTACACGTGCACAGTCGTAGACCCCACCAACACGTGCACGGTCGTGATCAAGGGCACAAGGTGTGCGGCTTATCGCCAATCCAAGCAGGCCACAGACCCAACCACAACACACACACACACACCCCGCCCCACCCCCTCAACACCTTCCAACTCGTGCCCCAAATTTCACCATCTCACTGGTTTGACCAACCCAAATAAACTAGACAGTTGAATCGACTTGAAAAAAAAACCAACTAAAATCATTGAATTTATGGGTCATTGATCAAGGTGTTGGGATGATCTGATGGGCTTGAGATTTTATAGAGAGGTACATCCCATCAACACCTTTCCATCCCCATCAAGTCATTCTAGCCACACACCACCCCACCCCCTCAACACCTTCCAACTCGTGCCCCAAATTTCACCATCACACTGGTTTGACCAACCTAAATAGATTGGACAGTTGGATCGACTTGAAAAAAAAACCAACTAAAATCATTGAATTTATAGGTCATTGATCAAGGTGTTAGGATGATATGATGGGCCTGAGATTTTATAGAGAGGTACATCCCATCAACACCTTTTCATCCCCATCAAGTCATTCTAGCCCCTTCATCTTAAGGGCTTACGTTTGCAATGGCTGAAATAAGTTTTTATATATATATATATATATATGTATATGGAAATGCTCATGTGAGAGTAACTATCACACTACTATGAAAGCAAGGGGGAGCCCATTTCATCTATATCCAATGCCAACAGCCTAACTGCAATGCCCCAAACAACCCCAAACCAAAACCCCCCCCACCCACCCAATAGGAGCATTTCCCTTATATTATGCATGCATGTATGTATATAATGAACTGAAGGAGACGAGGCAAGAAGAATTTGCAGAATAGATACCCTTTCCGCAGAAAGCTGTTGTTTTCTTTCGGCAGGCTCAGGAAGGGATTCTTGGTCCTCATTTTTCTTCTTTGTAGACTTGTACTCTGCAATCATCTTCATACCTTCAATGGTTAACTTGGGTACTTGGGCACCACACCCTCCTTGTCTCTTCTTCACAGGTTCCTCTGACTCTTGACCTTTGACATCCATATCAACACTGCTTTCACATTGTTGTTTGTTCTTACAGGCATCGAGAAATCTCCTCAGCCTGTGTTTTGGGTTGCGGACTTTCAGAGCTTGCTTGAATTTATGATCATCCTGAAACAAACAAATCTTGATAAAATGAACTGCCCAATCGACAGTAACCAGAAGATATTCATAAAAGATAAAGTTAATGCCACAACCACAAAACATAACCACGTGAATCAGACTCCAATACAACAGTAACAACTCTAATAGAAAATAAATGACCAGGCACCGGACCTTAAAATGAAAGTACCTGAGAAGAAATATGATAATTTTGTGCTAAAAAAAAACTGGCAAAACATCCCAGTAACCAATAAACACGAAAACCATTAAACTTGAGAAGCTCCGAATTATGCTTCTCCTCTAGCCACTTCCACATTCTATGAACCAGCACTCTCAGATATATCTATCCTTAGATTCCAACATGTGCTGATAGTCTGACACTAAAAACGTTCAGTAAGAAAATTAGTCTATCATTCATCCAGCCTTTTCTTCAAGAAAGGGTCCCATGGCAGTAACTACATGGAAACAGCCACCATGATTCTTGAAATCAAGTGTTAGTATAGAGCCCAGCATTGTTTGGAAACCTAAAGGTATCATCCATGTTGGTGATACTGATTTAATTTTAACTGAAAGGAAAGCGTAATAGTTTCAGTTGTATCAGTAATACAAGAGTGACTTGACTAAAGCACTGGTAATTTGCATTGGTTAATTTCTATACATCAGCTGATACAGGATAGATCGGCCAATATTTAAAACCACGGTATGAGACTATTGACATACACTACCTTTTTCTAATATTTATTGACATATGCTAGCCACAAATAAGTACATACATGATCTAATGTCTGTGCACTGGCCTTGGTTCCAAAGATCATATATATTTGAAAATATTCAAAAACTTACAATGCTGAATATTCTGTTGTTATTTTAGTTGTGTGACTTTTATCTTATTTTTCTTCTACATTTTACCATTGTATTCTTTTACATATTCATTTTTTTAGGAAATTTTTTATAGACATCAACTTCTTTTTTAATCAGTATATTCGGTTTAATTTTTATTTTATTTATTTTTCATTCTTCATTTTTCCACATTTTCTATGCCATTTTTCAAATTACATTTTTTCGTTTTGTTAAATACAAAGATTTTAATTTTAAATTTTATTTTTTGTCATTATATAAAGTAAGCAATTTTAAATTTAAAACATTACAAGATAATATTTGAGGATTTCAATTTTTTCTTCTTTTCTAAATAATCTTAATTTTCATTTACTAATAAAAAATACCATTCCCCTCATTTCAAACATCATAAAGAAAATAAAACCGGTAAAATTGAAAGTTGAAGTTGATGTCTTTTTTAATTAATTTTAAATTTTCTCTTACTCATAAAAATTACCATTCCCCCTCTTTTCAAAAATCTTCCCCTACCATATCCACTTCAATTTCTCATAGGATGAATCCATGACCCATGGGTCTGTTCTGCATCAAAATCCCTAGCTTACCATTTTAAAGCAACTATAACTCCTCTTTCCCTTCTATTTACCCTTATCTACCCTCATTCTTTTCCCTATCTTTCCTTCATTTTTACTGTTCCTCTTCTTTGGCCATCTGTTTCTAGATATTGCATTCGAGTTCATCTTCCCATTTCTCCCACGAACATCGTCGGAAGAGAACAGGGCTTCACATGTGCAGTCTTCAACCTCCTCAAATAGTCTTTCCTCTTTAGATAATGCAGTCTTGATCTTCTAACATACATATACATATATTTTTACATATGAGTGTGTACATGTTTTGTATATTCTTGTTTGCATTGAAAGAAGCTGAATTGATAATTGATCTTAGAGAATGGCCTACACCAGTTGATTGGCCCACTTACTAATTTATAAAAATGCCTTGATCATTTATATAGCCTCAATATTTTTTATGTTTGAATTGATGCAAAATCTTAGATATGCAGAGACAGAAGCTTGATAGCCTCAGTACAAGTGAGTTTCTGTGAACTCCATCTTCCTAGTCGATTTGCAATCCAACCTGACTTTTGTGGTTTTATTGTTGAATAATTTGTATTCATTTCACATCTTGCATTGATTAAACCAAAAAAAAAAAAATCAAGATCAAAATATAAATTTGAATTCGCAAAAGAGTCCACACTCTATATACATATTCGAAGCTAAAAATAAGACAAATGGAGAAGAGAAGAAGAATAATTCCGAATCTGCAGCCCACTTTTTTAGAGAGCTGAGGATGCAGAGACAGAGGGATAGGAAGTAGTGATATTGCCAACTAGGTCACGATATCACAAAGAATACTTTTTAAACAGAGCACTCTTTGATAATATTTTAAAAGTTGAACATTAGTCGATAATTATTGAGTCTAAACAGATTTTTTTGGTAAAAATCCCTGTGACTAAGGAATTTCAATTTTTTCTAGAGCATTCATGCTAGTAGCTGTTCACCTATTTTAATAACCACCCATCTCTTTCATAGCATTGGATCATGTGACCAGACATTGGCCCAGGAAACCTCGCTGTATCCGGTGGGTCGGTGGGCCCCACTAAAATGTCACATGCCTAATTCAACAAGATCAACATTTATAAATAGAATTAGCGCTTAAAGGCTCGCGTCCAATGTGAGCCTTTAATTCATTGAAAGAAAACCCCACTTAAAACTGAAAGTAAATATCGATTAGAGAAATAAACTCCATTTAAACTAATTTCATATAAAAATAAAAAATAGTCGGCACATAGGACTATTTGAAAAAAAGTGAATCAAGAAAAACACTCAAAGGATAATTAATTATTTTAAATTCAAGAGGATAGTATCCAGATAGGACTTATTTGAAAAAAAGTGAAGATCTCTCTAATGAAGAACAAAGAAAAATAATAATTGTCACATTGATTGATGTATATTCAAATTGACCCATTCCCCAATTCCCTTTTTAGTAACCAAACATCCAAGCCAGCCCCACATGAAGTAGGTATCCTGTTATTTAAAAAAAAGAAAAGAAATAACCCACAAGGAGTAGGCATTTTGTTTGAAAAGAATACTGCAATTTCTACTTGGTATCATTGAAAAAAAAAATCATGAATTCTTCTTATCCATGACCCAAGCATATGAAGGCTATATTCTATTTTGCAATGAAAATTAGTAAAACACAATCCTAATTCCCTAGGCAAGAGGTCTTGGATTGTGGTGGAACTCGATTCACCTCCTCTTTTACATGAGTTTTTTTTTATTAATCATCAGTAGGAAGTGATGGGGTTAAGGACTTTTTGAGATTGCAAACGGGCAAACTCATATCTCCCTTTGCCTTGGCTCACACACCCAATATCTATTTCATGCTTATTATATATATATATATATATATATATTATTTAATATACTATTATTTAATATATGTTATGATAGGGCCCGGGATCAGCATGAACATTATGATCAAAGCAGTCCTGATCGGATCACGGGTCGCCTAATTAGTTTTTTATAAACATTTACACAAAAGAGTCGGTTGGTGTAGTGGTAGAGATGTTGTTGAAAATGCCAAAGGTTGTGGGTTTGAATTTTCTAATCCATCTTTTTTTAGGGCAAAGGTAATAAACCAAATTATACGGGTTACGTGGAGCCTAACCTAACCTGACCTGACCCACATTTAATGCAGGTTATGCGGTCATAGGCCAAGGTACAAAAGGTAGGCCCACCTCTAACCCAACCCGAATTGGCCCGACCTGCCCTATATTCATCAAAGGGATTGGGTTCATTTCAAAATTGGAGAAATGATGTGAATATGGGCCCCTCCTTTTAGAGTAGGGTTCCAAAGGAAGTGGGATGCGCCATGTTAGTCTGGATCGATGCATTCCAAAGTTGTTTAGGATCTTGAACGTACGGGAACATGGGGCACTCAATTATTGCGTATTTATATTCTTTGGAAGGAGGTGGTTAGGAATCTTTGTGAATCACATTTTCTTCGAGTATCTGTTTTTCTGCCCAAGTTTTATAGAAGTTCTTATGAAATTTATTTTTTATCTCAAGATTTAAGGAAGAGTCTTGGGAGTTTTGTTATCTTCCGTAAGTTTGAAATTGATAGGAAAGTGGGCTGTAATTGAGACAAAATTAGAAATACAATCCTTTTTAATACGAGATTAATTCATTGCAATAGTTTTAGGAAAAGATTTTTGTATGAATAGAAATTTTAAAGGAGAAGTTAAAGGAGACTTTAATTGAGAGATTTTAGGGAGATTAAAAGGGTCATTCTGGAATAAGAGATGTAAAAAGCTCGAGGTTACGTCACGTGTCGCTCTCAAATAAAGCCCCCTGCAGCCACATGTCGCTCCCTCTTGAAGAGGACTGCTGTCTTTATATATATATAATTAGAGTTCCTGTAGATCCTATGGCTATAATGTTCTTTGGATGTTTTTTGGTTACTTTTTAAAATGGTTCTTGTGCAATAAAAAATTTTACTGAGAAATTTATGCCATTCAATTTGGATCAACAAGATTTGATCAAAATGCGGGGTTCAAAAAGTCCCAAGTACTTAACATATAAAATCAGGGGCTATTTTGATAATTTGGAAGAGTACAGGGACTATTTTGGAGTCTTTGGGTTCCACGTGAATCGGTGACTGCATCAGAAATACACAGGGAAAATGCTTGTTATGCAATAAAAAGGTTATCAGATCAAGAAAAACATAATTAAACTGATAATGAATGATCATTGTCAATAAATCATGAATTTTCATTCAATAAAGCCCACTTCAAGGGGATCCCAACATTTCAAGTGATGAGCAGCTGGTTCACCTGTAAGCAATAAAACGTTGCACTTGCACATCAACCAAACCGTGGATACATTTTGGACCTATGATGTCTAGATACGGAATGGATACAGGAGGGATACGCTATAGACATAGTAGGACACGGATTTTATATGTAAGAAGCGAGTATTAGATACGACACAATACGTCGCCCATTTTGAAGTATCCATGCATTATAGGTTTGGATGTGGTTACGGTGGCCTCCATTATACAAAGACAGGCATAAGTGTTAGTGTTCATTACTTATTTTCATCACAAGCCCAATCTAATGGCGATAATCATACTAAAGCTCTGACCCATATACATAAAACACAGGTGGATACATGCATGTCTTGATTGGTTCTGATCTTCCACAGGTAGGCCCAAACTGCATGTATATAAATTGGGAAAATGTAATCCAACGAGTAGACTGCATGTACAGTCCATCTCTATGGAGTCCACTTTGGCACACTTTTGATCAGTACAGGCCTTTGATAATCTGTTAAACCCATTGAACCTTCACACCCCCTTAGATTGAATCTCAAAAAAAATCTATGGCTAAGATGCTGTTAAAGTTAAAGGTTGTTAAATGAAGGGCTAAGATAACGTTACGGGGCTGATTTTTTTTTAACTCCTCCTCATCCATAAAGAGACATTTCCATCTGCCCTCCTCCCTAGACATCCATGCAAGTGGTCCCAACCAGCTAGACCGGATATAACCAATATGCATATAAGCTTATTTCTACCTTTATTGATAAGATAGATTCAGTAGCACAGTTGGAAGGTGGTCATTATGTGTTCTAGTACTTCCAGTCTGGTTACCATTAAAAAGAGAGAGAGACGGATAAGTTCAAACCTTCTGAAATTGCTCCTGCAATACTCATCTAATGTGCTAATTTATCACATCCTCATGCAATGATGAAATCAATGGACACGAACCCGGATCCAAATCAAAATATAGGTCCAAAAAAATGTACCCCACTCAATTTTTTTTCAATCCGGGTCCTTTAGCTACTATGTTCTCATCCCTACCCACAACAACTCAAAAGACCCACCCATCACATTTCTATGTACAGTAAAAAGAACTACCCAATATCATGAACATAAGAAGAGAAAAGGAACAATAACAACAACAACAACAACATCATCATCATCATCAATTCATCATCGTCATCATCAATTCATCAATAACTAAGATGTGGGTTGTTTTTTTACCTCATCAGCGAGGAGCTTGGAGCAATTGAAGCAGACGCAGCGCATGATGGAAAGAACAGTCTTCATGAATCCAATGTGAAACATGGGCTTAGCCAGCTCCAAGAAGCCAAAGTGCCCGGGGCACTCCGCAATATCCCCCATGCACGTCTCGCACTTCAAACCCTTTTTGGTCGTCCCCATCCTCAGGTCGCTCAATCCCCCAACCTTCGGCTTCCCTTTCTCCATCGTCTCCCCATGCTCCACATGGATCACCGCCATTTGCCTCTGCAAATAACCCCACACACATTCCAAAATCAAAAACATCAACGAAAACCAAAACCAAAACCAAAACCCTACGAGTTCATTAAGTGCTCAAGGATTTACGATCTCATCAGGGCTGAGGATGCCGAACTGGACTACTCGGACCTTGGCCACTTCGACCGGGGAGTACGAGAACCCACTGTCCATCGTCTCTGATGATGAATGGAGGAATCAGGATTAGGGTTTTGGGATAGATGACTCGATTTTGACGGAGATCTCAATGCTAGGGTTAGGTTTTCCTTCTTACGGTTACGTTTGGAGTCTGTTTCATGGAGAGAAAGATACAGAGAGAGAGAGAGAGAGAGAACAACTCTCCGACGCGAGAGAGAGAGAGAGAGAGAGCGGCGTTGAGAGGATATTTATAGACGAGATTCGCCACGTCAGCGATCTCACATCGGGATTGCTAACGTACGCTTGATGCACATCGAAAGAAGAGCACTGAGTGGGGCCCACTTTCTAAATCTGATCCTATCATTAGAAATGTCCCACCTTGTTCTATCTCATCAGTAAAAATCTCAGCTTGATCGAGTTGGTGGGATTTATATGAAGGGATTGATTGTGAAACTGTTTGTGTGGTTCAGATTTGATTAATCGGACGGTGGAGATTGGCTTTTGATGATGTGAGATTATGGGAAAGTAAGATTGAACGGTTTGGATTTTAATGATGATGGTCCGTTGTTGGATTTATATAGGTGTGCTAGGGGTGTTTTTTTTCAGTCCCATGACCCAACAGATTGAAATGGGAAACAACAAATACCAGAGAATGTCCGATTCGGCTCATAAAAGCAAAACATGAAATACCCAGAATTGAATGAAGTGGATGTCTCAAGGTCAAAATAGTTTTGTTCCCTCCTTGGACTTGTAGCTCAGCACAGAAACAAACAAATCAATCAATCAAAATAGTGTGTGAACCACTCCCATGAGTGGGATGGCAAAATCTGACCCGAACCCTACTTGAGCTGGACCCATTTTCCCCTGCTATCAGGACTAATCTTAGCCTGACTATGATAGTACAGTTTCGAACCTATAAATTTTGAATATAAATTGTGGTCTTAAATCAACTGATAGGTTGGTCATGACTTTAAAGAATTTGACCAGCAATAAAATTAGGTCGGATTAAAGTCAATCTGCATAACCTGCCTAGCCCACTTAAGTTGGTTGATTTAGAGTTGTTCTGCATGCATGGACCCATTTAAATAATTTGGTGGTCTTAATGATTTGGGACTTGGAATAGTTGATTTTATATGAATTCAGGTGAGCTTGTTTTGGGCTTTTTCTGGCCAGCAATTTAACTCAACTATAGCCTTAATAATTGATATGGGTTCCGTTTGGACCAAGCGTCTACAAGTTGGGTTAGTTAAACGGGTTGACCCACATTACAAATGGATTATGCGGATTGGGTTGGGTGGTCCCACAATGGGTGCAGGTTTGACCCGTTCAATGGTTGGATACGGGTTGGACTTCAACTATATGCCCTTGTCAACCCGACCTGTGTTTTACTAGACTTGACCCGTTTCCACTAGGGATGTAAATGGGTCTCCGATTCTTCGATTACCCGAACGTTCCGACCCATTAAAAATAGGGCCTAGGTCTTTATTTAGGCCCTGATAAGCAAATGAATTCGGGTCCGGTTCCACCTTGATTCGGACTTATTGACCCGTTCAATGGTTGGATACGGGTTGGACTTCAACTATATGCCCTTGTCAACCCAACTTGTGTTTTACTAGACTCGGCCCGTTTCCACTAGGGATGTAAATGGGACCACGATTCTTCGATTACTCGAACGTTCTAACCCATTAAAAACCGGATCTGAATCCTTATTTAGGCCCTGATAAGTAAATGGATCCAGGTCGATTCGCCTTGATTCGAACCCGTTGACCTGAGACCCGACATATTACCTCAATTTTAAAAAAAACTCCCCTAAAAATCATGTTTTTTTTAATATCATTATCTACCTAGACCTGTCTCATGTATGGTTGTGATTCCGGTTCTGAAGCCAAGAAACCGGATCCAGTTCCACATTCCCCTTAACGGTTCCGGTTCACATAAAATATATGAGTTACATACTTACATGTAGTTATATGAGTTGTCACATAAGATAAAAGGATAAGATAAGATAGAATAACAGTTATATTGGTTTTCAAAAAGATAAAGGGGTCTTTGGATAAGTGCATAGTATAATATCAACAAGTTTAAATATTGTAAAATTCCATTATCATAGAATAAAATAGTGTCATATTATTATATTGTGTCACTTATGGTGTTGGGCAATCTTCACAGATTTTAATATACCTTTGAAGTATTTGACAATTTATAAAAAAAAAAAAAAGTTACATGATGATGTACCAAATAACAAATGGAGAGAATATAATCAATTAACCCAACACGGGACCCACTAATTAGTAATAACAAGTGTTAATAATCATGGTAGGACCAATCTATTGATATAAGATTAAATTTAAATCAGAAGATCCAAACAATATTGTTTAATTAAGGTGAGTCCACCAAGCGTTGGTAGCTGTACTATAATACATCTAATGATGATTATCACAAATGGCCCTATTTAGCTTTTTTTATGAGAAATCATTGTGGGACCCATTTGATGTTGGTAGTCATATTAACACTAGGAGAGCTATCAAATAGTGGGACCCATTTCATGATGGAAAAATGAAAATTGCAATCACACAATTCAATCTTAGTAATCATGGAACTCGGCTAATTTTGGTAGTATAGGACCCACCTAATGTTGGTAATCACAATGAAAGCCCCGAGCGTGACATTTGTAGGACCCACCTAATATTAATAATTTACAAGGGCTATGTAGTCATGATATGGTTATACGACCCCACATTAAATTTGTAAGCACTATGGGGTCAATCTAATAGTGAGACTCATAAATGTTAAAACTTATAGTGGACCATTAAAATTAATGGTTGCTTATGAACTCTCCAATGGATTTTACTCAAACTCTCAATTCATATTTAGAAAAGATTTTTTTTTTAATTATATTATACAACATGTCCTTTGTAATACGAAGGTTTTTAGAAGAAAGCTAGATATTGTAAGGTACTCTCTAAATTATCCAAGCACCTCCTTTTTAGGTGAATAGACTACATTCTAAACTATAGATAATATAACAAAATCTCTTAAAATATCCCGTTTCCAAACCTCCCCTAAAATAAGTAGAGTAAGACAACAACATAGGAGTTGGAAAGTGGTAAGAGAAAATGAAAGATTTAAAATAAAATAGTATAAATGGTGGATCAAAATTGAATAAAAAACCGTCAGCTTTAATATATTATAATTGTCTCCTGTTGACTTGTCCAGTTAATTTATGCCTGATTACGTTCTACAAAGTGAAAGAGAAGTAGGCCATGAATAAAATTAGCCAATTAATTGATGCCTGATCACGTTCTACAAAGTGAGAGGACTGGGCCATGAAAACAATTAGGTCATGTTTGTGTAGATCCTCTGAAGAGGAAAGCTGTCTTCAACAGGAAACGCGTTTTCAATTGGGAGCAGTTAGACTCTTTTATTTCCATGCAAAAGATGACATAATAGCTATTTTTATTGAATTTGCAGCTGCAACTTACTTTGCACCCACTTCCAAGAAAGAGATTGAGCAGTTAAGCCATGAAAACCAGAGTGCGAAAATCCAGTTGCAAAAGCACCCACCATATACAGCTTCTGCTCTCTTTTTCTTTGTTTTTCCTCCTCTTTCTTTCTTTTTTTGAAGACAGTGCTTCTCATAGAAACTACTGACTACTGAGGTTTTTTTTTTTTTTTTTTCTAATAAAAGGCACCCATACTTTCACAACGCCACAAAATAGTTCTCATATTTTGAATGTTCACTATAACCTAACCAATCGTCACGCTTACAAGTTTTTTCTCTGACCACATGACCCCTTTCCTTTAATTGAAAAGGCATTTGTCTTTCATAACCTTTACTTAGAAGTGATAAAAAAAAGACATTTGCCCTTGACAATACCATGTATTGATAACATGGTGGGAATCTTTAACCCATCTTGTAAGTTCCCTCCTTAGGCTTTCATGTAAGGTTCCCACCTTTGATCAATCGTCATTCACCTAATTCCCTTTCACACTATTTTGCACATTGTTCACCATTGGATCTCATCACAAGAAGCTTACGTAAATGACGTAAATTTTGACAACCCTATTGACATCGTCTTTGGCTGCAACTCGTACTTTTAAGTCCTCAAAACAATACATGGTTCTTCACGCAGCTGTGTCATAGGAAAACCTTTCAAACCCTTGAGACGACCACCCCAGGATCCTGAATATAACTGCCATTAAGGCATAAAACTACAACAGATGCAGATTAATACACAGATTTTCCTAATTCACTGTTTTAGAAGCAAATCAAAGTGCAGAAATTTAAATACCAACCCAACCCTCAGTCATCCTGACTCAACCGAAATTACACGAGTTGGGAATTATAACTTGGATCAGGTACACTCAATTATAACTTGGATCAGGTACACTCGGTATCAATCTGGGTTAGTTTCAAAATTGGGGCTGGCCACATGCAATTCAAATGGCGCTTGAACTGGGCTGCAGCTAATAATGGGTTGGTTTCAAAATTGGGCCTGGCCACATGCAATTCAAATGGACTTGAACTGGGCAGCAGCTAATAATTTGAAGTTGAGCCGTGCTACTCGTCCCGGATTTTGTCCCGGGCGGTGGCACGGCTCCCCATGGGAGCCGTTGGATCCCAGGCTCCCATGGGATCCAACGGCTCCCATGGGAGCCGTGCCACAGCCCGGGACAAAAATCCCGGGCTGTGTAGACTTTTTGTTTGAAGTTGTCCACATAATAACTCCTGCCAATACTATCCCGATGATATTAGAGACATTTGTTAGGCCGATCAGCTTGAGCTGCACCCCTGGTTAAAGAGAACAAATGGCAACATATAAAAAGAAAACCGAAAGGAATGGCATTCAGCTCTGTACTAAGAATCCCTTCTTGCATCCAAAAGAAATTAAAGACTGTTGGCTCATCTACTGTTATGCATTAAGTTTTCCATTACCAGAACAAACAATAATACTTCCAAAGCAACTATCCAAGCGCTTCTTATCCAGCTGTTCCCTTCATCACATCCCCTCTTATTCCAGCATTAACCTTTGTTAACAGGTTACAAAGCCATCACTGCCTCGATGCAATTATTTCGGCAAGACAAGGAAGAATGTCTGCAAGCTCAACAGCAGCTACACTCTTCCCCTTTTGTTAACAAAATTAGGTTGATCTAATGCTTTGAGGTGATCAGACTCCTAATGACATAATGCAAGATGCCTCCATGATCAAAATATGTCAGTTCTACCTGCAGCAACAAAAATATATGTTTTAGGATCAACAGACGTTGGTTGAATGGAAGTAACCAGAAGCACCCAAGACAGTATTTCTTTTACCTCTGTGTCGAAGCGGGCAGTACAAGTAAATGACTTGCCGGTGTCAGTCACAACAGTGACATCTTGACCGGGTTTTATCTCACTCACACTGCTTGGGAGATCGATGGTATATCGTTCATGGCCGGTCAAGCCAAGTGTGTCTGCATCTTCTCCAGGCTTGAAGCAAAGTGGAATAATGCCCATGCCAACAAGATTGCTGCGATGAATCCGCTCAAAGCTCTTGGCAATCACTGCTTTCACACCCTGCATCCATCCAATGGATAAAGTTCATTGAACCAGTAAGAAATCAAGAATAAGATACAGACTGCATTTCCAAGTAATACAAGAGATACCAGTAGCATTGGTCCCTTGGCAGCCCAATCCCTAGAGCTTCCACTGCCGTACTCAGCCCCAGCCAATACAATGGTATCCTGCCCCGCACTCTTGTACCTCTGTTCTCAGACAAGGAAAAAAAAATGAGGATATTTATAACATCAAAAGGTTCCACTCAGAATCATAGGCCAGATGAACATCTACGCACTTCAAATCTAGAAGATGTCAATTATCATTCTCAAAAAGAGATACTCTATAAGGTTCTTGATCAAGAAAAGGATTTTTTTTATTGTTAATCAACTATAACATAAAAGGGCCCAGTAGTTTAACCATATTCTGATTGGGCACATAATAATATATTGTGCACCCAAATCTACACTGCTTGGTTCAAGCTATAATACAGCAATGGGTGGCATAAAAAAAAAACCAAACAAATTCCTGATGAGGTTCAACATAGAGCTAGAGCAGAATGGGTCCTAATAATTATCATCCAATGCAGGAAATTTAAAAAAGGGACATGAAAACCATATATGGGTTCTATCAAAGCAATGATGGGCCCTGCATATGCATTTAGGATCAAATAAAACGGTTATATTTCTTGCTGGAAGTATCATCCCTTATCCCACTGATAGTGGGTGGGCTTAAGTAATTCAATCAGGGTAGTTGCTGGACCATACCACATAGTTTCAGTAACAAAAGCTGCAAAAAAAGACAGCAGCAATACTACTGGAGAGGACATGGTTAAAATGAACATTCTATTTTTTTTTTTCACTTTTTAAGAAAGGGGATCATTTAGCTAACATTACTAGATTTTCGAAGGAAAACAGGATAATATTGCCCAATAAATTTGAAAAACAAACTACACATGCTATAACTGTTCTAAAAGAGAGGCATGTTTAACAGCTCTTACCAGGGCAGCATCAAACACGTATAGTTTCTCCCCAGTAGGAATATGGATCGTCTTAGGCCCAACTTCTCCTTTCAAGAGTTTGTTTACAATGCGAATATTGGCAAAAGTGCCCCTAACCATCACCTCATCATTCCCACGACGGCTCCCATAAGAGTTGAAGTCTCTTCTATCAACACCACGTTCCCTGAGGTATTTGGCAGCAGGACTGTCTTTGTGGATGCTACCAGCGGGCGAGATGTGATCAGTTGTTATACTGTCTCCAAAGTTGAGCAAGCAGTATGCATCCTTCACTCCATGTGGTCCAGGTGGGGACATTGTCATGTTTTTAAAATACGGAGGCTCATGTATGTACGTTGAAGTTGGGTCCCATGAGTAGAGAGTATTGGAAGGCACAGATAATTGGTTCCACATGGGATTTCCTTTAGTAATCGCTTCATATGTCGCTTTAAACATGTCAGGTAGAACACTAGACTGCACAACCTGAGTAAATCCAAGATGGGAGAAATATGTGAAGATCCAAAACAATGGTCTAAGCCTATAAACACCAGAAAAGGCAATAATAATAGAGTAAAAGCTCACTTGTGCTATTTCATCATTGGATGGCCAAATATCCTTGAAAAATATCTGCTTTCCATCCTTTCCGGTTCCGATTGGCTGTGTGTTAAAATCAATGTCAACCTGCAACATCATGCAATGAGAGAGAGAGAAACCAAAACATATAAAATGAAAATAAAGAAGCAGCTTCCTCTCACAAATATTGCATTTTGAGTTGTTTGCCAAATTCGGACAAATAACTTAAAAGAAATTAACCACCACAAGTGGACACAACTGGATATTTAAATTTAGCTTGAAAAGGAAATCAATGACTATGAATTCCAAGTAAAATAAAGACTAATTTGGGGAACACCTAGGAATGCAAAGTCTAAAAAAAGGACCAATTGGGGGCCCCTATTCATATGCTATCATGAAATGTTGGATTAGGCCCACGCCTGAAACTTAGACCCAACTATCAATTACACCAGCCTCAGGCCTGCCCTCATCAATCATGCAAGGTCCATCCTGCCTCTCAAGGGTCGGATCGCTCTGCCCCTTTAGAGACATGAAAGCTCACCAGCGCAAGAATCCACCCACTGGATTCAGACCCAGGTGAACTAGCCTAGCTGGCTCAAATGGGCCTCAGCCTGTAGAGAAATTGCAGATGGCACAATACTAAAATAATCTATAATCTAAAATGTCTGAATATCATCTTCAAAACCACTTTAGCTACCGGTGGTATAATGTTTAAAAGGAACTATATCCAGTTAGTAGCATCTGCAAGATCATGAATAATTGCAAGGAAGCACACAAAACGATTTTTAATGACCATTTAACCAAATCCAGTGTGTACTCCAGTTAAATCCATCAAGATCCACGAAGTATGACCATGCCAGATTGAAACTCCAATGAAAAATTGTCCTAATTGCTTTCGATATTCCACACCTTTGATCAGCACACTGAAATGACAAACCATCGCATGCATTTCTAATGACATACCGTGCCAGCAAGAGCATAGGCTACTACAAGAGGAGGAGAAGCAAGATAGTTTGCTCTGGTTAAGGGATGTACACGACCCTCAAAATTCCTATTTCCAGACAATACAGCTGCAGCAACTATATCTGACAATATGGGGAAAAAAGGAACTTCAGAATGACATGCTTGAAGGGTAAAAGGATCACAGAATCTGAATATCAATAAAAATGACAAACTGGCAAAGTACCGTTTTCAGAAATTGCTGATGCCACTGCTTCATCAAGATCTCCAGAGTTCCCAATGCAGGTAGTACATCCATATCCGACAATATGGAAGCCCAGCTGATTCAAATACTTTTGCAGTCCACTGCAAAGTGCAAATTATAATTATGTCCTAAAGTACATAAAATACTGCAATAACTAGTCCAGTGTTTTATGGACATCAATAAAATACTGCAATTACTATACCTCTTTTCCAAATATTTAGTAACAACTCCTGAACCTGGAGCAAGACTTGTCTTAATCCATGGCTTCACCTGACATAAGATGAACTTCATTGTGAGTAACAGGAAGTCAGGAAGAGAGACCTTCCCAACTGCTTGGCTTGGTATTCTGGCACTGGAACAACATAAATGAGAAGAACCATAAAAAGCTTGCAAGCAATATTTTGGTCTATTTACAATCTGACACAATTTTGGAGGAATTCCTGCTAATAATCATTCTTTAATAATTCTTACAATAATTGCACAGGCCAAAGAACGAGACTGAAGGGAGAGACAAAACTCATAAAGCCAACAAAGCTTATGACGATGAGCAAACAAATAATGCTACGCTATGTAAACCAGTAAGCAGTATGTACCTGTTGTGCCCACTCCAGACAAGTTCAATAAGGATATTTGAAAAGTTTGTCACTACCAAAGAATGGAATATTTCACACACAAATGGCAATATCCTGCAACTTTGAACTATCCACCTAACAGAAATGCCTGGACTCTACACCATTAACCCAGTGCAAGCATTTCTGGGCAAATAGCAATTGCAACCCAAATTAGTAGTTTACAGCTTATAACAGTTACAGGCGGCATTTACATCATAGTTGTCAAATTTGATTCATTTCGTCCGCTATTCTATTTCAAAATGAATCTAAAAAAAAAAAAAAAACGATTTTTTGTTATGAGAACTTTCAATCATTTTTCTCCAAAACAGGTTTGCACCTTCAAACAATATACTGTTTTGGTTTTTCCCTCTTCTTTAACCTGATCATAGAAAATTAGGGTCATAGAAAATTAGGGAAAATTCTTTTCGCTTCTCCCAAATAAATGAATGGGCTTAATATAAGTTCCTTTATAGCAATTTTTAAATGATTCCCTATTCCAAGTTTTGAATATGTCTACATAAATATCATATTTTCCATTGCCTTTTTTAAAATAGAACGCTGAAAAGACTGAAATGCTAAAAGCCTAAAAAAATCCATTTTTAAAGGGAAACAAAAGCAGCCTTCAGAAAAAATTGCCAACTATGATTTACATAATTACATTCCAAAATGCAGGAGGATGCCCTTTGCCAATAAACTTGTACTAGTATACAGCAGTCCACATTACTCCAGGTATAGTAAGTGCTGCACACGTTCCTGAGACCAGAGCTGCCAAACAAACACATGCCAGGCATTCCTTCCACCCAGGTCCCAGAAAACAATTGGTCTTATCCGGAGAATATTTTGTAGGCACAACTGAATGAGCAAAAGTATCCATAAAGGTCTTTCACCCAAATTAATATTTATTGTGCGACAAGTGTCACACAAACATGCAGCAACAGCTTCCAGCCTAAAGTGGTCTCCAGTTTTGTCCCACGCCAAAATGCTCAGTAGGACTGGTATTTGTCTCTTCTTATTGCAAACATCGTACTGCTTGTGATTTGAAGTAGTTCCAACTAATGAACAGAAACCCATTAATGGGATTTTTCAATTCGAGTGCATTATGGCATATGATTAGCTGTTAGATGTAAAAGTTGGAATCTTGAACTAGGTTTATTCAGGTTTGAAGGTGCATAAAAATTCAGATGAAAAAATCAGGTTTGAACTAGGTTTTTTCCTTTTAATCTTTTTACTTTGTTGGTTCAACCACCATAGCATTGGGAGACTTCACCAGATATAATAAGTGCATTATCAAAGGAGCGAGGTCCTTTGAAGCTCAGTAACTATGACTGATGCTTGATGAACTTTGAGATTTGGGAACTGCCAAAATGAGTAACAACTCCTAATCTGCTGGGAGTTAAGCCTTATATCTCAAGTTCTCTCTCGCAAAGCATCTCCAAGATTATTACTAAAGCTGTTGCTTGTTAGAAGGAGCCACAACAAACTCATAGAAAAAGTAACACACACAGCCACACAAAACAATTCGATCATAACGAACACACTAACAACTCATTGACACAGAAATATGAAGGTTAGATTTCCAGACCTCTAGACCCAATTCACAGGCTTTTTTTGCAACCAGAGCAGCTCCAAGCATCACACTAGGATTTGAGGTATTTGTGCAACTGGTGATGGCTGCGAATAACGACGTCACCGTGTTTAATTTGTGCAGGAACTCCATGGAACTGGAAGTCCACAACTTTACTCTGCAAGTCCTTTGGTACAGCAAATCCCTGCAATTCATATGACAGTCACACATGGAAAGGCAAAACCATAAACTAGTCAGTGATCTGTTGTACTTGAGTAGATCTTCCTCATTTAACTTCAGATCAATACTGTGGACTGTCAAAAGATGCAGCAGATTTTAAGTAGATAAATTTCATATGCTTTTTTTTTTTTTAAGCATAAAGTAGAGCAGACAGAATATGTAGTGGAATAGCTGTATATTAGAAACAGTTGCAGCACAAATCTAGATCGAAGAAATATGCAACTCATGAGAACAGTAAATATAAAGTGATCCCTTGCCAAGGATAAGTAGGAAAAAACTGCAATCACAGAAAGCAATAGTGAAAAGGCGCCACAAGGAGAACACACGTGAGCAGTGATATGTGGGGAAAAAAGCTTACTTGACCAAGAAAAAACTGAATGATATTTGTAAGTCAATAGATTCAATTATGCACAAATAATCAATCAGATCTATCAATATAATCCTTGAATCCTTCTTTTAGACAACAATTTATCTAATAGAGAGATCTTCCCTGTTTTATTTTCATCTTTCACATTGTTTATTCTATATTTTCATCAAAATTCGCATTCCCATTGCCTTTTTTCAGGGAGCTGATCTACACCAAAATGACTTTTGTGGGCTTATCTCACAGACTCTTTCCTTGTGTTGGGATTAAGAGGGTAAAAGAAAGGCAAATGAGGCCTCCATCTTCAGGCATTCTAGATTTTCATGTAGACAGGGCGGCTAGGGGGGAAGCAAAACCAGCTAGAATTGGTGGGCCTCTAGTTTTCCAAGAATGGCTATCTTTCTAGTATTATCAATGCTGCTTGGGGTGAGAGGTTGCAACGAAGCTGAAATTTAGGACAGGATGGCATAAGGAGTCCCCAGTGAGTCAAACTCAAGTTTCTTGATAGTAAAAGGCAATTCTGCAATGCCATTTCACGAGCCAAGAACATTTTTGTAAGCCTGTGGAAGTATAATCTCATTTCGAAGGAAATACAGGAGCTTTCTAAATGCTTAACAGTTCAATTTTAATCATATTTGAGGGAAAAGAAGAATCAAGTGGCAAACTTGTTGACAAACCTACAATATATTTGTTTAAACGCTAACAAGACAAACCTACAACCTTGGGGTTGCACAGTTAGAATCTTCCAGAGGTAGGGGCAGAAGTGAGAACACTATCAAATATGCTGTTAAGCACACAATAAATATCCCTATGTAATCACCAGACCAGCTTCTGTAATTGATACTACCACAAGACCATACACAAAACAGATGCACCCAGCTCACCTTGAAGCCGACTTTGCTATCTAAGCAAGAATGCCAGTCTGCTTTCATGTCTTTCAAGGGAACTCGGTCGTGGGGCCTGCCAGCAATAAATTCTCACAAAGTGAAACAGTGTTGAAAAATCTAGAAAAGGGCCGGGCGTTCGTATAATCTTTAAACCTTTAAACACAAATAAATAAATTACGCGCCAAACATACACAGGTTCTTACCTCTTAGGACCTGAGACACAAGGCTCCACATCCTCAAGACTCAGTTGGAGGTAAGATGAGTACACTCTTTCAGGCTGGGGCTGAACTCATACACCACAATTGCAGTTAGAAACTTCTGTGACGGCATTCATTAAAAAGAAAATGCTTACTGCCCAACTGGTCACTAGAATTAGTATAGATATACCTCACTATAGTCCACAAACATCTTGTTGGCCCGTAAGTAAGACTCTATCATGGCCACCTATAGTTCATACAAGAAATATATATTAACAATGAAATAAAGAATGTGAAATTTTCATTTTGATCAGAACAGAAGGGACACTGAACAAGCAACTCACAGTGTCATCACTTCTGCCAGTCAGTTTCAAGTACTGCAGAGTAACATGATCCACAGGGAAGAAACCCATTGTTGCTCCATATTCAGGAGACATGTTCGCAATAGTGGCACGGTCAGCTAATGATAGTTCACTCATGCCTTCTCCTGTAGACGCAAAAAATCACCATGTATAACTGAAAGTAAAGGAGCAGAATGAGTAGTAGTGATCTCAAAATTTTCAAAATATATTTTCATTAGCTTCAACCATTCAAAAGAAGAAAAAAAATCACTAGTTATAGATATAATAAACAATTAAAGATTTGAGAACAAATCAGAACTATTTCAATTGATGGACCAATCCATATATATATATATATTCTGTAGATGGACTTACCATAGAACTCCACAAATTTCCCAACAACCCCATGCTTTCGAAGCATTTGGGTTACAGTCAAGACTAAATCAGTAGCTGTCACACCATCCTTCAACTTCCCTGATAACTTGAACCCAACTACTCCAGGCAGAACCATACTCATTGGCTGTGATCAAAGAAGCATTATCACAAAATAATCACTTTTCAAAAAAGGCATTGGAACAAGCAAAAAAAGAAAAAGAAAAATGAAGCATGTTTCCTTCCTCTCAAGTAGCACTCTCGCAAACTTATTACATCTACACGAATCGCATTTAGCAGGAGCATGACCGCATGCGCTTCTGAAGTTGAAAATCACAATAAATCAAAAACAGAATAGGGGAACAGCAAATAAGCATCACACACTCTTTAAATAAAAGGTAGGCATATACAGTGACCAATGAGAATGAACCTGAGCGGACCCCTCAAAAAACGCATTAGCTTAATTGGATGAAAGCATATTCCAAAGAAATAAAAAATACTAAAAAAGAAGAAGAAAAAAAACTAAATAAGTAGCAAGAATGGCTAATATTGAATTTTCTACTGTCAACACCTAGCAATCAAGAGAAATGACCAAATGGTAAACGCCAAGACATTCTCAAGGTATCACTTTAAATATATTAAGAAATAAAAACTCCCCTTCCCAAAACCCCCCAAAAGAAAAAATCCCAAAATAAATAAATAAAAATAAAGTCACTATGTTCTGAGTTCCACCATATAAAATCAGTCTTGTTTAATGTTAGTCCACAAAAACAATAATACAACGAAACATAAAACAGGGAAAAGAGACCCAATGCCTTTCTTCAATTTCCACCATTTTTCCAAGTAATCCACAGAAAATTGGTTTCTCACTTCCAAAGAGGAGTGCTTTTTATTGTAGAAGTCCATACTAAGCATAAAAAAATAAATAATAGTATTAATAATAATAACAACAACAACAATAACCATAACCATAACCGCAACAACACTTGTTACGCATGAGAAAAGTGCTTACTAGAGGGTTGCAGGCTTGCAGCCCATAATGGGCTGTCAGCTGTTACCCACTAGCAAGAGAAGTGAGAACTTGACTGCACAATTGTAAAGAAGAAGTAATGCATGCAAACCCATTCACCTGGCCAAGCATTGCCGCTTCTGCTTCTATTCCACCTACACCCCAGCCAGCAACGCCCAACCCATCTATCATAGTAGTATGTGAATCAGTACCGACTACACTGTCAGGATAAAGCAGGCCTCCCATGTTAAAGACAACACGTCCAAGGTATTCTAGGTTCACCTGGAAATGAATTCAGAAATAATTACTTTTTATGTCGTACCATCTAATGGAAGAAAGACTAAAAGAATGAAGAAATGCAAGGTGCCAATTGCCAAAAGTTAAAAATTCTATCCAAAAATCAAAGTTGAAGAATCATTGACGTAAGAAAGGTACAAAATCCTATTACCTGATGCACAATCCCAGATCCTGGAGGAATGACAAGCATGTTATGGAATGCACCAGAACCCCACTTAAGAAACTCGAAACGTTCTTTGTTGCGACGGAACTCAAGTTCCATGTTTGCTTGCACTGCATTTTCCGACCTTGCAACATCAACCTGCACTGAGTGATCAATGACAAGATCTACAGGGACCTGCATGCATAAAAACTCAAGTCTCAGATCTTAATAGGAAGAAAGATAAAAATACTTGACGGCTCTCAAAAGGTGAAATTTCCTCTCACATAAGAATTTTAAGGATCAGAAGGTGGAGTTCTTTAAGCCCACAAAAAATATATATTAATATAAGTGCACTATGTTAATTGTAGAACATGGTTTCTTAACATTTCGAGGATGATAAATGGTCCTATGATGCCACCAGTACATGCTGAGACAGCCATCCACCAGGTTTATCCTGTGTGGGAACCACTTTAGTTGACCAATGCCGCTCAAATCATAGACAATACTATGTACGAAGATAGTACCAAATTCCACTTCAACTGGAGGAAAATCACCATTAGATTGATCATGGAGAATATATAACCATATATTTCACACATGACGGTGCATATGACTCTGGTTTTAATTGCTGTGTAACAAGTTTATAGAGTCTCCCTACACTTGAGGATACAATGAATGAAGTCTACTAAACAAGTCATAAGGTGAGCTTCTTGATAGACTGAGGCGATCAAAAGTAACATGGAGAAAATTAGTAAGTTTTTTGCAGTTTCTTGAACATAGGGAGATGTGATATGAGTAGGATGGATCTTACAAAGGTAATATTCACAAATGTTAGTTGTGAGATCTCTCTTTGATAAAAAGATATGCAATACTAGTATGATAAGGTTATTCCACCTGAATTGCCAATAGAATCAGATAGCATCACCAATGTTACAGAAAGAAGCATCTGGATGCTTGTAGCGAGGAATACACTCATTACAAAAATGTGGAAGATAATAATACTTCAGATTTAGATGAGCCATACAGAAGAAACATCACATACCAGAGGGTTAATCTTATTCGGTTCGCTGCCAAGACTGTTCATTGCATCACGCATACAAGCAAGATCAACCACGGCCGGAACACCAGTAAAATCCTGACAACAAAGAGGCCAAAATGAACCCCATGGTAATAATTCAATAAAAAATATATATATCACAGCTCCAATTGAGTTACTACAAGTAGTTAGTTACCTGCAGCAGCACACGAGCAGGCTTGAATGGAATCTCCACTTGCTTCGGAGAAGTATTCTCCCAATCGATGATCTTCTCCACATCCTTTGACTTCACCTGGAACTCATCACAATTTCGAATCGCAGACTCCAGAAGGATCCTGATCGAGTAAGGCAGCTTATCTAGGATGCCACCCAAAACAAAACAAAAAAATCCAACAAAATCAGAATTCACTGCTCCAATAAAAACTCATCAAGTCACTCAAAATCACTCACCAATCCGCGGATCATTAAGCGCGGGCAAGCTGTAGTACTTCCCGAACTCGCCTCCATCAGGCTTGGCCAGAGGAGTCAAGATGCTTTCAAAAGAATTCCGGGTAGCTGAAATCAAACAAGCAACTAAAAATCAATATAAAAAAAAATTTAAAATCACGATAAATAAAAATTTAAAATCACGATAAATCCATATTCCAGTCAATCTCCTCGTAGTTGATATTCATCAAACAAATGAGAATCATCAAAACATCAGATTAAAATACATTCAAACGAATCCGAGGAGCTGACAAGAAGAATCATAAAAACTATTAACAAAGATCAAAGTACATCCAACCAGACGAACTCTGAGGAGCTGAAATCCATCAAACTACAAAACATCAAATCACAATAATTTCAAACGAATTCAGACGATCAATATAAATCCAGACGAACTCCGAGTAGCTGAAATCCATCAACCAAATGAAAATCCTCCAAATATATATATATATATATATATATATATATCAAAACATCAGATCAGAGTTCAGACACATTTAAACGAATTCCAAGCAGCTGAAACCAAATGAGCATCATCAAAACCATCATATCAAGACACATTCAAACAAATTCCAAAGCAACTAAACTCCACCAACTTCCGAATCACTAAAAAAGACAGATCAAGATACTTCCATACAAAATCTAAAATCAAAATCAAAACTTCAAGATCCCGATGCTTCCAAATGAATTCGGAGTAGCTGAAATCCATGATCACGACATCAGACCAGCTGAAAAAAAAAAAAAAAGAGCCGGAAAAGCAGAGATCAAAGTAATCGAGAGCAATAGGATTGGAAGTGGAACCGCTTACCCATGGTGGCGATGCGCCGTTCGAAGCGGTCGACTGCGGCGGAGGAGGATCGGTGGAGGCTGAGATGCGATCGGAAGTGGAAGCAGCGGCGAGGGGATGAGAGAGAAAGAGAGTTGAGATTAGGGTTTCGGGAAGGAAGAGAGAAAGGTCTGTGGTGGGGTCTCGCAGGGAGAGTGGAGAAGCGAGAGACGAAAGAGAGACGAGGGACGCTTATGATGGGGACAGATACACTGCCCAGATTCATTTTCTCTTCATTTTTTGTATGTTTTTTCGTCCTCTCGCTTTCTGATCTCTCGTACTGTGATTAAAATTGGGGGGATATGTTTTTTTCAAGGGACGTGTGAGGTCACAGCTCACTGGGCACACGCGTCAGCAGGAGACAGAGGATTTGGTCAGATAATGTGCCTGGCACACGCGTCTATGGTCCAAAAGTGGTTGAATTTTGTATGAGGATATCGGGCTATAATTGCATTACATGCTTTATGGGGCCCACTTGGGCTTCCATTTTTATCATCGCATTCTTATCTCACCATGATCTGTCACCATGGTCAATTTTATGCTCATTTAGCCTTTCAGCAACGTTGTATTGAATTTCACGCAACATTATGATTGGGAGATAATTAAATTTTAAAACCAAGGGCCTATTTGGTAATTTTAATTTAATTAATAAGAACTAACTAAAATAAGATTTAAGAAAAAGGTTTTCAATTTTATATTTTAGTACCGAAAAATTTTCGAAATTTAGTCATTTCTCACAAAGAATCCCCCACCCAACGGATTATGCAGCACCGATCGGGTCCTCCTGCCAATTTTTATGTTTTATACTTTTTTTTAGCGACGCCTAGAAAAATATAGTCGACGCTATCATCACTCTACTATGGTTGTCTGCAAGAGCTTTGCCCTGTTGCCCAATTTGGTGATGACGAATCATAGCCAATCTGATAATGGCTTCTCCTCCTTCAACCGTTGTTCGATTTTCTGCACGTCGTTTCTACATTGGCCTGGACCCTACGAATCGAACAAATAGTGGGGGTTGAAGCCCAACGAGAAGAAGCGATTGCGGGGTCATTTGCTCGTGCTCATGGTCCTTCTCCTCATCTCCATCTCCATTTAAGGTGGTTAGAGTTGGAGTTGGAGGTGGAGGCGGTGGAATCTGCTAGGATTAAGGTGGTCAGAGTTGGAGGCGGTGGAAACAATGCCATCAATCGCATGATAGGAAGCGGACTTTAGGTCCCATCATTTCCTATTTATCTTCTAGTGTTTCTCTCCGACCCTCATTTCTTGTAACTCTTTTCACAGGGCGTTGAGTTTTATGCCATAAACACGGATGCGCAAGCACCTGTAAATTCAGCAGCAAAGAACCCACTTCAACAAAGAATCCACTTCAAATTGGAGAAGTTAAGCATCCGTGCTAGATCAAGTGACCGAAAAATGGAGTGGGGGTGATGGAGAAAGAGGAGAGGAAGAAGAAGATATTAGGAGTTGCAGTAACCCACTTAAAGTTGAAAAAAAAAAAAAATCTTGACAGACCGTTTGTGCTGCACAATTTACATGGGCCCTTCTCGAGAAATGGCCAAATTTTGAGATTTTTCTCTTAAAATTCTCTAAATTTTTATGTAAAGGTCATCTAAAGGGCGTCACTCTCCGTCAGAGACGAGTAATGCTAGCGTCGCTCTTCTTAAAATTGTAAAAAAAAAAAAAAGTCTGACAGACCGCGTTTGTGCTTCACAATCTACAGGGATCCTTTTTCGAGAAATTGCCAAATTTCAGAAATTTTCCCATAAATCCTCTAAATTTTAATTTATAATTAATTTGATGAAAGAGGGTTTTACGGAAAAAAACCCTTTAGATGACCCTATACATGAAAAAGGACCTCGTAGTTCCAAGTGCACTGAAAAGGCCCTCCCGCCAATTTTTAACTTTTTTTTTTTTTTTTGTGTGTGTGTGTTTTTTTTATTTATTTTTTTTTTTTGACTGAGCAACATTTGAGCAATGATTCCGTCGCTAGTGTCTTATGTCTTTGCCTATTTTATCTCCTGATGTACATCTTATTCACAAGGCCTTTTCTACTCCAATGGGTCAGATCCTTGGGAGGTTTCAACCAAATGGCGAGTTTGAGGTATGTTCTACAGAGAATCCCTGTTAATAGATGAATATCCTCATGTTTGGTCCTTGATCCGCATTTCATATGCATTTCTGGTGTTGATTGTTGTTTTGGTTGTCTTTGTGGAGTTACAGACGTCTGATGTGGAAATGTATAACATGATTGATTGTTGTGAAATGAGTGTGATCATTGAGCTAATCTCTATATTATATGTGTTTTTATACCAATCTTATTTTAATGGCTGAAATCGATACCGACTGTTGTGTGAGTGTTTGAATCCCCAAGTTGTCTCTGTTCAGCAAAATACGAGGAAAAAAGGGTTTCTATGTTACTGATTAAGGGCTCATTTTTTTAACTCCATTTTAGTCACCAGCTAAAACATGAAGCCAGCTTGAACAGAGAACTGCAGTTAGTTTAGAGGTAGATTACCACATCTTGTGATTTGGTTTACATCCAAACACAAATCTGTCTCATGATATTAACATGATGCAAACATGCAGATTTGCGTCACAGACCCGTCCCACTAGCACGATATTGTCCGCTTTGGGGCCTCGGCCCGCACGGTTTTGTTTCTGAGCTGGCCCGCAGGCGTCCCAAAAGGCCTCATGCTGCAATAGGTGGGGTCCTGACTTTTAAGCCCATGGCTTTGATACCATTATGTCATAGAACCGTTCCACCAGCACGATATTCTCCGCTTTGGGCCTCGGCCCGCACGATTTTGTTTCTCTGGGCCCGCAGGCATGGCCAAAAGCCCTCATGCTACAATAAGTGGGGTCCTGACTTTTAAGCCCAAGCTCTGGGCAGCCTCTTGTTGATGTGGGATCTTACAATTTGCCAGAAGGAGCCATAATTATAAGGGAGCACACACCAATGATCAATTTGTTCAGCTGCCTCTGATTCAATTTGTTCAATCTGGAAAATGGAGTTTTTCATTTGTTCAATCTACAAAATGGAGTTTTCGATTTGTTCAGCTGCTTTTTCACTTTTTGTATGAAAAAGATGGGAGAGTTTTGAATAAAGTACATTTGATGTGACATATTGTCTAAAAAATTGAGGCTTTAGTCGACTTTTATTGTATTGGTAAAGTGTCAAACTAGCCCTAAGGGATCAGCTGAGCTTCGATTATGTCATGACATCAGGGCTGGCTCGAGACAATTCGAGGCCTAAAGCAACAATCCTAAATGAGACATTTTCTATGTTTTAATATTATTATAAATATTTTATTTAAATTTTATTTTTCTTGCTTTTTTGTGATGCAGAATTACTAATTAAGTTTGTATATTCAAGTTTCGTTAATCTATCTTAAGTCCACCTCCAAAATTCACATGATAACTTTGGACACATCCCCAAAACTCACATGAAAATCTTGGGTCACAAAAATCAACTACCTATTTGGCTCCAAACCCCACCCCCCACCCAAAAAAAAAAATCTTGAATCTACCTCTTGTGGGGCTCGATGCATTTTCACCTACGCACTATGAGTCAAGACCGTCCAAGATGGACTTAAGAGTTGTGCCCCACGTATTGGATGTTCCAAATGCACGGTGCTCATATGCACTATGGGCAAGTGAATAAATTATGACGGGGCCCATTGTTTATCTTAAATTTTAAGATATATTATTATGGCTGAAATCTCAAGCTATGGATTTATTGCAACCACCTCATGGATTAAATCTGAATGGGCTCCTATTGAAATAAGATTCACAAAAATAATAAGAAATGCTTGTAAAGCAAATTCATAACTGAATGTATGGTTGAGATTGGATACACATGGACTGCTAGAAATATAATGGTGTGCTAAAATCAATTGGAGCAATAGTAATATAAGGGGTAGATTTGAAAATATAATAAGCCATAAATGACACTTACTTTAAAGCCCCATAAAAATTGACATTATATTTTGGTGAGAAACAAAAGAGGATGACAGCTAACAAGTTTGATTTTTTTAAATTTCAAAAGATGACAGCTATTATGAGACCCTTTTTTGGGCCTTATGTTTTTTGGGCTTAAAACAAAGGCTTTAGTGGCCTTATGCTGGAGCAAGCCCTGTGTCATGTACAGGTTGGGGGAGGCATTCAAATTTTTTATGTTGCCCAATTATGAATAAAACTCACTGTCCATATTGCATAGGCATATTGGTCTGTGGACTCCTTACCCTGGGGACCTTTGCTCTGTTCAACTTCTACCTGTTCAAAGAACATCACTAGCAGGTTGAAGAAATAATCTGATGACATTTTTTTCCATCTTTTAAAATATGTGCATTGATTGAGGAATCTTCCATTCATTAACAGCTGCAGGATAAAAAGGTAAGAAAAATGTTTTGAGATGATACTGTGATGTCTTAGTACATATAATGTCATACTAACCCTTGATTTTTGAGCCCTAATAAATGTTGCACAAGAGCTTCAATAAGGGGGGTCATATGTCCATTTTTCAACTTCTTTGCGCAAACCTTGGGGGTAGCGGAGTTGGCCTAAGATTGGTTCTATAGGGGAAACTGTAGGTGCTACAGGGGAGTTTATCCAGCTTTCCTCTGGGCACGGAGGGATTAGTCATGCCCAAAGGGTTGGGAACCCTCCGATGGTTTTAAAAAAAAAAAAAAAAAAAACCCTTGTGTGTGCGTGCCGCAGAGGAGAAAATTCCCCGCCTTAAACAACATTATCATATCCAGACCCATGGATCTCAATCCAAATCTGATTGTTTAACAAATAGATATCCTTTGGCAATACTAATAACATCCTCTTAATGTGCCCCTTGAGAATTTGAATCACTTAATTGTGAATATCTTTTCGGAACCCATTTTGGTCTGGCATCAAAATGAGAAGTTTCATCTTTTTCGGGATTTTGACTAGATTTTTCGAAATTACATTTCAAGAAAATATAAAAAATATACATGTAATAAAAAGGTAAATAATAAATAAAATAAAATAATATGGATCTAATACATCTTAGTAAAACTTTTTGGAATTACATTTTGAAAAAATTCAAAAAATATAAACTATATATACAAAGTAAAAAAATAAAAAAAATAAAAATTAATTATGTAAAATATTATTTTAACAAAAATCCAGACTTCCGGTCGAAATTATCCGAAATTTAATTTTTCATTTCGGCCATGTGTTTTAAATGAGAATTTTCGGCCGAAATGATATGAAAATAATAACTATGACACTTATCCTTTCATTCAATCATTGGATATGGTCCATAGATTAGATGAGATTTGTGTGGCACATACCATCTGTGGTCGGTCTACTATTGTAATGGAAGATGTGCATTAATCTGATCCATCCGCCCGTACATCCAAGTGGGACCCACTAGATGAAAGATTACTTTACACCTTTTCTGCCTGCATGTGAGTTGCATGTAAAACACTACATCTAACCCATATATCCATCTACGTGGCACCTAATATTTAACAGATCCATGATCCGCCCATGCTCCTGTGCATATCTACAGGTGACCCACTTGAAAGGTTCAACCCAGGGTGCTTTGACTTGGAAAAGTCCTTGGCCTAGGAGAGGGACTTTACCTTGGGGCAAACCTATTGCGAATCCAAGCCGCTCAAATTAATGGCCCTACATGCGTCCTCATATTTTATCTCAATATATATTGGTCCCACCTTAAGACTTATCATTTGATTTAAAAAAGTAATTTATATAATCTGATGCATATTCATTATCACGTTCAAAGGAATGGAACTCCATCTAAAGAGCCCATCTATTGAAAAGTTGGTCTTGCCGTAAGATTTTTCATAATGCAATTCTATATATCTTCATATCACTTTTCTTATCAAACGGTTGATCAACTGATGACAATAACTCAGATAGGAATTGTATTTTGAGCAGTTTAGGTCTTAATAAATAGCACCCACTGCTGTAGAGATCCAGTCCTTTTTTAAGACTCATGTACTCAAAAGGAAAGGACAACCTCTACGCTCTTGGTAGTATTCTCTGCACGTGAATCAATAGCACAAAACGGTCAGGAAGAATGTGAAAAAAATTTGCACACACAGGGTCATGCGGGTTAAATGGCTAAACCCTAACCTGACATGTGACCGACCCCTATTCTATGTGGGTTGGGCTTGGCAGATCAAATGCATCGGGTTAGCGTCGGGTGGTCACGTTTTGCTACCTCTAGGTTAAACCCACCCACCTCATCTAAAGTCCCATTAAGTGAGATAGTATTCAATTTGCAAAAGCCCACGATTTTGAATGGTGAGGCACGACGGCCACTTGATCAGGAAAAATCCCATGCCATTGTCAAGGGTGGGTTGAATATTCGGTCATTTTCCCTTTACGCATGGTATACGAAAATGAGTTTCACAAATGTAAATATTACATATGAAAATATTATGCATGTGGAATACGTTATCATATTCATCAAAATCACCATACTCATATAAGTAAATGAATATATCCAACCGTTTTAGATATATTTGGGTATTCTGAAAATTTTTCACAAATTTCTCAAAATTCATGAAAATTTAAGATGTGAAACTAAAGAATTTGATGCTCATCACTAATATGAAAATATTGAATGGTTGGACTTTTTCACAAATCACTCAAAATCTACGAAGATTTATGATAATTAGATTTAAAGTGTTAGAATTTATTAGTTCAATCAACAAATTAAATGGTTTGGATTCCAAATACAGGGACCACATGAATGGAAAAAAAAAAAAAGGTTAGTGTAAGCCCACAGGAATGCAATCACCATAAACCTACATCGGCGCCTTGTGCAAGAGCTTTCACACCTCTTTTAGGTGTGAATTTTGCTGTGTAAAAACCCTTGTTTACCCACCATTTCACACCTCACTTTTTTTGCATCACATTTCATAAATGAGCACAAGCAAATGCATCCATTTACATATGTAAATGACTGCACCCCGAGAGGCCGAATCCGATTATGACCCATTTATTAACCAGGGCAGAATTGTCGACCCGAATCATAACTTCTCGAGCTAGGTTGGGGTCACGGTACAATAAGTCAGGGTTGGGTGGTGCTCACGCTGGGTTGACAGATGGAGTAGAATAAATTAACTCAAAGCAAACAACTGGAAATGTTAGCTCAAACCCAGAAATACAGGGTCCAGTTGGGGTTTCAGGCCAAAAATTGCCACTGTATCTGAGAAATCCGCAAGTGGCACTGAATTTGTGACTAATAAATAGAAGCAAAGGACCGTCCCGTAGCTTAGCTGGTTAGAGACATCAACGGCCACATGTAGGCTGTAGTGGGTGAGGGTGTGTGAGTTAAGCACCCAGAGAACCCAAATTCCACAGGTAGAGAGTAATAGAATAGACACTACAAATGGACATAATAACAGTTCTGAGCACTAAAGCTAGCATTTTAAGTTACACGAACACAGCCTAAATTTATGGTTTCAATGAAAATGAGAAACCTCACATTCACACATATAAACTAGAATCTGAATGATACTAGTAGAGGGACCAAAGCTTAGATTGAAATAGAACTCAGAATGCTAAACCCAGACAAATGGGAAAAAGCTACATGATAGCAACAACTGTTTTCCTGAAACATTCATCCATTTACATATCCACATAGGTGAAGAACGTAATCAAGGTGCCAAAAGAACAAACAAGCTGATGGAATAAGCAAGGAATTTAGATTGACAAGGTGCTTCACACAATTTACAAAGCCAAGACCCAAAAGAAAAAACAGTAAATTAACAAGTAGAACTGTCCTAAGCAATAATCTTACTTACCTTGAAACTTCCTTTAAGCTCTTTCCCAGCTGCTCAAAGTTAATAATCTTTTACAAGTTATATGCAGCAGAATGGGAATTCTCTGCATGTGAATGTGACAGTGTACACTAAAGAATTGAAAGCTTCTCCCATCTCCCTCCCTCATAAATAGCATCTGACACTGTCAGTAAGGGATAGTGAAGGACTCAAGAGGCGGCCCAACTGGGTCATGATTAGCACAACAGTGAGAATAGGAGCTGGCTTCATCAGGAGGTACCAAGTTCCATAGGTGTGGCACAAGGGGCGAGCGAATTTGGGCGTAGATTCACCCCTCCCCCCTTTACAGACAGTGTAGGGCACCTATTAAAGCTGGCCCTGCTTACAAGGTTTGAATCAAGGAAGACAACAATTACAGTGATGTCATCGTGGAAATGCCGACGGACCCCACGATCGATCTTCTTCAAGTCTGAGTACCTCATTTCTCTTTTTTTGGCTGCTTCTTGCAATGCAGCCTTCACAAGTCTCCGAGCACTTCCCTGCATCAACAGCAGAAAATAGAAGTAATTTCTTTATTTGTTGTTTGAATGCATCAAAGATAGAAATTTTAATGTTCTTAGACTACATATCGTCCATTAACTTAGGGCCTGCTTGTTTAATTCCAGCTGAATTTTAGTGATTTTGTGATAAATGGGGTTCCATCAAAGGAGCTAAAAGTGAAGGACAAAGGTGGGGTTATCCACATAAGTAAACAGGCCCCTAGGAAATGACCATCTGAATCAAGTAGGCCAAGGTTGTGTATCTAAGCACTATTTATGCACAATTATGTTTATGAACAGATCAAAATTTCTATGATGAAACATTAAATGAACAAGTAAACTCAAGAGCCTGTGTTGAATAACAATTATACACACCAGCTACATACCTCACATTCATTGAATTGAGCAGTATACCCATACCTTGCGCAGCAGTCAGATTCTTCTTTTACTCATAAGTTTTGCAAATGACAAAATATTTATGCACTTGGCAATTGGAATATCAATACTCACGTGTTCATTACTTGATTGTTTAAAGTAAGATTCGTATAATTTTATTTTATTTTTTATTTTTTGCCATATTAGCTATCATTTAAAAAATGTCTTTTAAGGTTATTTAAATATGAGGCCAAATCCATGTTTCCTAAGATTTGTCATATCTGACATCACATAATGGTGATTGGTTGCTGGTGACTGATGCCTACAAATGGACCTAACAGTGTAGCTTGGGCCAGCTCGAGCTCTCATAACCTACCCACAACAAGAACTCAAAATGGGCTGTGTTTTTAAGGCTTGGGCTTCGGCTGGTATTTGAAGCCTGTATGTAACTTGGGGCAGGCTCGGGTTTGGGCCTTGGGTAACCAAGTGCCACCTCAGTACCCAAGTATGATATATTAGAACTCAAAATCCTTAAAACCTACCAGTAGATGACGACATCTTTCTATCCCTCTCCCTGTTTTTTCCTCCCCTTTAATCCCTTATTTATTTGAATGGTATCACTGATCTTTACTTTCCCCAATCATTTTATTATTTCCTACTTCCTCTTTCCATCTCTTTTTTCCCTCACTATGCATCCCTGAAGAGTTACAACTAAAGATGGTGCAAGAGCCACGAGCTATTCCTTCGATCGGTAGTTAGAGGTTCCAATTAGATCGAGAGGATAATTTCATCGTGTCCTGGGGCCTACTTCAACTTTGGTAAAAGAAACAACTGATCATGGCTTGCATGCAAAACATTACTTTTTGATTCTACCGTGCCAAAGACAAACAAGGAAAAAAAAAAGAGCAATGGTCGATCTCCAAATTAACACATTTCTATTTTTTGTGTTGCTATATTTATAATTTTTTTCCTTTCAAAATCATAGAGATTTTGGATATTTTAATGAATTTGATCTAGAGTATGAGACTTTGATCTAGAATTCAAGATTTTGATTAGGGATTTTCAGTTTCAAAGGGCCAGGCTCAGCGTGGCTCAGGCTGAGCATGCAATTCAGCCTGAAACTGCATGTGTATTGCATGCCTGAACTTGCAATTCAATCTCAGGCCTGGGTCTGGTGCTTTGACTTCATGCGGGCTCGGGCTAGGGCTTAGCTGCAAGAATTCGGATTGGGCCTGTGAAGAAACAGATACAGCAGTTCCCTAAACCTAAAGTGGTCCACCCATGAAGTGTGGAACATTTGCTCCTGTAGTCACTCAGACCACTTAACACTATTGTAATATCCTTGTGATAGAGATGTAATCAAGATAGGTAAATCAGCTCTACGATGATGATTCCTATGATAATGATCTTAATTTGTAACTTCCTTAACTGACAGACTTCCTCACAATCTTCTGCATTTTCTTTTATTTTGCATCGTATTAAAGGTCATGCTCTCAGATCTGCACTCGTCTCTCTTTTTTGACATCTCTTCTTCTCCAGAAGGCTCGGATACATTGCTGATCTCCTAGAATTGGAAGCCAGATTTTCTTCTATAATCATATGGGGGAGTGGGGGAGAAAATCCCTAGATTATTGTTTACCTGCATGTGATTCTTTTTGTTATCCCTTGACCTATAATGCACGGATACTTCAAAATAGGCAATATATCGTGTCGTATCGTATCCAATACTTCACTTTTTATGTGTAAAATCCGTGTCCCTGCTATGTCTATAACGTGTCCTTGCCATATCCATGTATCATAGCCCTTGACTTGTGATTCTTCTTGTTATGTTAATGAAAAAAGAAGAAAGCACTTTCCTCGGTTTGGCCCCTTAATGCAAAACGGAGGGGAGATATGGGACGGGCCTTAAAAAATTGGGCTTTCACCAAACTCCAATCTAGATGCATTACTGACTTGGGCCCTCGCAAAACTTCAAACCAGGTGTTAGAGATCTCGAGAAGAACTCAAAGAAAGCTAAGGGAGGGAACCCAGAAGCTTCACTTTTCATTATCAATAATCTTAGTCTAATGAGCCAAAAGGCTTTACATTCCTTAAATAGGAATAGAAATGGCTTAGATCTAATCTGGACCATCCAAACATATTATTGGCCATGATTAAAACATCTAAACTTAAAACATAATTAAACTCTAAATATCATAAAATAAATGGGCTGATAGGTGGGCTGGGCCCAAAGGATCGGTCAAGATGGATGGATGGGCCCACATGCTGGTTGGCTCATGGGAACAATGGGTCTCTCCTGCATCACTCCTTACACAGATATTGCCCAGTCTGGACATCAGATCAATGATGAGGCCAATTTTGCTGGATTATCTAGTTTATTTAGCCCAATCTTCTAGAGGTTTTTTTTTTCAGTGGACTATTTTGATCTGGGCCATTGATCTTTTGTATGTGATCATTTCTGGGACAAAGACTCTGCATAAAGACAATATTTTTGGTCTCTCGTCACTGATTTATTTTCATAAGACATTCAGAACCTTCAGCATCATCAGATTACAAATCAGTTCTTACAGAATCAGTCGATCAGACCAGGAATTTTGCTGTTTTCTCTGAAGACAGTATTCGGATTTATTTTTTTTTTCCTGCATCTAGGTTCATCCAATCCCTTTGTTGATGGAAAAACAAAATCCTATTGTGAAATTGGATGGAAAAGATTATGCCTGCTGGTCCTATCTGAAGCATGAAATTGTGGAAATATATTACTGAGAAAATTGAAGTCCCTGATGAGTATGATTCTATGTATGAAGAATGTGAATCTGATATTGGCAAAACCAATTCGTCGTCATTAATACAGTTGATCCAATGAATGGGAAACAACCTGCAAAGTTCAAAAAATCCAAAAGAGGCATGGGAGTATGTTTCTAGATAATATACTTAATCCAATTCAGTCAGACAGTATCAAATTGTGGGGGAGATTAAAATGGCGGAACAAGGAAACTACAGTATCATGATATCTATTTTTTTTTTAAACTACAGTATTACAATTTCTATTTTCCATATGGGTTGTGCGATCAACTAGACCTTATGGAACCCCATTTTATCCGTACTGCAAATGATAGGACTTGTACTGTTAACAGAAATGAGAACAGATCAGTTCAATTACTCATGGCTCTACAATCAAATTCCGATCATATTAAAGGACTTCTACGGCATCAAACCACTTCTTCTATTGTAGACAATCCACCTTCTCAATTGCTTGCTGAAAAACAGACTCAAAACTCCCTAGAAAAAAAAATAAAAAAATGCATTGATCCACATGCTGTATTTACGAGTACCACAGATTCCTCTACACTTGCAGCCACCCAAAAAGTTGTGGATCTTCATCTTCGGATATCTACAGCTACAGCAAGAAAACTTGGCGATGGAAACTCGATTATTCAATTCATCTGAATTTCAGGGAAATCAGAACAATCATCCTGATCAGTCCGACACAATAATAAAAGTTGTGGATCTTCATCTTCGGATATCTACAGCTACAGCAAGAAAACTTGGCGATGGAAACTCGATTATTCAATTCATCTGAATTTCAGGGAAATCAGAACAATCATCCTGATCAGTCCGACACAATAATCAATTGCATCAATCATCTGATACTGCAACAGTTTCAATTAAGGTTGTTCCACATCTACCATCCCCTGGTTATAAACCCAAATACAACAACTGATCAATGAAACAATAGTTGCTCCTTACCTCTAGGTCAGCTTTCTCATCTGCAGCTTCTCCACAACTGTTGCCAATGTGGAAGGTATTTAGAGCTCCATCGATATTTGATTCAGGTGTGTCTTATCACATGACTTTCAATGAGTCTATTTTAAACCATTCAAACTGCTGATAGAACATTATTAGAAGTTAATAAAATTGGCATATTTACTCCCAAAAACTCCTCTAATTTACTTTGCCTTCCTTCTGTACAGCATGTGCCTCCCAGAACTCAATTTTTTTCCCGAACTCGCATGACTGGAAATATATAGGGACAGGGTGTAGGGCAGAAGACTTGTACTATCTGGAAAAGCTGCACTTGCCCATCTCCTCATCTGTAGCTGCGTTTTTATTTTATTTTTCTTTACCATCTGCTATTTTTATCTTTGGCATTCTAGGCTAGGTATATCTTCAGAACATTTGGACAAAGAATATGCTGCTCCTAATCTTGATTGAACTCATATATGGGACTTGATTTGCTTCATAGAAAATCTACTATCAGTTGCAAGTGGATTACAAGATCAAAACTAAGCCTCATGGCTCCATCAAGCGTTTCAAAGCTCGCCTTGTCGCAAAAGGCTATACGCACGAATGAAGAAATAAACAACAATACGGAATGTTAATGACCTTAAGGGACGATATTTTACTTTATAATGTGCATTGATTGGAGAAAAACATTGGATTCTAGTATTTTCCATTATTCTAGCTTTTCTTGAAAATTTTGTTGAACATTTAACAGGCAATCAATTTCAGTGTTGCCCATCAAAACTATACGTCTATCCTCGTAATGTTTTTCATCCTAACTAAGGTTTCTTTTTTTCTAAATATTTCATTAATCCCTTGATATAATCCATCAGCATCATCAAAGCCTTCTCCCAACTATGTTAGGGTTGGCTACATGAATTATAATTATGTTTCTCCATTCCTATCTATCCTGAGACAAATCCTCAGATAAATTGTATTTCTTCAAATCTATTTTTACTACCTCCATCCACATCCTCTTTGGCCCATCTCTTTCCCTTTGTATAGCCAAACTTTTCCTGACCAGCATCGTTGCTAGATTTCGTTAGACATGCCCAAACCATTTCAAACGGGTTTCTCTAATTTTATCTCCTATTGATGCTACCCCTAATTGCTCTTGAAAGTGCTCGTTTCTAATTTATCCTTCCTAGTTTTATCACACATCCACCTCAACATTCTCATCTTTGCTACATCCATTTTGTGCATATGTTGCTTCTTAATTAGCCAACATCTGCTCCACAGGTCATAACTGTTCCAATCGTTGTTCTATAAAACTCTCTTTAATCTTATTGGCATTCATCAGTCACAAAGCACTCCAGAAGCAAGTCTTCACTTCAACCATCCCGCTTTTATCATATGTTCAACATCTTCATCAATCTCCCCATCCTTACTAGTGCAACCCCGCCACAACCAACGAAGATCGTCACCTCCGACGGTGTGATCATGCCCTCGTACTCGAGCCCTAAGGCCACTCAAATGAGAATACCCAAGAAATAACTCACGAGAATACTTTGAATATTTTTCTTATCAATAGCATACCTTACATCAAGAGGTCCCCTCTATAAGTAATAGGGGAATCACCTAAATAAGGAAACACACTCTTTACATAATCACTAGAATCTCTCCATAGGATTACTAGAATCTCTCACTAAATCATATCAAAATCAAACCAACTAAATTAAGAACCTAATTAAGGCAAGCAAATTGACAGTATATTCCTTGGTGGGGCCCACCAGAGGGCACTGTTCTTTTTGGTCCATATTGCATCACTTACTAATTATCGAGCCAAGTAATGGAAAGAATCTCTTTGTAGTATCTCTTGGGCTTCAATTCTCACAATAGTTTCAGCTCTTTGTATATGCCACTGAAGTTACAATCCATGTATTATGTCTTTGTATGGCCTGTTTTAAAGCCTCCAACCATCTCTTGAATTTTTAATCCCTTGATGTGATTCTGAAGCATAAATTATTTCACTAAAAAATTCCTTATTAAATTACGTCTAAATCTCATTTTGATCAAGGTCTCTAGCTTTCTTTTTCTAATCTTTGCAAGCTTATAAAGGGAGATAGATATTCTTACAAACTTATCTCCCTCCAAAGTTCCCAACTATCTAAATTTTCATAAGCTTCACACTTGGCTTTACTTGCAGCTTTCTCAGCACCCAAGACTGATGCAGTACGGAAGTTCAGAAGAGGGCCTGGGCCCACATAATGGACCCAGCCATCCAACCCAGTCCATTGATTCAGCCCACAGGCCCAATTGGCTGGAAAGATATTGTGGCATGCTAATTTTATCCTAGGATTTTTATTACGAATTGTTTCTAATTTTATTGTCAATTAGAATTAGTAGCTTTCCTCATTAGCAAACACGTTGCTCTTATATATAGAAGAGCCTTTCATTGTTTTTTAGACATGCTTATTATCAATTAATCTTTTGATTATAAGAGTTTTCTATTCAATTATGGTGCTTTCTCCTCTTGTGAGGTTGCCCTAGTGGCTGGAATCCATCTTTGGATTCAATTAATCCTTCGGGAGATTGATCTATTGTTCAATCGTGGATCTTAGCTGCGTTAATTGGTATCAGAGCCAATTTCTAGCAGCTATAAAAAAGTGAAATGAAGATCCAATCTAACAACTACAGAAAAGTAAATCTACCATAAATTGCCTAGAACTTTGTCCCCAATAGCCATTGTCACTTAAGACTGAAAAGCAAAAACAAGAACAAATGAAGAAGAATATCCAACGAAGAAATATAACGATTACATATGCACCAACAGATTGCGAGAAAAGTGTATGCATGGAGAGTTGATCAGGATCAAATTCAGCCAACCAACAGAATAACAAGTATAAACCAAAAATCAAAAGCAACTGAATTGTGAAAATGAGATTCTAAAACAAATTCAGATACCAAAGAATTTTTCACATATCTACATCACCCACTACATGGGTAGCAGCAGATATCTACTTAAAAGATTGCAAAATATTTAGATTTAAAATCTAAAAAATTAGTAATGAGATGGAGAACTTACACTATGTGGATGATTTTGGACAATATTTACTGCTTCCTGATTGCTAAGATGCTCCCAAAGCCCATCAGATGCAAATATAAGGAACTGATCATGTGGCTGTAGAGGATGAACAGAAATAGATGGTTCACTACTCAGTATTGGCCTTCGAAAAGGTTCACGAAGGCGAAACTTAGCAAACAAAGGTTCTCTGTTGAATTCAGCCTTCTTTAGGTATACATCACCAATTGACCTAGAAATCTGCAAGACCAGGTAGTAGGTTCATGAGATGTCAAATAAATGAAGCATATTCTAAATCATGTAACAAGCAATCAAATCAAATTCTAATCAGGCCTTCTTAGAAAAATAAAATAAAATTCTACTCAGGCCTTTAGCCTGTCCATGTGGGACAATGTTTCCTGTGAATCTTGCATGAGTAAGAATTGGATCATAGAAAGTTCACATTCAATACAGTTCTTCAAGCACAACTTGCAAATATATCATTTTCATTATTTTTATTGTTGTTAAGATTTTTTTTTAAAAGATGACTGAATTCATTTCACCAGGGAACTTTACAGTATAGGAGGAATATACCAAGAACAAAAGGCCCAAAAAACCAAGGGCACAATAAAAAATCCCCAAAAAAGAAAAGGTTGTTCACCCCCAAAAATTCGGGCATGAACCCAAAGACAAAAACATATTAACAATCAGTAGACAGAAACCTATTCACAATCAGTAGCAATAAACAAAGACAGTCTGGATACTCCCACTTTGGCTAGGTGGTCCGCTTCCGAGTTTGCAGTGCGCTTAATGAGGTTACTTCTATGAAATGTTCATATTCTTAGCAATCTCTGCCACCTCTTCTAATACATCTGTAAGGTACCAAGGAGCCATAGAAGCTTGAGATGCCCACTTTATCGCACATGAAGAGTCCCCTTCAACAATCAACAACTGAGGATTGAATCTCATAGCTTCTCGTAACCCAGTTTTTAGAGATAATAGCTCAACTTTGTTACTATTATTACTTTTATCGCACATGAAGATGCCCACTTTATTGTTGTTATTATTACTTTATTATTATCATTGTTATCAATATTATTATTAATATTGAAATGGAAACGAATTATATATATAACAAGAACACCACAGTAATATCCTAATCACTCCATAATGAATTGACCTTCATAACAAATTCCAAAAATTCTTCTCATCTCATGAGTGGCCAAAATTCTTCTTCTTTAGAATCTCCAACTCCGACAGGTCGGGAAACACCACATTTCTTGTGTCATTACCCTTATGCAGCAATAGCCTAAGGACACCAGACCTACCTTTTCCTTTTGTTGCTCCACCAACATTAAATTTCAGACTGACACAAGGGAGGAAGCATCCATCTAACAAATTTAATCTTTTAGTTCCCCCATCCTTCCTCATGCTTCCAATTCCCAATAGCATTCTTCATATTAAGCAAAGCCCATTTATTTAAACTCACTTTAAAATGCTCATAACTATTGGTCGCTGACCTCTCCCTTCTACTAAAGATCTAACATCCCACTCATCCCCTGCAGTCCACAGAATTGCCCCCATCATTATATTCGAAAGCAAATGCCCTCTTTTTGGAAAAGGTCCACTTCCCCAGCAACATGTAAGCTCACCCAATGATTTTGCTAAACACCATGGAACCAAGAATATAGCTATGAAATAATTCCACACTATTATATAATTCCCAAACTACCAGAATAAATCTTCATAAAGATTTTGCAATGAAGTGATTAGCTACCTCCACCTTACACAAAAGGCATATTTGATAAAGTAGTCTTGGAAAATCCTCCTTTCCTTACAATCACCAACCAAGACTCGGCATCACTTCTTGGGGGCTCAGTCCTTGCAACAGTACCTTACTTGATCACAAGTCAAACCATTATTATTATTCTTCACTCCAACCCTACCTATGAATTGTCCACCTTCTCCATCGTCATCTTCTTATTCCTCTTCTCAACCCAACTTGAAAACCCACCCGTCACCACCAAAAAACCTGGAAAATTTTTCAAAAATCCAGAATATTAAAAAACGCAAGAATACAATATTTTCTTCCATTAGCAAGTCCTCAATCCTCATCATTGTTCTGTCTGAAACTGTTAAATCTGTTTGGTGCTTATATCATCAAAATTATGTCCATCATTTCAACAATCTGAATCATTAGACCATGGTCCATGGCTCTACTTGTACGAACTTGATAGCATCAACACATATTAATACAAGATTTGAATTACCTTTTTAGCCAGGCCCACCAATTAGAAAGGATGAGATGGAAATGCTTTAGTTAGAATAGCTCAAAAATTCAAACTCAATGAATTGTTAGAATTCTCAACTCATGATTTAACGGCCTGAAAGCATAATAAACTCTTTAATTCTTAACGATGCATTAGGAGCTACATATTTCTAATCCTAACTCTCGACAACCAACCTTCTAAAAAATTGTTACTTAACCCAATTTGACAATAATTTCAGTATTACTAATATTTTGATTATATTACTAAATACTTGCACCTAATTTTTTTTTTAAATTTTAAGGCCTTAAAATCAAGGGTCTAGACCTCTTTTAATAATTAGGATCCTCCTAGGCTGGCCTTAGTTCTTTAAGCCCATCCCTGTACTTAAAAAATAAATAAATAAATAAGCCATTTTATATCATGAGTTTTGTGAGATCAGTCAGGCTGTTGGCCCAACTTTGATTAGAGCGAACTTGAGCAGAGGAGATGTTTTGACTTTTGAGCAATATAAGAGTTTCCACTAATGAATTTATAAGAATGGGCTTTAAAAAAAATTCAGTGGGGCACAATAATGGAAAATCTGAATCACAAAAACAAATGCCCTCTCTTGAATGGCCACTCCACGAAATTCACTTCAATAAGAGTTGGGCAATGAGACTGATCACTAATAAAATGCATGAATTAAGAGATCTATGAGGCTCCATAGTAGGGCCCACCTACTAAAAGTCTAAATTGTTTAAAATAGATGTCCCCTATATGGGACCTAGCCAATTTCCACTCTGATTTACATGAATAATCACTCTGAAGATGGGCCTAAAACATATTCGATGAATTTTGACTAGACACTGTATATAAGGGGGCATATTTTTCTAGTGGCTCCACTCAGGGACTTCTATCGTGTCGTGTGAATGCCTGACTTGAGAAGATCTCGAGTCCCTTTGTGACTGAGAGGCAGCCCTGTTTGGGCTTTCACCTTTCCGAGTGGACACAAAGAAAGTGGAGAGAGAGAGAGAGAGAGAGAGAGAGAGAGAGAGAGAGAGAGAGAGATGGGGGGGCAGAAGAGGAGGAAAGGAAAAAAAAAAAAGAAGAGGGAAGAGGAAGAAGAAGAGAAAGCAGTAGCCATAGCTGCACAAGAGTAGAAGCTGCTGTGACAACAGCAAAATCATGGTAGCAGCCCACAACAGCAAAAAACGGTACTCTCTCTCTCTCTCTCTAAAAATCCATTTGTAACGTCTCTCTTTTTTCAATTTAACGGCTACATCCAATATCCTGAAATTATTGGTTTTTACGGATGATATTTTGGTAATTTTTTTGTGATTCCGACTGCACCCAATATCCCAGCAAGATATCAGTGCGGTCCAGACCAATTCCCAGCTAGCATTGAGACTTCTTACCCAGCCCCATTTCCATCTCACAACCTATCCTTCCAAAACCAGGCCCCTTCGAAGATGAGGGATTCTGGAATTTCAAAGACGAAGGCCGACATCATCAAGCGTCATCTTCCCCTTCCATTTTGACTTCTGCAACATTGTCTCCACAACTACTACAGCTGGTACATCTCTCATGCGTGAATTTCTCACTACAGAAAGGGCTCCTACCAGGAAGAGAAGGAGAATCCTCCTCTAACTGAACAGGGAATTGGAGATCCTAAGCCCACAAAGGATGACAGAGGTAGACTCAGGTCTGCCTAGGATCATCTTGAACATACATGCCTTGAGGACTTGAGCTTTTCCTTCATCCTCGTCCTTTAATCAACCTCGACAGAGCATCCCACACAGTTCCCCAGGAGCTTAAATACATCCTTGGCTCCTCATGCCAGACATGGAGCGAGACTCCCTTCACTCTGACCTAGGAAGGGGGATGAGGGAGGCCAAAAAATTCCATCCACACCTCTAAGAGCTAAATTGAGAGGGAAGGGATTTTGCGAAAGGCTTCATCATAACTTCATTAAATTCTTTCCTCTGAAGAAACAGAAACTATACCACTGTATTATTGAGAAGTTGCACTCTAACGGGCATTTTCCACCGGCATCTCTCCAGCCAAAGCTTTGGCTGCTGCAAAAACTGTTAAACAGGGCCCATGAACATATCCTGTCCAGAATATCATATCTCACGTGGATATTGATTGGGTCAACTTGTAACAACAGCTGTACATATTCTCTTAATTAGATTTTCTCTTGTAATTAGTTAGTTTCCTAAAGTTGATGTAATTAGCTAGTTTCCTAACTAAGAAGCCTTGATTGGGGCATGTAATACTCTATATATTGGGGCTTGATCTCCAAAGGAGAACACACTCAATAATACATTCAGTTTCCAAGAACTCACGTTCTATTCTAGCATTCTGCAATTATGAGAATGACATGGTATCAGAGCCAAGGTTAAGAAAATCTTCTTCTTTGATTTTACATAGCATTTAGGCATTAAGGAAAGAGGGAAATCAATCTCTCTTGTGAAGATCGACAGATCAGGGATCTGTTTCAAAGATTTCAGACGCTGCAACAGTCTCATCTTCATGGTGGCCCACCTCTGATCATCAAACCACCATCAGAGATCTCTCCAGACATGGTCGCCTGGATTTTCTAAGAATATTGGAGATTTTTTCACAATTTTTCAGCACTCCCAGGTTGGTGATTTACACATTCTCGTCAGTGTCCAGTTTTTTAATATTGTTTTCATCTGGACCGTCCAGAATCTTAGATCTGTGGTGGAATTGGATCATTCTTTTTCCAATAGAAAGCAAATTACTGCACTTCTTTAGATTAGTGATCTGATCATTGACCAGATCTATCAGTGGGGCCCACATAGCAGATCAGCAAGAAAAATCCAGGTCGCCTTTTGTGTTTTTTGCCCTTTTTTAGATTCTGTGTTGATTTTTCTCCTCTCTGATTGATCGGATCTTAGTTTCTACACACATAACAGTTTGTTATCAGCATTTAGATTTCATCTCTTCACTATTGTTGGAATTTCTTTGCAATCAAGATTGAAGATGGAAAAATCTGAGGTTACCTTGATCCGATTTACGGGAAAAAATTATCCCGCCTGGTTGTTTCAGTTCCAGATTTACCTTGAGGCTAAGGAATTGTGGGGTTATATATCTGGATCTGATCCTAAGCCCAAGGAAGATGAGAAGAAGATATCCGCCTGGCTTACTAAAGATGCAAAAATAAAAACATGGATACTGGGTTCCGTCGAACCACATCTGATAATGAACCTCAAAACTTATCCCACTGCTAAAGATATGTGGGGATATCTGAAGCAAGTGTACCATCAAGATAACTCAGCACGTCAATTTCATCTGGAATGTGCAATTGCTGAATATGCATAAGGGACATTGTCAATCCAAGACTACTATTCAGGATTCCGAACCCTATGGTCGGAATACGATAGTATTAAGTATGCAGATGTGGCTCCTGACGTTCTGATCGTAATTCGCGATCTTCAGGCCTCTAGTCAAAGGGATCAGTTTTTGATGAAACTGCGGAATGAATATGAAAGTGTCCGATCTGCCCTGATGAATCGGACGCCATTACCTTCCTTGGATGTATGCTTCAATGAACTTTTACGAGAAGAACAGCGCATTGCGACCTCGGCTCATATAGCACAACAAACGACTGAGACCTATTCAGTTGCGTTCTCGGCTAATAAAACTTCTCAGCCTCCGCCGCGCGACTTGAGCAAAACGCAATGTTACAGTTGTCAAAAATTTAGGCACATTGCAACTCAATGCAAACAGAAGGTCTGCAGTTACTGTAAAAAGTCGGGACATATCATCTATGAATGTCGCCGCCGACCCCAACGTCCATCACCACAGCCTCAGACTCCACAGTATCAACCTCCGCATGCGTATGTTGCTTCTTCGGTTATGCCTGCTCCTACATCTGCACCCTCACAGCCTGGTCCCTCCTCCTCTCTCACTCCTGAAATGGTTCAACAGATGATTGTCAATGCCCTCTCTGCTTTTGGTCTTTCAGGTACATCCCCTCCATTTTCTACTTGGTTTCTTGATTCCGGGGCGTCTAATCATATGACGTCTTCTCGTGCACCACTCTCCAACGTGCAAAGCTACAATGGCCCTCTTCAAATCCAAACTGCTAACGGGGGCCATATTCCCATTACTGCTGTCGGTGACATCTCTGGTCCCATTCCATTGAAAAATGTTTATCTATGTCCAAATTTAACTTCTAACATTTTGTCTGTCGGGCAGCTTGTTGAAAATAATTATAATATCTCTTTTTCTTCTTCTGGCTGTGTTGTGCAGGACTAGATGTCCGGGAAGGAGATCGCGAGGGGGCCTAATTGTGGACGCTTGTTTCCGCTAGATTTTTCAAACATCTTTAGGAATAAATTTGACAATGATGTGTTTTGTTTTTCCATTAGAGATAACTGCCAATTGTGGCATAAAAGACTTGGACACCCTAATTCAAAGGCTTTGTCCCTGATGTTCAATTCTGGTTTAATAAATAAAACTGCTGGTTTATCTTCTTGTGTGCCTTTTGATTGTGCTACTTGCAAATTGGGAAAAAGCAAAACCCTTCCTTTTCCTCTTTCCACTTCACACAGCACTCAGAGTTTTGATTTGGTTCATAGCGATGTATGGGGAATTGCTCCTGCTCTCTCTCATGCTCGCTATAAATACTTTGTGACTTTTATTGATGATTTCAGTCGGTTCACATGGGTTTACTTTCTGCATTCCAAATCTGATGTTTTTCATGTTTTTAAAATTTTTCTAGCTTATGTTGAAAATCAATTTTCCACCTGCATTAAAATCTTGCGATCTGACTCAGGTGGGGAATATATGTCCTCTGATTTTCAACAGTTTTTGCAAACCAAAGGTATTATTTCTCAAAGAACTTGCCCTTATACTCCACAGCAGAATGGAGTCGCTGAAAGGAAAAATCGACATCTCCTTGATGTCACTCGTTCCCTTCTTCTTGAATCATCAGTTCCTACCCGTTTTTGGGTTGAGGCTTTGGCTACTGCAGCTCATCTTATTAACCGCATGCCATCCTCTTCTATTGACAATCAGAGCCCATATTATCGTCTCTACAAGACATCTCCATCTTATGATGATCTTCATGTTTTTGGTTCTGTTTGCTTTGTGCATTTGCCTCCGTCTGAACGGACCAAACTTACAGCTCAATCCGCTAAGTGTGGTTTTTTAGGATATGCACCCTTCCAGGAAGGGTTCCTTTGCTATGATCCACACATTCGTCGCATCCGTACCTCTCGGAATGTTGTGTTTTTTGAAAACGAGTATTTCTTTCAACAACACCTTGATCCTCCGGACGACTCCTCATTAGTTTCCTTACCTGGTTTTTTTTATGACACATCTATTGTTCGATTTAATCCTAATTTTGTGTATCACAGGCGGAACACAGACGCGCCTCCCGATCTTCCTCCCGCATCCGGTCCACCTCAGGCATCCGGTCCATCTGGCCTTCCTACATTGCGTCGTTCCACTCGCATTTCGGTACCACCCGCCCGCTATGGGTTCTCCCATACTTCCTTAATGGCCACTTTGTCCTCTTCTTCCATTCCCCAATCCTATTCTCAGGCTGTGCAGGACAAATGTTGGAACCAAGCTATGCACGATGAATTGGCTGCTTTAGAGAAAAATCATACGTGGGATGTTGTCCCCTCTCCTGTGGGTGTCAAACCTATTGGCTGCAAGTGGATTTTTTCTCTCAAGTTAAAATCAGATGGCACTCTAGATCGATATAAGGCGCGCCTTGTTGCTCTCGGAAACCGGCAGGAATATGGCATTAATTATGATGAAACTTTTGCTCCCGTCGCCAAGATGACCACCGTACGCATTATCCTTGCTGTTGCTGCATCTCAATCCTGGCCTCTCTATCAAATGGATGTCAAAAATGCGTTTCTTCATGGTGATCTCAAAGAAGATGTTTACATGCGTCTGCCACCGGGGTCCTCTTCTGGTAAGGGTATGGTTGCTAAGCTCCGTCGCTCTCTCTATGGTCTGAAGCAAGCCCCCCGCGCATGGTTTGAGAAATTTCAGGATGCTCTTCTCCGCTTGGATTTTCATCCCAGCCAGTATGATCCTTTTCTGTTCTTACATCATGCTCCGTCCGGGATTACTGTGCTACTAGTCTATATTGATGATATTGTCATTACTGGACCCAATGCACATATGATTCAGGAACTCCAAGCTTTTCTTAATAAGACATTTAACATGAAGGATCTCGGCCCCTTAAACTATTTCCTTGGTCTTGAAGTTCATCAATCGACTAAAGGTATAGTTCTCAATCAGCATAAATACACGGTTGACCTTATAGCCTTGGCTGGCCTTACTGCTTCAACACCTGTCGATACGCCGGTCGAACTGACTGTCAAACTCAGTAAAGAGGAGGGTGACCTTCTTCCCGATCCTACCACATATCGCCAGTTAGTTGGTAGCTTAATCTACCTCACGATCACTCGTCCTGATATCTCCTATGCGGTCAACCTAATGAGTCAGTTCATGACTGCTCCTCGTCATCTCCATATGGCTGCTGTTCGTCGCATCATTCAGTACCTTCTTCGCACCCCGACTCGAGGGTTGTATTTTCCATCCACCAATCCTCTATCTCTCAAAGCTTATTCAGATGCTGATTGGGCTGGTTGTCCAGATACTCGCAGATCGACGACAGGATGGTGCATGTTTTTGGGTGATAGTCTGATTTCCTGGAAATGCAAGAAACAAGGAACAGTTTCCAAATCCTCTACCGAGGCTGAGTATCGCGCTATGTCTGCTGCTTGCTCCGAAATTCTTTGGCTCCGAGGTCTACTCTCTGACATTGGGTTTCCAGCAGACGGTGCTACCCCACTCTATGCAGATAATACCAGTGCAATTCGGATTACTGAAAATCCGATTTTTCATGAACGCACTAAACACATCGAGGTTGATTGTCATTTCATACGAGATGAGCTTAAGCGTGATGTCATCAGCCTCCCGCATGTCTCCACTGAGCTTCAACTTGCTGATATCCTTACTAAAGGTCTTCCGCGTCCTCGCCATCAGTTCTTGGTTGGCAAATTAATGCTTGTTGATTCTCCCGCATCAATTTGAGGGGGGGTGTTAAACAGGCCCAAGGCCCATGAACATATCCTGTCCAGAATATCATATCTCACGTGGATATTGATTGGGTCAACTTGTAACAACAGCTGTACATATTCTCTTAATTAGATTTTCTCTTGTAATTAGTTAGTTTCCTAAAGTTGATGTAATTAGCTAGTTTCCTAACTAAGAAGCCTTGATTGGGGCATGTAATACTCTATATATTGGGGCTTGATCTCCAAAGGAGAACACACTCAATAATACATTCAGTTTCCAAGAACTCACGTTCTATTCTAGCATTCTGCAATTATGAGAATGACAAAAACATGGTCTTCTTTTCTTACCATCACAACCCAGGGGTCCCACGAACTCCTTGCCCTTTCCAACAATCCAACTTGCAGCACCTCAACTGAGGGGCCTACAACCTGGTTTGCAAGAGCCCTCCAGCTGCCATCAGTGGCTGGGTCAAAACAACTAGGACAACCTTCAACCTTCTGAGCTTGCCCTTCCTTGGAGATCTGAGGAACAACATCCCCTAAGTCTTCCATCTGTCTCAACTGGAACTGAGAAAATTTTACCTGAATGTTTCTCCCACAACAAGAACTCACAATAGCCAAATCAATGGCTCGATCAGCTTCCCTGGTAGTTGCAATAGGCACAAATCGAAACTCATGATTCCTTGCACTCCTCCGATCAAAAGGGATAACTCCATAGAACATCGCTTCAACTTCAGCTTTAAGCAATCCAGAACACTGAGACGAGACTGTAAGAGCTCTCTCCAATACCTTGCAGGTGCTTGGAAAGAGGTTCCTTGCTGTACATAGGGCAGCCAAACCTTCCCCAGGGGGATCTTGGCTTTGGCAGCCGTGATTTCCTGTAATGCACAGTTGAGTGCTCTACTGCTCTCCAGCCCATTCAAACATCTCTCTAACAGGATAGTCTCTGTACTGTATCACAAAAATAAAAAGAAAATAAAATAAAAACCTCTCGTTTTTGTTTTAGCTTTCTACAAGTTTTACCCTTTTTCCAATTCATTTAATTTTTTCCCCTTTTCCATTGCTTCTTTTTCAGATTGGAACACCAAAATGTTCCATTCCAAGGCGAAAACTGATAAGAATTGACAACTATGGGTGAACTTTAGAAAAAAGAAACTAACAACATTCAAAGAAAGAGAGGCAAGGAGCCTATAATTGGATGACAAATTATAATGAAAAGTTGCATCAAATGGTGGATGGTATTAAACTAGTCACCACACAGGGACGAACAGTCAAAAACATGAACAAACTTGGTGGTAGATTAACGTCCAAAATGATGCGATGAAAAGAAAACACTGTCTAATAAATAGCAAAAGGCTAGAAGTATGTGACTCAGGTAAAAGTTAGCAAAACGTGCCGCTCAAACACCACAAGACAAGCGATGCTTGAAGTACATGTCGATCTGCATGCTCGGTTCCTCCCATTGCTGGGAATACCACTGCTTTAGTAGTAATGCCAACATGAATGCATTTGAACCCCTCAATCAACCATTTAATATTAAAAATGTGAAAGCATTTCCACCACAAACTCTGTAAATGGAAGTAGGATAGAAATCAGTCAACAATAATTGAAAGCTAAAAAAACTGCTACAGTAGATATAACAGACAACAAATCAACAAGTGAAATATGCTCTAGATGAAATACCATCTGCCATGATTTAACAAATTGTAAGCATTTATCTCAGCATCAGCATTCAAAAGGTAAGTATACCTGTATCAAGCCCTTTACACGCCAGACGTTATGCTTTAACATCACAATATGTGAGTCATCTGGATGCATTGAGTAGAGTTCCTGTCTCACAGATTCAATGCTAGCATTGTGCTCTGCTGACAGCTGGACTGACAAAACCTCCCCAGTTGCCTTGACAAGTCTCCCTAAAACAGCACGAGAGTCTCCAAGGTTAGCAATGTACAGAGTTCCACTGCAGATCACACCAACCAGACAACACGATCCAACTGCAGCGATCTGTGGTTTTGAAGGCCATTGTTTGGTTACGACAGAGAAAAACCCTTCTTCTGTCGCTTGAAATGCCTTTTTTATAACATCTGTTGACATTGACTGATGCTCTGATGCAAACCCTGCAAAGTGAAAGTTCCAAAAAAAAAAAAACAATAATTGAGATGACTCACTAACCGTATAAGAAATTATGGGTGATTTAAAAACCATATATTGAACCAGAGTGACATAAAAATAAATAAATAATCAGTATTCCAACAGCAGAAGGGAGATTTGGCACTGAGAAACTGTAGAGTAAGGAACGTAGGAAAAAAATTGTGGCTTGTGGATATGAATTTACACCTAATCTCTAACTGCACGGCTCATGGAACATCACTATCAAGCAAACAAGTTTAAGTTTCCAATCCATAGCAACAATTTGCTAGAGATAAAAAATGAAAATGAGCACTTCAGTCAAAAGAAAAATGAACCGGCCATGCTCTGAGCATGAAAAAGCTGTTATTGAGATCTCTTTGCCACTTAAGTTTAGAAGTGCTTAGATGAACTTAAAATCACATGCGCTTTGAATATTTCAGACCAAATAGTTATGCATAGTGTCTTTTTTTTTTCACTTTTTTTTTTCTTCTTTGCCTTTCAACTCCAGTCTCCAAGTCATTGTAGCGCAGTTGTTATCAATAAATGGCAAGGTCCTGCACACTCGTGGTTCAGTGGAAGGTATCTCCCATTCCACATGTCCCTGGTTGTTGCCTTGTTTGTTAGGTACTTGTCAGGGCCGGCTTAAGCATAAGGCAATAAAAGCCCTTGCTTTAGGCCCCCAAAATTTTAGGCCCCCAATGTTCTCAACTTCCCAAAAAAAAAATAATAATAATAAATAAATAAAGTTAGCTTGTTTCTCCCAAAAAAGAAGGCCTCATAACAAATCCCAAAACATAAGGCCGCATTTTAAACCGTTGACATTCCATAAGACCTCATAACAAATCCCAAAAAATAAGGCCCCATTTTAAACATTGAGATTCTAAAAGGCCTCATAACAAATCCCAAAAAATAAGGCCCCATTTTAAACGGTTCACATTCCACAAGAATTAAACTTTTCACATTCCAAAACATGAGAAAAGTTGTAGACCGTTTCACATCCCAAAAAAAATCCAACGAACTACTCCTTCATGGCTTCACATGGTTTATACCTTTTCACATTCCAAAAACATGAAAAAAGTTGTAGCCATTAAAAACATAAAAAAGAAAACCTTGCAATTACAAAGTAATGAATTCATTTTGAGTTGTAAAATTCTTCCTCTTTGTAGATTTTTTTCTGCATCTGCTTGCAATCCAAAGAGAACAATCTCCTCTGTGTTCTTATTGAATCCCTTCAATCCAAGAGGTTTTTTTTTCTCCAGACTCTATTCTCCTTCTATCACTGCAACTTGGACTCCAAAAAGGAACTTGTTTTGTTCTGATTGAAGCCAAAAGGTATGCATTTTATATATTATTTTTTCCCCTCTTCTTTTTGTTCTTATGTGATACTTCTTTTTATAATATAGTTTTGATAATATATGTTAATCATGGCTCACTAACACAAATATAATCTGTTTTCTTTTTTTTTTTCAGGTTCTATAATCTTTGTGGCCAACACCGATAGATTGTTAAATCAGGTTCTATTGTTCTGTGCTTTTAGAATTTTTTAAATTCCAAGCTCATACTCTTTGTTTATTATAGTTAGTGTTTATTTTATTTGTAAATATTATTAGTTATAATATATAAATAATAAATGTTTACTAGAAAATACGAATCCGGGTACTCAAAACTTTAAAAAAAAAAAAAAGAATAGATGGTTTAATTCAATCTCAAAAAGGAGCTCTTGATAAATTTGTTACAAGCAATAAGCAAAATATAACAATAAATGAACAAGAAATTGATCTAAATGAGTTAAAAGATAATAAAATAGTCGAACAAAAAGATATCAATGAAGATATTCATAATGATAGTCAAATTCTTAATGAAGAACATGAGAATATAAATGAAACAACTCATCATATTCCTACAAATATTTATGAACCAAGTCAATGGACAAATATTGATACAAAACTAAGAGATTTATTAGTAGAAAAGGGCCCAATTAGAGATAATGATCTAGATTTTCCCAAAGATGAATTCTCTAGACATTTTTCTGCTACATATTATATTCGAAAATTACCAAATGGGGAGAAGCATGATAGAAAATGGCTAGTGTATTCAAAAGATTTAGATAGGGTATTTTGTTTTCGTTGTAAGTTGTTTAATTCAGATTGTAATACAAGTAAACTAACTAATGAAGGAACTAAAGATTGGAGAAATCTTGGTGTTAAGCTTAAGAGTCATGAGACAACTAATGAGCATATTACTAACATGAATACTTGGATTGATTTAGAAATAAGATTGTCAAAAAATAAAACAATTGATAAAAATACCCAAGAACAAATTAACAAAGAGAAAGATCATTGGAAAAAAGTATTATTAAGAATTATTGCTGTCGTAAAGAATCTTGGTAAAAATAATTTGGCATTTCGAGGAACAAATGAAAAGATATATCAAGAAAATAATGGAAATTTTTTAAGTTTAATTGAAATGATTGCAGAATTTGATCCGGTAATGCAAGAACATATTCGACGTATTCAACATGATGAAATTCATAATCATTACCTTGGACATAATATACAAAATGAATTGATAGATTTAATAGCAAATGAAATTAGAAGTAAAATTATTAAAAGAGTTAAAGAAGCAAAATATTTTTCAGTTATACTCAATTGCACTCCGGATGCTAGTCATCAAGAGCAAATGTCTCTCATATTACGATGTGTAGATATTTCATCAAGTCCAATAAAAATAGAAGAATATTTTTGAGAATTTCTAAAAGTAGACGATACCACTGGAAAAGGCCTTTTTAATGCAATTATAGATGCAATAAGAAATCTTGAACTTGATATTAATGATGTACGAGGACAGGGATATGATAATGGATCTAATATGAAAGGAAAACATCAAGGGGTACAAAAAAGACTCCTAGATATAAATCCTAGAGCATTTTACACACCATGTGGTTGCCATAATCTAAATCTAGTACTTTGCGATATGGCTTATTTTTGTCATAAAGCTATATCTTTTTTTTGAAGTTGTACAACGTATATATTCATTATTTTCTTCTTCTATAAAACGCTGGAGAATTTTACAAAATAGTGTACCCGGTTTAACTCTTAAGTCATTGTCACAAACACGTTGGGAAAGTCGTATTGAAAGTGTTAAAGCAATAAGATGCCAAGCTCCACAAATAAGAGATGCATTGTTACAATTAGCAAAAAATAGTGAAGATCCTAAAACTAAAAGTGAAGCTAACTGTTTACCAACATATGAGATTGAGAACTTTGAATTTTTATTGGGGATGACAATTTAGTATGATAAATTATTTGCTGTTAACTCAGTTAGTAAAAATTTACAATCAAAAGATATGCGTATTGATATTGCTATAGATCAATAAAAAGGTCTTATTTCTTTTTTTGAAAAATATAGAGAAAATGGATTTACATCTGCTATGATTACATCTAGAGAGATTGCAGCTGAAATGGAAATAGAATCTATATTTCGTGAAAAACGTATAATTCGTAGAAAGAAGCAGTTTGATGAGAATGTCAATGACGAGACAATACAATCTGTTGAAGAATCATTTAGAATTGATTATTTTATATACATAGTAGATCAAGCTATTTCTTCAATTCAGAGTAGGTTTGAACGGTTTAAAATATATGAAAACATTTTTGGCTTTCTATTTAATTTTAAAATTTTAAAATCAATAGACAGTGATAGTTTGAAAAAAAGCTGTCATAATCTCGAATGTTCCTTGAAACATGACAGTTTTTCTGATATTAATAGTTTAGATTTATTTTCAGAAATGAAAGTTTTAAAAGAGATTTTACAAAAAGAAGAAAACACTCCAATTGACATACTTAATTATATAAAAAGACTAGATTCTTTTCCAAATGCATATATTGCTTATAGAATATTATTGACAATACCTATAACGGTTGCTTCTGCAGAAAGAAGTTTTTCAAAATTAAAATTAATAAAATCCTACCTACGATCAACAATGTCACAAGAAAGATTAAGTGGATTAGCCATTATATCAATTGAAAAGGATATGTTAGCAAAACTTGAATATAAAAACTTAATTAGTAATTTTGCATCACAAAAAGTGAGAAAAATAGATTTTAAATAAAATATTTATAATAATATTATAAAATAGAAAAGGCCTCATTTAAGATTTTAGCTTTAGGCCTCAAGTTGTCTCAAGCCGGCCCAGATACTTGTGCAATGTGTGCAGGTGAATGAGTTGAGTCTTTACCAGGGAAAAAATTTTAAAAAAGGAAAAAAACAAAAACAAAAAAGCCCCAATTACAGAATCCCACCTGATATAATTTCAGGTTCACTGTTCACATGCTATCCCAAATGGAGAGAAAAATTGATAATCATCCATTACTCCATAACAATTTGAGGGACATCAAATATGCTTATAGCAGCAAAAAAATAAATAAAAAACTCATCTACTCCGCAGTCCAACGGATGCGAATACAGTCGCAAGTGGAACGCCAATAGAGGAGAAATACAATGTAATTAAATAATTAGAACCAAAAACTGATTCTATACAACTTAAAACAGCACATTCGGAAACCGATTCTGTATAACTTAAGAACAGCACATTCCAGTAATATCATACTCCAGCTATTAAAGCCTCAAATATCAACTAAGAAAGCTCAGAGTTTTGATTCATACTCTTGAGGTTTGGAAACAGATTGGAATTGATGTAGCGCGATGTCTCAGGCCCACCATGCCCATCGTATACTCCAACAAAGGTCCCATAAGGTCCAGACTCAAGTGTGCTCAGCGGCCCAGATTCTATCTGGCTTTGATCCTCAAGCAAGTTGTTGGCCTGAACAACAGCCATCGAGAACTCGCCATTCACATGTTGCCCAATATCCTTGTACCATAGAAGTCCATCTTGTCTTCCCACAGCATCTGAACCGGTATGCACGACACGGTCTGATGACGGGTGCCAACAGGCCCACAAAAAGTTTATCAACCTTGATAACATCCCTCATCTCACCCAACTAACCTCCTGTTTCTCCACATCCAGAATTATTCATTCAACAAAAGGCAAAACCTTAGAAAAGATGCTTCATTTCCCCTTCACCTGAAAAACACATCAAAAACCCAACAATTAAACTAAATCAAGAACAGCAGAGTGTTGCAGACAAAGGTGGGAATTGGGAAATTTAACTTCCTTCACCTTTTTTTTTATGAGAATTGCAAAACAACCCACCTCTTATCTCGAATGCTGAGAAAAACCCAAAAAATAAATCCACCCAAAAAGGAGAAATCAAGCAGCAGAAACAAGAAAAGTCCTGAACAAAAGAGAAATACCCATAAAACAGCAGCCACAAATCAACAGAAAACAAAGAAGGGGAAAAGAGGAGACAAACCCACCTTTTTCTTTAGTCTTTTCTTAACAGATTGTCTCATCGGCCATTCCGAAAATCCAAGATGACCCAAGACCCAAAACCGGAAACCCACTTCTCTTCTCTCTCGCTGCAAAAAAACCCACAAACCAGATTACATAAAAGAAGTGCAGAAGTTGAGAGATTTACAATGCAAAAGAAGAGCAAAAGGGGGAAAGATCTCACCTTTGATGTCCTTTCTCCTCCCCTTCTTCCCACTTTCTCCTCCCCTTCTTCCCACAGAGCAGATGGTGAGAGTGGCGATCTGAGAAAGCAGAAAAGGCAGCTTGTTTTTTTGAGAGATTCAGATCTAGACCTTCATAAAATCGATTAGAGGGAGAGAGATGGAGAGAAGGAAGAGAGGTCTCACAGGCAGTCGAATTTGGAAAGTGGAACTGTTTTGCTCTCGTTGCTCAGCGACACAGCCCATAAAAAGGAAAAGGGGAGAGAGAGAGAGAGAGAGAGAGAGGGAGGGAGGGTTTGATTGACTTGGAATAATGAATGGAGCCATTGGATTTGGGCATGTATTCAACCAAAAATGGATCCAACGGTCAATGTAATTTTCAGGTGGGCCATTGGGTCATTTTCTTGCTTAGCATTTGAGGGAGTGGTGATCAATCTGATGGAAATTGATGTGGGACCCACTAGCTGCCAACCCTGGCTACCTGGAGCCTACACTTCTTTTGGTTCCGTTTTAAATGGTTTCGACACGATCAACTGGTCATGTTTGAGCTTGAGGGTTGTCAATGGTCCACGTGTCCAGATGATTTTAAAATATGGAGAATTTTAAAAAAGGACATAAGTTTTAAAACTTTTTTAATTAGTCTCTAAGTTTTTCAGAAAAAATTCAATTAAGGACATCCATCTATTTAAAGTTATTTTTCGACAACTTTTTTTTCTTTTTTTTTTTAATATCCAAATTACATTTCATTGTAATAAAACTCTCATTCACTTCTACTATATTCTCCTCATTTTCCTCGCCGGCGTCCTCACGGTGATCAATGACACCCAATATTGCTACAGTGATTGGTTGCATGTAGTGGCCGCTAAAACTATGTCATGGCTTTAAATGAAGGGTAATTTAGGTATTTTTAAGATATTAAGGAAAAAAGTCACCAGAAAATACCTTTAAATGGCAAGATGTTCTTAATTAAAAACTAATAAAAAAGCTTAAGGACTAATTTAAAAAGTTTCAAAATTTGTGTCATTCTTTGAAATAAGGTAAAAACTTAAGGCCATATTTAAAAATTTTCCTTTAAAATATGCTTAAACTGCCAATAAAAAATTACATTGTTTAGCATTAGGTTGACAGCCGGTTTTAGTGTTAATTAAAAATATTTTCTTTCTTCAAAATCTTTGAAAATAGGATAAGAGCCTAGTTAGTATAAACTTGCTGCGATGGCTATGACTCGACAGGCATATGTGAGGATAGGGTGAGGGCAGACTCGGGCCCGACCTTTGACAGCCCTCAACCTCAACTTGACCTTCTGATCATGTCCGAATTATTAAATCGGACTTTTTACTGGAAAATTGTTTTTTGGAGGTTCTAAAAGAATTTAGTTCAAACACATAGAATATGTATCGCATCATATTGCAAAAAAGTTTTATAAAACTAAGGATTGGAGGGTGCTACTAGGGTGTACCCGATGGTGAAGTGAAGTGAAGTGAGGTAAATATTGAATAGAGAATAAAATATTAGGCGGTCTAATCATAGTACTATGAAAATTTATTTTTAGTGGTTCGAAAATGAATCTTTTTTACTTTTTGGGTAAAAAGTAGATGAATTTTTATTTTTCAATGGCATAAAAATATTGCTTTTTGACTTTTTTTTAAATGAAGGTATAAATTTTAGGATTTTGTACTTTTGATACGACCCATAGTCTTTTTTTGTCCGGTGAAATGATGCTTTACTTCACTCCACCTTACTAGCGAAGTGGCTATACAAACTGGGTCAATTTCTTTAACATAATTTATGATAAGAAATTGGGATGTTGGGTTTTTTTCTTTTACATGATGTGACATTTTATCATATGACATTTGAAATGTCATATTTCTCTCACCATAATTTCAAATTTCAACTACATGAAAGGTCTCAAATAGCCTTTTGGAATGCCTCTATACATTTTATTGGAATTTCAAATCCTCCATCAAGATGATGAACTTGGAATTCCATCTAAAGGGACAGCCTTGGAGGATTTGAAATTCAATCTCCTGTATATAAATTATTGGAATTCTGATAAAGAAATGGGCCTAGAGGTCCACTTGAGGCATTTAAAGAAAAAGATAGTGGGGCCATCTATTGGTGGGACTATGCTAAACAAAGATACACCTATTTTCATATACAATGATGATAGAACCGATAAAAGTATTCCAATTGCCGACCATCTTGTAACCTTCACTCAATCATCACTACAGAATAGTGCAGCTGACTAAGGTGTAGTAATCATCTCATTGGATTTGCAATAAATATTACTATAGAGCAATCAATTGAACAGTGCATTGAACAATAACTAAAATACATCTTATTAGTACCTAAAACTTGCCATATCCTTCCTATCCTATAAAAAAGAAAAAGAAAGAAAGACATGGCTATTTTGTATCGGTTTAAGGAGGGATGGAAACATATTACTCGGCCCCCAAATGAAGAACTTATGAAATTCCCATTAACCATGAGGGGTTTTTTGAAATATTAGGAGGGCCATGTTAACCCACTATTTGCTTCTTCTTCTTTTTTTTCGTTTTCCTTTTTTTTAATATTATTTATTACATTTGGTTGTGTCGAGAGGAACGAGGAATGTGTAGATTTATAGGAGTTTTGGTTGCGTAAGAATAACAAACAATTTTCTCTACATCCAATTTATGAGGGCGTGTACGTGGATGCCGTTAAAAGCACGGGACGATGAGAATGACACCTGTATGAAGTCGGATGCTACAATAAATACTCGTTTTGCGTTGGATTTTGCAGCATGGGAGGGGAATCCATGTTTTCTACCCATCCAAATAGGAAACAGATGTCGTGGAAGAGAAATATGGATTTCCTCTTTCACGGCGTTACATAAATGCACTCTATATCTAAAATATATTTATATTTATTTGCTCCACAATTTTGGCATGGATTTTTACCAATAAGGGATTACAATTGGGAAGCATAGGTAACAACTATTTATGAATAGTCGTCAAATAGTATATCCCTTTTGCAGGGAATGACTACCTATATATGCCGTTAGCCAGGTCAACCAAATCTCAAGAAATGAGGTCTCACCAATATCTCCATCTTATATCTTACACTTCTCACCTCTTTCATAATATTCCTTTACACGCATTGAATTAGAAATTCGGTATTAAGTGGGCAAACGGCCCCTTAAAAAATGAAATTTTATACTTAAAACCCAAAAGTTCTACGATTACATTTGCTTACAGAATTACTAAAGATAATTCGAAATTCTTTTTCTTAATTATAACAGAAAAAAGATACAAAATCTTTGACTTTCTTCAGCTGTTTGTGCGACCCTAACCATCCAAATATAACCTGTCATAAGATGATTCTCATTATATGTTTATTTTTTGTTCTTTTTAATGTGTGCGGACTCAAATTCAAACAAGGCCTCCTGGCTTTGAAAATGACTGAGTATCAAGATGTGCCTTTATCCTCTTATCAAATCTTCTTAAAAAGTTAATAGAACCAAATCTTACTGAACACCTAGTCAAAGAATAAATGTGACAAAAGGAATGCTTCTTTGCCACTAATATTCAAAATAATAGTAAGAGCAATGCCTACTGTCCATACTGTCAAAAGAACAAATTAAAGAGTCCGGTTGAAGCCTTCCCTGAAAAGTACTTCTCTAATAATCTAGACTTCTTGAGAGGGTCCATCTAGAAATCACCATCTTCAACAACATCAAAGGCAAAAATTTCAAAGGATAAAAGGCAAAAATTTCAAAGGAAAAAAGCCGACTTTTATTGACTATGCATGCATCAATGTTGGTAGTTGATGCATGTCCCTGGCAAACAGCAGTGAATTTCAGTGCTCTCTCCCTAATCCCTGTCATGCTTGGAGATGGAAAATAGTTTTGACAAAAAGAAGATTTGAAGGCATTTTTAATTTGGTTCCGTGGCACCACCGTACACAAAAGTAGCAATGAAAATGCTTCCACTCTACCAAATCTCCGGGTTGAAACTGTGACTTATTTGTGTATGGGATGATTTGGCAGCACGTAGATTTCTATTTTTATAGAAAGATAATCATACATTTCTACTTCTTTCGTGAGAAATCGAAAATCCTTTCTATCAACGAAAATCAATTCATTTTTTTTAGGGCATTGGAATTTCTTATGTCATTCCTGTGCCGAATGGGCAAATTGGGTTTTAGGTCCAGTCTTACCCCATGAAATTTGTGTTCGGTCCATGTTCAGGTTTTACCCACAAAACTCAGTTCGGCTTAATACCAACCGGATCTGACCCACCCCAGTTGCACCCATGCGGCCATACCTAGATGTACAGCTATATATGCTGCTTAAGTACAAAATAAGAGTCTGTGCATCCCCCAATACTTGCTCCTTGCTAGGCCCCTGATGTAGAAGGTGGACAAGCCACTTTTTCACATGTTGGGTCAATTATAGGGGTCATGTCCCTTTTGGGTTCTGTTGGGATCAATTCCCTTAACAGAATAAGGGATAGAAAACATGTGGATGACAGGCAATCTACAAGTCAATAATTTTGGGGATAATGGGCAGTTCATTTGTATTGGCTAGAAGAATCGATATCGGTCAAAGGTCTTGAAATTAGCTCCAGACTGGAGAATAGATTAATCAACAACACCAAAATGGTCTGGAGGGTGAGAAATAGAAAATTCAAATGGTGGACCAACAGGGAAGGGCACACCTGACAACCTAATGCAGGTATCACCTTGATTGGATAAGGATGTAAATGGGTCGGTCGATCTTTTTTCTGTTTTTGGGCTTGGATTCGACATCAGTCTTCCTCAACCAACACTAGGAAAAAGAAAACAATAAGAAGAAGAAAGATACATGTGTAAGATTGGATATGACCAATCCTATCAAGACTTTAGAGGCATGAGTCTTCTTCAACCAACAGTAGAAATAAGAAAACAAGAAGAAGAAGAAAGTTACATGTGTAAGATTGGATATGACCAATCCTATCAATACTTTAGAGGCTAAATTCATGGAAGACTCATGGGTCATGTTTGGCAACTAAATTATTGGGCAAAATATTTATGCTTTCTACAAAGTCATAAAATAATTTATGTTTAGCAATTGTAAATTCCTGAGGACTTGGATCAATGAAAATTCTTGTTTTTTTTTTACAATTTTAGGTCCGACCTTCATGGGTAAGATTTGGAAATCCTCACTTCCTCTGATTCATACATCCGAGCCAAATTTTCTCCACTATATGTATTGATACGCTTTGATAATAATTTAAAATTCTAACTATATAAATCCTCAATGAGGAATTCGTATTCCAGGAGCAGTGGGCCACGATGAATCCTCAAATCTATATTCATCACCTATTACCAAACGTATTCTTAAGGGGCACGTTTGTGTACACACATGAAAAACTAGTTCCGCGAAGCAAAAAGAAAACTTCCAATACCCCTTGGGAAAAGCTCTTCAGTGTAATTGCGATAAATTTAGGTTATTCTTACACATTTTCTTGTGAAAAAGCGGGCGCAACAAATGTAGATTTTACTATAGCATGGTGTTTCTCTAATTCTATTTTTTTATTTCCTTAAAAAAACCAGTCACACAAACATGCCCTAAATATATGTTTCCAAACTCATGTCAATGTATCTCAATCAAACCCAACCAACATTGTTATGGGCTGTGGTTAGGTCAAATTTAAAGCTTAAATTTCTAAAATATTTAAAAACACGGGAATGAGGGTGGTAGAGATCAAATATACCACCTTCCCTTTGATATACCTTAAGTTAATGCCCAACGTTACGTTCACCACGTGAGCTTTGTCTATGGCTTTAGTATTACGTATTTATGTGTGTGTAGAGTGAGGTAAGGTATAACAACAAAATCCAAACCTATCTTGAACCAAGAAAGCCACTACCAAAATTACCCCCCAATAGGAACATATTGGGATGGGTCCCGTTGAACCCAACCCATTTTCATCCTTACTTTGGTTCATTTCTATCACTCAAAGGTTTTAGCATGTTTTCCCTTCATTCTTTCAAAATCTTAACCATCTATGTCAGTTTTTTTTTTTATTAGAATTAAACTTACATGAGATGAGATAATATCAGTTTCACTTATCTTAGATCAGTGGTGAGCACCTCTCTCTTCAAAGAAGCAACAAGAGTGTGTGGGAGTATTTCACAAGTACGGGATCCGCCACGACCCGGCTAAACCCGCCCCAATCTCAGCTCCTGGAGAGGGCTCACCTCGGCTGGACCGTTGTCAAGTCCGTGCACCTCGGTAAAAGCAAAGGTGCAGCTCGGCAGTAATACCGAGGTGAGGTGGATATAAGCACCTCGGCTAGCCAGGGCGGGCGTCATGTCAATCAACAATTAATGAGGTCATGTCCGGGTTCAGACGGACAAGATGGGCGCCGGATACAGAGAAAGCGTGGACCTCATTCCGCCGTCACATCAGCAATCATGTGGGAGATCAAGGTATGGTCTGACAGGACAGAGCCTCTACCTACCTCTACTTGCAGGAAAAGTATGGTCCGATGGGACCGTGCATCTACCAACCCCCACTCAGGAAAGATCTGAGAATGCCAACACCAATAAATTGGCACAACGCAGAACGAACAAGGGTAAGCAATCCTAAGTCCTCTCTCCCTCTCCATTCACTCACCCTTTGTTCAGTAACAGTACTAACTTAGGCGTCGGAGTGCCTTCGGCTCTTCACAGCCAGGGCCTCTAACCCATCTCTCTCTCTTATCTCAGGTCTAACGAATCCTCCCCTTCATCAAAGGCTCTTCAGTAGCCCCCATAAAAACAAGTCCGTATTATTTTAGGCACTTGCAATTGGCGCCGTTTGTGGGAAAGAGGACAATACGATATGCCACCTAAAGCAAAAAATATTGGCGAAACATCGCGAGCCGTGCCAGTGCCGCAATCTCCGGTGCTGCAAGAAGTGGCACCATCTGGTGCGCGGCAAGAAAGGCCCCCAGGGCCGTCATCGCCAATATTACAAGAAGTACTAATCTCGCAGGCGCATGCAGAGCGACGGGAAGCGACGCTAGCGCAGCCGCCGCTGGCGCTACAGGAGCGATCCCCTCGTCAGAGGAGGGCTGGGAAAGAGCCTCTTCGAGCGGCTCCTCCCCGACGAGACAGTCAGCCTGCCAAGCGTCCTCAGTGACGAGCGGCTCCTCCCCGACGAGAAAGTCAGCCTGCCAAGCGCCCTCAGCGACGACCATCTCCCCCTCGTCAAAAGAGAATCTCGGGCGGATCTCGTCTTGCAAAAGAGCCCCTAAGGGACAGATCTCCGACGGTCGTCATGTCCCGACGAACCGAAGGAGGTAATCCCGACTACGATCCGCGAGTTGAGGAGATTAGAGCGCAGAACACCATCATCCAGGAAAAGGAGGAGCTGATACGCCAACTTCAGCAGCAGCTGCGAGCGGCGAACCAGGCTCCACCTTCCGGTTTTCATTCAGTTGGGCAAGATCTGAGGCGAGCCCTATACAATAAAAAATGCCATCAGACCTACGAAGAAGGCTCTAGTAGCAGCCCCGGCGACACTCGAGGAGAAAAGAGGTCAAAGCCTCAAGATGAAGGCGGTATGCCAGAATGGCTTGACCACCATATTAAGCAAACCATCCAGCAGAATATGGAAGTGGCCAGCTTCGCCCACGATCGGCTGAACATTTACAGCTCTGAAGAGCTTGGCGTCTCCCCTTTCTCACGGGAAATAAGAGATTTCCCTCTTCCCGAGAAGTTCAGCATCCTGAGGTTTACCCCTCTATGACGGGACTTCGGATCCTGCGGCCCACCTAAGACACTTCACTCAGCGGATGTCAGTATGGGGCGACATTGGGCACTTGAACTGCAGGGTATTCTCTTCCAGCCTAGGCGATCTTCCTCTCCGATGGTTCTGCGCTCTCCCAGGATGATCGATCTTAAGCTGGCGGCAACTCACGGGCTCCTTTCTGGAAAAGTTTCAGGCACACCGGGTCATTCCAAAGAGCAACCAGGACCTGATGGCTATGAGGATGAGGCAGGACGAGAACGTGACTCGATTCGCCAAAAGGTTATGGACCATCTATATCCAGATCGAAGATGCTAACGAATAGCTGGCTGTAATGTGCTTTAAAGAGGCATTGTTGCCGGGCATCGATCTCCGAAGGGAGCTTGTTCGATGCCCTGTGGGCACGATGAAAGCACTAATGACCCGGGTGAACCAGTTTGTCGAGCAGGAGGAAGATGAGACCAGGGCTCGGGAGAACTTTGGTCTCAAACTCGAAGATGGCCACTCCGGGGACCGACTCCCCTAGAAGGACAAGAAGCCGTTCCGGAAGGAGGAGACAAGCCGTCAGAAGGCTCCGGCAGGTCCGGCAATGGTCTCATCCCCCACCTCAGAAGGAAGGAAAAAAAATAGGCCACCATCAGATTCATATAGGGCGGTGAATACTATTTTCAAGGAGCCCATCTACAGGATCCTCACCAAGATCAGGACGCAGCCATTCTTTACATCGCACCAACCCATGAGGAGTGATCCTCCACTCGGGATCCAAATAAGTTTTGTTCATATCACAGGCAGAATGGACATAGGACAGAGGACTGCGTGTCCCTCAAGTCCTACCTTGAAAGGCTCGTCAAGGAAGGACACCTCAAGGAATATGTAAAGGAAGAGAACAGCCATAATATTCGTCCTCGGCAACGCCGAGGTGATGAAGACAGCAATGAGCCGGAAGGGATCATAAACGTCATCCACCTGGCGCCCATGGCGGCAGGAATCAATCAGGCGCGTGCCGAAGCCAGAAGGGCTTCCCACGGTAGGCAGGTGCTGACGGCCGAGCTGGAACCAGCTCCAAAAAAAGCTCGGGCCGAAAAGCCCCGGATCTGGTTCTCAGACCAAGACCTTCACGGAGTCCACTTTCCTCACAATGACCCACTGGTGCTCACTCTAAAGCTCAAAAAATTCATGGTCAAGAGGGTACTCGTGGACCCTGGCAGCTTGTCGGAGATCCTGTACTTCGACTGCTTCAAAAAGCTGGGCCTTAAAACAGAAGATCTGCAAGAATCTCGCACCCCTCTTGTGGGGTTCAGTTCAAAGCCAGTTTACCCCAAGGGAAAGGTCTCCCTGAGGGTTCAGGTCGAGGGAGCCAGCATGCAGGCCGACTTCCCAGTGGTGGACGTGCCATCGCCCTACAATGCAATACTGGGAAGAAGCTGGCTGCACAGCATGGAAGCTGTGCCTTCCACCCATCACCAGAAGTTGAAGTTCCCGTTGGAAAACGAGAATGGCATGATCGAGATAATTACAGTTGGAGGTGACCAAGAAATGGCCAAACAATACTTAATGGCCGTTACATCTGGAGAAAAGGAACCGCCCCAAGTACATATGGCTGAGCTGGAAGCAGAGTTGGAGGGCTACGGCCGAACTCCCGAGCAGAAGAGTACTGAGGATTTGGCCGAAGTCAGAATCGACCCACAACACCCCGAAAGGTTCTTCCTGCTCGGTAGCCAGCTCACCGAGCTGGAGAGGGCCGAGCTACTTGACTTCCTGTTACTGAACAGGGAAGTCTTTGCCTGGGCCCCCTACGAAATGCCCGGCATCGACCCGGAAATCATAAGTCACAAGCTGAACGTGGATTCAAAGCACAAACCAGTCATCCAGAAAGCTCGGCGGTCGGGGGTCCAGCAGGCCGAAACAGTGATGGAAGAGGTCGACAAACTACTAGAGGCGGGAGCAATAAGAGAAGTCCACTACTCCGAATGGCTCGCCAACACTGTGGTGGTCAAGAAGAAGAACGGGAAGTGGAGGGTCTGTGTTGATTTCACAGATTTCAACAAATCTTGTCCCAAAGACAGCTTTCCGCTCCCCAAGATCGACCAGCTGATCGACGCCACCGCAGGGCATGACAGGATGAGCTTCCTTGATGCTTATCAGGGATATCACCAGATTCCGATGTATGGACCGGACGAGGAAAAAACCGCATTTATAACTCCCAGAGGCATCTATTGCTACAAAGTGATGCCCTTCGGGTTAAAGAATGCGGAGGTGACTTACCAATGACTAGTCACAAAAATGTTCCAAGCCCACCTCGGCAGATCCATGGAAGTCTACATTGACGACATGGTCGTCAAATCCAAGAAGTCAGAAGACCACCTGGCCGACCTCTGGCAAGTTTTCGACATCCTGAAGAAATTCAGACTGAAACTAAACGCGTCGAAATGCGCATTCGGAGTTGGCTCTGGCAAATTCCTTGGGAGCTTGGTTACCAGACGAGGGATTGAAGCTAATCTAGAACAGATCTCGGCAATACAAGCAGTTCAGAGCCCGTCCACAACAAAGCAGGTCCAGAAGCTCACTGGGATGGCAGCCGCGCTCAACCGCTTCATAAGCCGAGCCTCAGACAAGTGTCTCCCTTTCTTTCAGCTCTTGAAAAAGAGTTCAAAATTTCAATGGACTCCGGAGTGTGACCAGGCTCTTCAGAGGCTCAAAAGCTATTTGTCCTCACCCCCCATACTGTCAACGCCGCTGCAAGGCGAAGTACTCTACCTATACCTAGCAGTCTCGAACCATGCAGTAAGCTCGGTGCTGATTAGAGAAGAAGACGGGCAGCAGAAGCCTATCTACTATACGAGCAAGATCCTACTCGACCCCGAGACCAGGTACCTACCACTAGAAAAGCTTGCGCTAGCCCTCGTCAGCGCCTCTCGCAAACTGTCCCATTACTTTCAGACGTATACCATAGTGGTTGTTACAGAACATCCGCTCAAGTCCCTCTCCAGAAAGGCAGATTTCTCCGGAAGAATTTCAAAATGGGCCGTTGAACTGAGGCAGTATGATATACAATATCAGCCCAGAACGGCGATCAAGGCTCAAGTCTTGGCAGACTTCATTGTAGAATTCGTTTCTCCGAGTTCGGCACCAACCGAGTTAGATACCGAACTGGGGGGCAATAAGGAAGATAATGTAGCAAGCGGAGATGAAGCCACCAAAGCCGAACATCAATCTTGGAAGCAATTCCTTGACATAGCATGGAAAGTCTTCGTGGACGGATCATCAACGTCGAAGAGGTCCGGTATCGGCATAGTGCTCCAATCTCCAGAAGGTCTCGTCATCGAACAGGCATTGACGCTCGGCTTCAAAGCATCCAATAACGAGGCTGAGTATGAGGCACTAATCACAAGATTAGGCAGTGCCAAGATCTTGGGGGCAAAACAACTAGTGGTTTTCAGCGACTCTCAGTTAGTGACAAGCCAACTCAGCGGAGACTACCGAGCTCGCGACGAAAGGATGGCTGCATACGTCTCCCGCGCAAAGCAGCTTTTCTCACAGTTCCAAAAAGCTGAAGTCAGGCAAATCGGCAGGGAATCAAATTCCCATGCCGACGCCCTTGCTAGTCTGGCATCAGTTGTTGAAGTTGGCAGGAAAAGAACCGTCGAAGTAGGAACACTGGAATCACCTAGCATAGAGCTCGCTCCAGTTCGGCTCGTCCTGTATGCTGATCTCGGTCCTAGTTGGATGGACCCAATAGTGGCTTATCTAAAAAACGACCAGCTTCCCAAGGACAAGAACGAGGCCCACAAAATCAGGCTGAGAGCAACTCGGTTTTGGCTATCTCTAGAAGGCAGACTGTATAGAATGTCCTTCACAGGACCTTATCTCCTGTGCGTTCACCCGAGCAAGATTGAAGATTTTTCTATATGAAATCCATGAAGGCATTTGTGGAAGCCACATCGGAGGTCGGTCGTTGGCTTACCGAGCCATCAGCTAAGGCTACTGGTGGCCTTACATGCAGAAGGATGCACAACTTTACGCCAGGAAGTGCGAGAAATGTCAGAAGTTCTCACACTCTCTCCATCAGCCAGCCCAGGATCTAAGCTCGCTTTCGAGTCCATGGCCCTTCGTTCAATGGGGATTGGACATCGTCGGACCTCTGCACCGAACTCCGGGAAATAAAAGGTGGCTAATAACAGCCACTGATTATTTCACCAAGTGGATAGAGGCAGAACCATTGTCCTCCATTACCGAACAGGACACAAGAAACTTCGTTTGGAAGAACACTGTAACAAGATTTGGAATCCCTCGGATATTGATCTCGGACAACAAGACTCAATTCGATTCCAAATCTTCAGGAACTTCTGCCAGGAACTTGGTATCAGAAACCGTTACTCATCCTCAGCGTATCCGCAGAGCAACGGCCAGGCCGAAATCTCAAACAAAGTGGTGCTCGACGGTCTCAAGAAGAGACTTGACAGGGCCAAGGGAAGATGGGTTAAAGAGCTCCCGAGCGTCCTTTGGGCGTACAGGACCACGCCAAGACGATCCACCTTGGCTACAACTTTTTCCTTGGCTTATGGGATGGAACCTATAATACCCCTCGAAGTTGGCCTTCCCACTCTAAGGTCGGAACTTTTCGACCGAGGTGAAAACGACATGAATCTGGCCAGAGAACTCGACCTGGCAGAAGAACGAAGAGAGGCCGCAGCTATCCGCCTGGCCTCCTATCAACAGCAGCTGGCCAAAGGATACAACCAAAGAGTCAGAGAAAGGAAGTTCTCTGTTGGAGAACTAGTTCTAAAAAAGGTGCTGACTGCAGATGAAAACCCAAGCGAAGGCAAGCTGGGACCAAACTGACAAGGGTCGTTCAAAGTTGTCTCTATTGCCGGGCAGTCTGCTTACAGGCGCGAAGACATGAACGGCAAGGCACTACCATGGCCCTGGAATGCTGCACACCTCAAGAAGGATTACTTTTGAAATTGTACTCATTACAGGCAATAAAAATGATGAATTTTCCGACAGCCACGATTTCGCCATTCTGTCACAAGACTCTTAAACTACCTCAGCTCGGTTAACAGAACCAGCTGCTCTCTCAGGCTCGGTTGTGGAACCAGCCACCCCCCAGCTCGTTTAACAGAACCAGCTGCCCAGGCTCGGTTGTGGAACCAGCCACCCCTCAGCTCGGTTAACAGAACCAGCTGCCCAGGCTCGGTTGTGGAACCAGCCACCCCTCAGCTCGGTTAACAAAACCAACTGCTCAGGCTCGGTTGTGGAACCAGCCACCTCTCAGCTCGGTTATTGGAACCGGCTGCAATTTCGGGCTCGGTTGTGGGACCAGCCATCGTTCAGCACGACTGACAAAACCAGCCGTTACTTAGGCTTGGTTGCGGAACCAGCCTGGCTATATAACCATCGATTTCCCGGACTTGGTTGCGAGACTAACCATCATTCAGAACCGATTTATGTCAATTCTTTACTCCAGCTTGACATTATCAGAAGACCCTGCCACTATTAGTCATCCCTAGCCGCCGAGACCAGACGCCTCCAGCCGGGTTCTTGATGTGTGGGTTCATGGTGTATGGGTTCATGATTAAATCAAGATTGGAAAAGCACATACAATCCTCGAAAGAGTGTGTAACTAGAAGAAGATTTCACTAAGTACACCCTAGTTGAAATACAAAGAAGACATGACAAGAACACGCAAACACATTCAGAAAGTACAGAAATGCGAAAGGGATCTTTCATTAATGGAAGTTAGAAATACAGAGAACAATTAGTACAAACATGCCCTTACAAACAGAGAAAAGAAAAAAGTACAAAAGAAGAGTCAGGCTTTCCCGGAGGGAATTTTAGAAGGAGAAACTTCAGGAGGAGTCTTGGCAACCGGAGCTTCAGGAGGAGCCTCGAGTGCTGGAGCTTCTGCTGGGGCTTGGGGGGGAACCGAACTCTTTTCCGAAGCCTGGGGTTCAAGTCTGGGCAGGTCCCGATATATGGGGTTGTCTTCGGAAACACCCATCGTTTTTAACACAGCCCTGCAACCGGACTCAAACAGGCGCAGACGCAGGGCTTCGAGTTGCGCCTCGTAATCCTTGGTGGCTTCCCCCACCCCGTCAAGAAAAGCAGCGTCGACTTCCGCCTGGGTCGTAGCTTCGATATTGGCTTTCTCCTTGCAGACGACCTCAAGCTCGGCACTCTTCCTCTCCAGCTCTGGCTTCGCCCTTGCCAGCTCGGCTTTTGCCTCATCTAGCTCGGCCTCAAGCTGGATCGCCCTCTTCGCCTTGACTTTGGCCGCCCCCTTCAGAGCGGCACATTCCTCCTTAACCTTGCAGACCTCATTCACGGCGAATTCAAGGTCTTTAACAAGGCCGAAGTTTTTCTCCTCCTCTTCCTTTAAACTTTTACGAGTGCCCTCTAAGGCCTCAGAAAGTTTCTTCTTCTCGGCCTCCAGCTTCTCGGCCCGAGTGTCCCGGTGTTGGATTCTGTCCAAAGACACCTTCGCCCGCTGAATGATCTGCGAAAAGAAAGATCTAAATGTCAAGAACGAGAGCTCAATAAAAAGGCAGTCAGACGTTTCAGAAGGCTTACCGAGAAAGTTGATTGAATAATGCCGACCATAAGAGTCCCGTCCTCCAATCGTTGCAGCCTCTCTATGTCCTGCGGCAGAGCGCAGGAGCCGGCAAACGTTGCCGCGACGGAGGGATTTCCGTGGAGGCAGTCTTCCACTGTGACCGGCCTCCCCGGCCCGAGCAACAAAGACGGCCTTCAGATGGCCGGTCCGTCTCGTGGAAGTGCTGAGCCCACCCCGGCGCCTGCTCCGCACCTCTCCCCGAGGTCTTCTCCATCGGACCCTCAGTCCGGGGCCGCTTTTCCGGGGCTCCCTCTCTCTCCTCCCTGGTGGGGCGATCCCGCCTAGACGAGCTCGGTTTCTCTGGCCTGGGTCCCTTGTCCGACCGAGGTTTTTCCTTCGGGACCTCTGCGGGGCACTCTTGGACCAGAGAACCGGTAGAAGAAGGGGCACTGACCGGCGGGGGCCGATTGTTTGCTCATAGTGGAGGGATTTGGGGCAACAGCTTCATTCCCAAAAAACTTGCTCCCCAAGTCTTTTGTTGCCAAAGGAGGGCGTTGGGGTGGCATCCTTCTTTCCTCAGAGCTCGGCGAAGAATAAGATTCGACGATCCGTTGAAGATCAGGTTCCGGTTCAGCTAGGGATGTGGAGGTCTCGGCTCCTGAAACCCTTCGGCGCTCGAGGTCGGAGGATGCGTCGTCACCCGCGGGTTTCCTCTTAATGTATGTCTTGTACCTCGGTTCGTAGCCGAGGAGCGACCAGGCGGCGCGTGTGCTGTGGCCTTTGTAACTGCGCACTGCCCTTTGTCAGTCACTGTTGGGTCTCCAGCCGGAGTTGATAGCCTCGCTCTTCCTCTGACTGACCTCTGCACAGACAAAAACATAGGGGGCTTAGTTCGACAGAGGGAAGAACAGGAAAAGAAAAGGGGGGCATGGAGGAGTTCGGCGTATTACTTGAAGGGATCCCATAATGACGGGGTATCCTGTACCGCTTCTCAGCCGCGGTCTCTCTCTCCCCAAACTCCCAATTGCCTGTTACGAATAGGCGGTCGTTCCCAGCGTGGCGGCCCGAATCCTCCAGTTCGGTAACAAATTGTTCCCTCCTTGGCCTCCCCCGGAGGTAAAAACAGGTGTCATCCCCTGCCGATTTGCACACGTCGTACGCGTCCTCGATGTCATGGACGTCAAGATTGATCCCTAGGATCCTATTGAGTTCTACGACCCCCATTATTATCTTATAGCCGTTGGGCATCAGCTGGCAGGAGCTGAGGTGCCATGCTGACAGACACGCTCTCAAGAGTGGGTGGATCGGGAACCTAACCCCTCCCTTGACTACGGCGACCAGAGGAAATGGCATCCATCTATCGGTGAACACAAAGCCGTCAAACATGTCGTCGGGGTTGTTTAACCTGGTCCCTACATCTTCAGGGATGCCGTACATCCCCCTGAAATTGGCCATAGCCTCGGGGGTATCCGCCCAGTGCCTATAGATCCCCATTCTTCTAAAAAACTCTGGATTGAAAACCCTAAGGGGTCGGGGTATAGAAAAAGGAAGAAGGGAAAGGAACTCACGAAGACTCGCGTTGGCTGGGGAAGGGCTGAGAACTCGTTGGCAGCAGGGTTTCCTTTGCTTCCTCTCTAGCAGATCGCTCTGTCAAAAACGCAAAAGTGATGAAAGGTGGAAGAGACGCCCCTACTTATAAGAGGAGAAGCGCCTCTTCAGATATCGAGGGCAGGAGCCGCCGCCTCGAGCGTTGCGCGCGCCCCTCCGAAATTGATTAAAGAACCCTCCAAACGACGACACGTGTCACCAACAGCTGTTTTCCCATAAGGAGCGAAGAGTCGGGCCCTCCGACCTCATTAAATCATCTGCAGACAGGATCGAGGAGCGCTAATCAATCGTCTTTGGCAGACGAAAAGGCGGTGATCTTGATTGCCTCATTAATTGCTCGGGATAGAGACCTCATAAATGAGACATCAGTATTCTCTAAAGGCCCACGCCGAGCTGAAGCTCCTTTCTCGAAGCTCTTGGCCTCAAAGCCGAACTCAGAGACTCAGAGCTTGGGGGGAAATTGTGTGGGAGTATTTCACAAGTACGGGATCCGCCACGACCCGGCTAAACCCGCCCCAATCTCAGCTCCTGGAGAGGGCTCACCTCGGCTGGACCGTTGTCAAGTCCGTGCACCTCGGTAAAAGCAAAGGTGCAGCTCGGCAGTAATACCGAGGTGAGGTGGATATAAGCACCTCGGCTAGCCAGGGCGGGCGTCATGTCAATCAACAATTAATGAGGTCATGTCCGGGTTCAGACGGACAAGATGGGCGCCGGATACAGAGAAAGCGTGGACCTTATTCCGCCGTCACATCAGCAATCATGTGGGAGATCAAGGTATGGTCTGACAGGACAGAGCCTCTACCTACCTCTACTTGCAGGAAAAGTATGGTCCGATGGGATCGTGCATTCACCAACCCCCACTCAGGAAAGATCTGAGAATGCCAACACCTATAAATTGGCACAACGCAGAACGAACAAGGGTAAGCAATCCTAAGTCCTCTCTCCCTCTCCATTCACTCACCCTTTGTTCAGTAATAGTACTAACTTAGGCGTCGGAGTGCCTTCGGCTCTTCACAGCCAAGGCCTCTAACCCATCTCTCTCTCTTATCTCAGGTCTAACGAATCCTCCCCTTCATCAAAGGCTCTTCAGTAGCCCCCATAAAAACAAGTCCGTATTATTTTAGGCACTTACAAAGAGGTTACTGTCGATGGTTAAAAAGACATCTTGTGGGCCTGTAAGTATTCACCATAGCTATAAAAAAAGACTTAAAATGAAATTGGACTTGTGAAAAAATGATATATGATTAAAAAATATTAGAAAAAGAGTTTCGGGTTATTGATCAAAGATGAGATTGTTTGAGACAGATAAGGCCTGGGGCTCCATCAAAATAATCAAAATTGAGTTGAAAACCTTCCCTATAATATAAAATAATAATTTATAAACATGGAAGGGCTCATCTAATAGAGAATCACAGTATGACTCCTATAAAAACCATCGATGTTAAAACATTGTGGCTGGTTCCATATTTAAAACATTCCTAGAAATAGCAAAGTCACTAATTATCATTTTGATCAATTTTTCTTCTTACTTCGACCAAGTGATCCTCAAGAAGTAGAGTTGAAATTTTTGGAATTCAAACTCTTCAAAAGCCCATCCGTTCTCTACTCTCACCCATCCAATTGCTTCTCCACCCTACTACAACGGCCTGTCCATACCCATGTTTCAAAGTCTTTCTCTTTCTTTTCTTTTGATTTTGTGTGGCCAGTCTTTCTCATTTCCTAAACATGGCAATGCTATTGTCAACTGTTTCTCAATATAAATAGGTAATTACTATGGTCTATGCAAATACTGATCAATCTCATCTATTGAGAGAGAAAACCATTTCATTGCATTGCTTTGCTTTGTTGAAGTTCACTGCATTGCCGTAGAAAGGTTTACAGGGGTTGGAAATGTCTAAGCTGAAGGCCCAAGGGGATGAGCGGCTGGTTTGTCCCAAGCCTCGCAGAGCTGGAGTCCGAGTTCCTGACTTTCTCGAGCCTCTTGCTTGCATGCATAGGTAAAATTATCATCGTAACTTTATCCCATTATCCGAGTTAAATTTTGTTAGTTTTGCCTTTTTCACTCAATCCTATTTAAAATTATATCTTATATTATTTAACAACAAAAATGCTACTTGGACGGAATTTTGGGACCGATCTTTGGACCGGTCCCAAAGTTCCAGTCCAAATATCTGATTTTTGTACTGGAACTTTGGGACCGGTCCAAAGATCGGTCCCAAATTCCGTCCAAATAGCAGGGCTCGCATTGTTTCACTTTCTGATGACATCATTATAATACCAAAGAGTTTTCAAATTATCAGCAATATTTGTGACACTGATTTCAATCTGTTGATGTCAACGTCCACCTTCGCCCATGAGTGGTCATAATCGGGGTCGAGCCCTCACCCACACCATAAAATTATTATTGTGCCGTTTCGTAACACCAATTAGTATTGGGATAAGTGGGCTCAATGGGTTGTAAGAGCTTTACCAACAAAAAAAAAAAAAAAAAAAAAAGGTTTCCAATCAATGTATGGCCCAACACACTCATGTAACTTGATAACTCTCTGAATTATTATGTTTCTTTTTCTAAGGGTTTAACCTCTTTTTTTTAATGTCTGCTACTGATGATGTTGTCATTTGCCAATCTTATAACCAGCCATTCACAGGAAGCGAGCAGGGAAATCATTGACATGCTCTCTAGCAAGGTCTGTGTTGGGGATGTTTACCATTTGACATAGGACTTTCTTTCCCTCAACTTGGTAATGCAAGTCAGGAATTATGTGTTAATTGTTCATTTCGGCTAGCTCTAGGGGGGTGTTTATCATCCAAAAATGTGTGTTGGGTAGGGATGACAAAACCTGACTCAACCCACATCCTATATAGGTTGGCCACTGGCTATAGCAGTAAAACGAATTAGGTTAGAGTTGACCCACATAACCCATTTAAATGAGGTGGCTGGCCTGCATATTGAAATCAATTTAAACAATATGATGGTAAATATATTTTATATTTTGGCCTTTTGGTGGCTTGCAACAAAACCCAAATATATATTTAACCTTTAACACTCGAAAGGGACTGGGCTTGGCCCAACATCTACAGTTGTGTACAGTTGTGGAGGGCTAGTTTGTGTTAAATGGGGTGAACTATGTTGGATGTGGGTATGCGGGTTAGGCCATGTTCACCCACAAAGGGTGTGGGTCAGTCTGTCGGACCCATTCTAGAAAAAAGGGGTTGAATACGGGTTGACCTTCAACCTCTAGAGTCTAGACCATCCAAGTCAACCCGAACCATTGTGACCCGACCCAACCTATTTGGCATCCCAGTGTTTGGAAATGAGCATTTTATAGGAAATAAATAGCAGATCCAACATTCACAAAAAGACAAGTTTTCAGATCACACACACTCTATCCTAGTTTGGTGATTGCCCAACTTTCATTTTGATCAGAGTGATATTCATCATTTGCAATTACACATGAGGAACCTGGTGAACTCGCAAAAAAATGTATGGTTTCTCTGTCTAGCCCATTCTACTGGTAAATATCTTGGCAGTTCAAGCTAGGATGGTTATATTGGTGGGTTTAGATGAATTGATGAAAAGAAGAATGCATGGACTATAATTAAACATAAAAAAGAAAAGAAAAGGAGAAGCAAGTGAAGTGGTTCATTTGAAGATCAATAATGCCATTGTAACTTCATTGGAGGGGCATCATGCTAAGCAGTTATTGTGTCATTCTTTGCATTTAGTGTTCAAGCAAGAAGTTCTTTTGGTAAATGTTGCAGGGGGGAGGTGGACAAGAGTCAATAAGCTCCAGTTGTTCTCCTTCTTGTTATTGTGGATCTCCTCCAACGAGAGCAAACAATCCATTGGTCCATGATGTTCAATTCATTCATCAAATGGAGCTCCTCTCACCATTTGCAAGGACCAATCTATCTGACAGACTAGGCATGGGATCAACCTCCCCTGCTAGATTGAGGCACATAAGAGACAAACTCTGGATGGCCAATGGGTAAGAACATCTAAGAGTGATTGGTGGAAGGTTCGTACAATCCATGTCAAAGATGATGTTTTTTGTCTAATGCAGAGAATCAATAATTTTGCAGATTGCATCATGTTGTTATTAGAAATTTAGATTGCTCGTTGGTGATTGTAACACAAAGATTATTGTTCCACTTCATTCTTTCGGTTGGTGCCACTTCATTCTTTCTACTCTTGCTCCATTTGTTGAGTTTTGGGGGATGATTTGTGGATAGATTAGGAACTACTAAACACCATTACTAGTTCATGTATGTTATGTGATGAAGATTTTTTCACAATGAATTTGTTCTTAGAAACAAGGACTCTCATAAAGAGTCCACGTCCTTTGATGCTCGGAATCATAAGAAATCCATTTGAGACTCTTGAATGGGGCCTACTTAAGAAAAATATAAATAGCTCGTAATAATACCCTTATCTTGTATTGGCCTTTCCAGAGTTTCACTCAAATAGGAGTAGGGCGTATTGTGATATAGGCCACATAAAAGTTAAAAAGCTTAGGTGAAAACTTTTTTATGAAAATTTCAAGCGTTACTTTGTACCGAAGCCGATATCTTGCTGCTTCTATTAGAGAAAAAGTTGGTGATTATGCAAATAAAAATGAGCCATTTATTTTGAACGGTTAATTTATATATATACATATATATTATATTTTCATTAGTGGGAATCGTGAGCATTAAGAATTTCTTGGAGCTCTCCACTCATAAAGTACACACACTGAACATTTATTTGTTAAGCATTTAAAATTAGACACGTTCAATAAGGAGGCCCAGTCCACACTTTACCTTGTTTTCTGAAGCTCAATGAACTAAGATGGCCCATGGCATGTTTCTTATGTATGGCTCATGGTCTCAAACAACAATCATGGATCAAATTATGGCCAGTTTTACCATAGCTGCTTTTATAGACACAACCATTCAACTTGTTTGATTTAAAATTGGTATATCAAGGGTACCCAAAATACCTAAGGGCGTGTTTGGTAATTAACTAGTTAAAGTAAAGTAAAGTCAATCTAGATAAGAAATGACAAGGGGTCATATTAAAAGTACATAATTTTAAAATTCCTTCCGAATTTTTCAAAAAAAGTCAAAAAAACAACCTCATTTATTCACTAGAAGACAAAAAAACTCTACTTTTATATATAAAAAAGTCAAAAAGATTCCATACCAAACAACTAAAAACAAAACTCCATCATAACACCTTATATTTTATTCTCTTTTGATTTGATGGTTCACATCGCCACACTTCAATTCACTATACATCCAAACAGGCCCTAAGGAACATACAGAACCAGCCCCATAAATGCATATGTAACTTGGTTTTTTTTTTTTTTTTTTTCCGACAATGTTGGATCCAGACTTGGGTGTTTGATATATTATAATTTCGGGTATCATTGCATCTAGATTTGGACCCATATGTTTCTGTTTGGACCCATATGTATACTGTCGCGAGGATCCATATTTGAACCCAAATAAAGCCCAAGTATACAAACCCAGGCTTCATGCCCGAGGACCTGAATGCCCCATGCCATTGTGACTTCAAGTGTGTCTATCATCAAATCACGTAGGCCTACTAATTCTATTATTTACAGTGGGAGATACAGGATTTTTATTTTAAGGGTGCGAACCTTAATAGGTAGTTCAATTTTGGAGGACGGATTAAGGATTTTTATGTGGACATTGAGGGTGGATCCGCAATTTTTATTTGAATTTTTTAAAACACGCTGTGGTTTAAAGGGTGCGGCTGCACCTGCGTGGCTATGCTTGGGTATGTACCCTGATTATTTATGTGGACTCCTTGAGAATACTTAATTGATGGTCCCATCAAAAGGGAGTGGAGAGGAATAGTGCCAACTGCCAACACACTCACCAATGAGTGATGTTAAGGACCTTGGTATCACAAGTATGCACACAAGCTCAATGATGGATCCTTAGGCCCGTTTGGCACTTTACTAGCTAAGTAAAAGTCAAATTAAAGTCTTCATTTTTCGTACAAGTGCCACATCAAGAGTACACTTTTTTCAAAATTTCCTCATTTAAAAAAATAAAAGTAAAAAATCAACTTCATTACTCGCCTAAAAGACAAAAAATCTCCACTATTCTATATAAAAAGTCAAAAAAATTCCATGCTAAACAACTAAAAATAAAAATACCACCATACCCTACTTATATTTTACTCTCTTTTGATTTGCTGCTTTACTTTATCTTTATTTTATGGTAAAACTACCAAACGGGCCTCGGATTCTTAGGCTGAAAGCATCACACCTTGCCCATAGAAAAAAAAGAATTAATATATATCAATACACATGCTTTATTTTATTTTATTTTTTTCTTTGTTTTTCTCAAATATTTGATTGCTTCACCAACGGTAGGAGAAGAATGGAGAGTAAAAAGAGCAGGTGGGCGGGTGTTAAAAGGATTTTCAGGCGGGTGTTAAAAGGATTTTCATACTCAGTGACCTTGCTCTATCATCAAGCACAATATCTTCCATCATATCTATTATTATACAATAGTCATAAATATCAATCATATTTGTAATATATTTTGATATTTATTTCAAATAGTAGTTTTATAATATTTTAGTTATAAATTAAAAGGGTAACAATTAGCAATAAATTTTATCATTAGTTCTATATAAAACTTCGATTCTAATGAATATGTATAAAGAAAAACACAGAAGCCCCCATAGAGTTCTGGCACATTTTTAGGTCAGAGGGATTTTGACATTCTTAAACCCTGAGTTACTTTTTTGTGAGTGCGAACAGGGGCACAAATATACACCCTAGGGCCATTTACTAGAATTTTAAGAATTCCAGTCTTGGGAATTTCCGAATTTCCAGATAAGGTGGAATTCCTTAATCCTTATTTGGATTTTTTTGTGGAACTCCTGAATTCTTGAAGGATAGTTGGGACTTTTCATTTGCTGAAATTTATAAATTTTTATCAAATAAGGGATGCCAAGATTTGTCTCAAAAACCCCAATCACTAGAATTCCTGTAGAAATTCTGCAAACCCTTTGAGAAATAGGACAAAGCCCTTTCATTTAACCCATCACGAGGGCTCTGATTTCGCTATATGTTTGTAGAATCAAAGTTTAAACTCAATTTGTTTGGTAAGAATTCCTAAATATTTTTCCTTATTTTAAATTAAATTTATTTTTATCACATTTTCTTAAAAAAAAAAAGATCATCTCTTGATAGATGTTCTCCTTCCGACTCCAACTTTTGCAGCAGCCCACATAGGCCCATCTTTCATCCGTGCACATGTCCTTTCACCCTCATCCACCCCATCATTGGGTAAAAGGCCCAATTTCATTTTCATCAAAACCTTTTCCATCGAAATCTATACTTAAAACATTATTAAATATTAAGGCTATTAAATCAATGGCCATGATGATCTCATAAGGCTAATCTTTAAATTGACCTTTATTTTTTATTTTTTCGCTATCAGAGGGTTCCCAACCCTTTGGACTGGACTAATCCCTCAAGGTCCAGACAGAAGCCTAGTTGGGCTAACACCCCCGTGACTCTGAGGTGGTAGCTCTAGTGGACTCAATCTTTGATTCCCGAAGAAGGGGGAACCCGGGGTTGATAGCAAGACCTCTAGCTTTGAAATAGGGAGGAACTGTGGTCCTGACTACTCGGCCAATCCCTTGGAGCCCGTTTGATATTTTACTTTTAAAATAAAGTGGAGTGAAAAAGTGAGAACAAAATATAAGTGAGTTATGATGATATTTTATTTTTAGTTGTTTGCGATGGAATATTTTTGACTTTTTTTTTTATGGAAAAATGAAATTTTGTTGTCTTTTGGTGAATAAAGGTAGATGTTTTTTTTTTTACTTTTTTTGAAAAAATTAAAAAGGTTTTTGAATTAAAGTGCATTTGATTATATGCTTAACCTTGCCTCCACGAAGAAGAAGCCATTTAAGTGGGCCCCACGATCTGGACTCCATAGAAGCCCAGTGCCCTATCCTTCGTTCCCGGGTTTTTGCCCTCGTTTTATCCGGCATCAGTTCCTTCCTTCGCCTTCCCGCTTTTATAGGGTTAGGGTTTCCATCTCCTTAAAAAAAAAACCTCTTTCCTAGGGATTTCCTTCTCCACACTGCAAGTGCTTTCTTCTTCTCTGAGGATAATTTATTCAATTCTCTCAGCTTCTCAATTTGAAACTTCGAGATCCGATGGATTTCGACGAGTACGACTACTTAGAGAAGACGGTGGAAAACCCCGAGCTGCCGAAGAAGGAATCTGCAAACGGCTACCGCGCTCGGTCGGAGGACAAAGACCGGAGCCGGAGCTCCAGGCACCGGAGCGAGGGCGCTGATTCCGACCACCACCGGTCGAAGCGGCCGAGGTCGGAGGACGGGAAGTCCCGCGACCGCGATCACGACCGGCACCGAGATCGGGACAGGGACCGGCATCGGAGCAGCAGAGAACGTAGGGATAGGGATGAAGATTGTGAGGAGAGGAATGGAAAGGAGAAGCACCGGGAGAGAGACCGGCACTCTGACCGCGAAAGGAGCAGAGATCAGGACAGGGACAGAGAGAGGGAGCGGTCTCGGTCTCGGTCTCGGAGAAGCAGGAGCCGATCCGAGAGGCACCGGAGCCATGACAGAGATGCGGAGCGCGAGAGGGATAGAGAGAAGAGCAGAGATAGGGAGTTTAGAGAAAGAGAGAGGGAGAGGGAGTTAAGAGACAGAGAACGAGATCGCGATGGAAGGTATAAATATTCTTTTTCTACACAAACCAGACTGTTGTTGTGTTTAGATAGTCTGATTTACTGCGAGCGAAGCGAGCTCTGCAACTGCAAATAGTTCAACTTCTGAATTCACAAGGCCTCTGTGGAATAAAATCCTATGCATGAATATGAATAAGAAAGCATTTAGAAGCTGTGAATCTTAATTTTAATTTTTGAAATGGTAAAAAGCTGTGAAATTTTTGGAAGCATTTACAATGATAGTATGGGAGATGATTGTAGGTTATTTTCATCTTGTGATATTGCTTATCGTAAAAAGAGCATTTCTTGGAGTGTGGACATGAGTTCTTGAGTATTTGGAAAATCTGTTAACAGCGACATTCACTCTGTTTCTCACCATTTCATATCGTATAATTTCAATTATTTTCACTGTGGAGTGTGATGACGATGTCATTGCAGTGTTGTATGCGGGCTCATATTTTGAAATTTTAAGGCTTCTACTTGTCCCCTAATCCTTTGTTTAAAGACATCTTTTTGTCATCAGTCATTGTAACATGTCATTTTTTTTTATTATAAAACATACCATGCTAGTTTTAGACTTTTAGTACCTTTAAATGTTAAGCCACCGTGAACCCCCGTGATCAGGCCATGAGCCAAAAGCATTCTGAAGTCCCATCAAATAAGGCCTAAGAAGATCCCAGTTGACTAAAAGGGCCTATAGCCTGATTATTAATCATGCTACTATTGAATAAGGGCATTATGACTATCTCACGTGCCCAATCAATTGCAATCTTGTATTTAGGAACTTTTATCATAAGATTGTTTAGTTGATTGTAATTTGTTTAACTTTAGAAGAATGTGCATGCCAATATCCTTAGGAGCTATAATGAGAAATTACAATCTCTAATTGAGAGCCAAGGTGATTGACCACTCCAATTAGAATCTGTAATTTATAATTAGGAGCCATGATAGTGGGCTACCACTCCATATAAGTTCTGTAAAGGTCCGTGACGCAATTCAATGAATATTTCCCTCTTTTGAAATATTGAGTTGGTGAAATCACACTCTCTTAGCCGTAATAAAAACTCCTTGGCATCTCTAATCACGAAAGACTCCATCGGCATAGCTTTCAGATGTGCTTGAAAACTCCACATTGATCTGCCCTTTATTGCCACAAACCATGGGATTCCAACAATGAGCTTCTTCTGAATGGTCCATGGACTCTTGTGTTCAAATTTTTATCACTTCAGTCAAGTCTTCACAGGCCTCTGCCTACTTGTAGTTTGCTGTTCTTTTAGTAATTCAGTTCTTTGTTTATAGACTTTTCCTTTTTGATCTCCTGTGAGCAGGTCCTAACTATCTCATTTCTATCTTTATTGTCCAACTTTCAGTTCAATATAAAAACACATGTTCACATTCTTGTTAAAACACCACGATTTGCTTCCTTAATCTTATAATTTATATCGAATCTCAGGGAAAAAAAATTGTATCTATACAGCGAGGTAAACTCAGAACTCAACTGCAAATCTTACAATTCAACATTTACTTTATCAAATCTTATAATTTAGGCGATTCAGCTGAGCAGGAATACCCGTAGGTGAAGTAATATTAGTACCTTTTTTTTTTACTCCCATCTCATTATTTAGTGTTTCTATCTTTAAGAGGTTATGTAGTGATTGATGAAGTTATTTAAGAAATTGCGGGATTTTGAGGAGGTTTCAGGTCTATATAACTAATAGACATGTACTGGAGCATTTGATTATATGTAATTTTTTAACGCTTTTCCTTCATGAATCACTTTTTAATTTTAGGAGCACATTCTAACTTATTTACATTGATGGCTGATTTATTTATTTATTTAAAGAGAACGGAAAAAACTGCAACTTCTTTATTTTTCCTAGTAGCATTGATATCTTAAACACATAGTATTTGTACAGATTAGGTTCGTGATATATTGATCTATCTTAATGGAGCTCTTCATATGATTGAATCATAATCTTATTTGTCATTGTATTGATGCTTTCTATGAATAGATTATGAATAGCTACTTTTTTTTTTTTTTTTTTAATTTTGTTTACAGGGAAAAAATGATTTGTGATGCGATTTTGATTTTCAGAACAATGCACGTCCCGTTGTCATTAAAAAAAAAAGACCCATTCAATTGAAGCAACACTTTTCACATAACTTCTAGATAATCAAATCTGTTTAATTTCTAATGATTTTTGTGAATCTTCAAGCAAGTCATTGAGTCAAATGTCTTAATGGAGAAACCAGAGCATTGGCATCTGTGGATCCTTTTCGCAAGACTACAAATTGTATAGCTCAGTATACTGGTCCTGTTTGGTCATCGCTGAACTTTTCCTTTTTATTTTCTCTATATTTTCTGTAGTTTTTTTTTTACCGTAGTAATGTGATAGTGTAGTAGAGTTATCTCTTCTCTCCCCTATTGAGGCCTTGCCTTGGCACTTATTGAATTTTAAAGAAAGAATTAAAAATTTGGCAAGTCTGGAATTGCATGTATCAGATAAGTTTTAAATTCAGAAGTTTGTGGCAGCCTTCTAGTTGTCTTAGAGTATGTGTTTTTAATCCCTCCTGTGTTTAATTTCAATCCTGATTTTCTTATTAGTAGGTAAAAAATAAAAATTATAGCCAGAGTGGTGCTTGAAGTTGAACGTTTGTCAAGTCGATATGAAAATTGATGGGCATTAGCCATTAGCAATTTATGCAGATGAATGTTCCAAGCTTTGTGAAGTTTGTAATTGTCAACCTGCTGTCTGTTGTACATGGATACTGGTTCGTCGGTTGTGTAGCATCTTGCTGTTAGAGCTTCAGTTTCATTTGTTCTCCGAATTTACGGAAAGACGCATCTTTTTTAATCCTACGCTGTGAATATCTTAAGTGCTCCCACCTTGCCTTTCTTTTTCTGGGTTGAGAGAGTAAATATTGTTGATATTTGGGTTATTTTGGGATTCTTTTTATTTTTTAAACAATTACTTATTACTACTCTAAATTCATTATTTTGTATACATGGGGGATAGTGGTACCAAGGGTGGTTGGCCATTTGTTGGATAGACTTGCTTTCTTTGCAAAGATCTGTACTCTCTCGCTGTCTTTTATTTTATTATTATTATTTTTAACGTAGACTGTTACTGTTTCTGGCACCTCTGGTCTAGTTACATATATGTTTTGCTATGTATCAATGTTGAAATTTCTGATTATTGAACATTAGATTCTGGGAAATCGCAGATATGCTAGAGAAATCTTCAGATGGTCATTCTGGCAACTGAGCCAGGCTCTGGAACTCAGGTCATGGGTCTTAAAGTTCATTCTCCTAGAATTTTTGAAATGCAATTTAGAAGCTTGCATTGCAAGATGGGTTTGGTGAAGTTGGAGGTCTATGAGGGGTGGTGATGTCATGTTGTGTTTTTGGTTATCCTCCAACTTGGAAACAGTTGTTTAATTGTATTTATTCTGTTGCAGACATGCTGGTGAGGGAGTCATGGGATTCGCTTTCTCAGAAGCACTACAACTTCTGATTCTTGTGAGGAAATTTGATTGTTCAATTGACTGCCAGACACAGCCTTTTACTTTTGCAGGATCTTATATTATCGCTTATCATGTTTGATGGTTTCCATGAAATTAGGCCTCGATTTCTGTAGCACGTCCATCTAAGGTTTTCATAGAGTTCGGGTTTTTGCTTTTATAGGCTCTTAGTGTTACATTAATCAGAAGCTTGCCCTGTATTGTGCAACTGGATTATATTTTCCCCTTAAGTTACCACCTCTCCATGGTCCCTTTAGGCTCCTTGAATTCTCTTGCCTACCTTATTTGTTTTATTTTTTTGATAGATGTTCAAAATGCCATATTTTTCCCTCTTTTGTGGTTGGACATGCTCATCACACATTTGCATGTGCCATGGATTGGTCACTACTAAATTATATTTTTCATGGTTCCTTTTTTGTGGCTTTCATCTAGGCTTTTCTGCCTCCCAGTGTATGCCTTTTTCAGGATATATTTATATCATCATCAAAGCCTTGACCTAACTATATTGGGGCCGGCTACACGAATTCTCCTTTTCCATTCCGATCTTTCTTGAACCAAATCATTTTCCAGGATATTTATATAAATACACCAAAGCTGTTACTTTTATGGCTGATGTATATACGATACTGTTGTGAAACTGTAATATGCCTTAAAAAAGGTTTTGCATCATGTACTAGTGTTGATCTCTTGGAACTTGGGAAAAAAACCTCAATTTTTATTCCCATTTTGTATGCATTTTGCAGATAGCGTTGAACTGTATATTAAGAACAAAATATGTTGGCATATTAAGAGCAAAATATGTTGGCGGAGCACTTTGTTTAAGGATGTTCAGTTTTTTTTTAACGGTTAATGATGTTCGACTTATTAACATGACTGTTTATTAATTATAAAATTTTACGTCTTTGTATTTTGCATATTGAGTGGCAAGCTAGCTATGACTGGCATTTTTGAATATATTCCTCTGCATGATTGTAGGCACAAATGATGGCAGATGCCATGCGCAGACCTAAGCTAGTTTGTTTTATGGTACTCCTAAGACTTCTAGAAGATTCTAGAAAGAAACGACTGGCAAAACTTGTTGGCTTACCTGGATAGATTTTTTTGTTGGCATGGAAGGGTCAGGACTTTAAATTCCTTTCGGACAATCAACTGGGTTTTGATCTGTATTAAAGATTTTGTTGTTAAATAGAAAGTGTTAAAAAAATAAACATATGACTATATTATGGGTGCGCTATATGGGAAATTGTATGACTATACATATAAAAAGAACTAAAGACATCAGTAACATTACGATCCGGCAATTCAAGGTCAGACAATGAATTGCGACACCGATGGGGCCAAAAAACAAGTCCCACCAATGTCACCCATTGTTCAGGGCTCATGCAAGTCACCTGTCCCAGCTATCCATTTTAAGTTCAGATCAACCAAACTGTTTAAAGCGTCCTTCCTGGAGCCCATGTTTGCATGACCTATTCCTGATGCTTGTCTTTTAGTTCCATTTTGATTCCTTTGTTGTAGCAGTATTACATGTTGATCATTTCTCATTTTATAAATATCTAATGAATGCATGTTTATATTTTTTCCAAATATCCCTTGCATATTCCCAAACGGCTGTTGTTGCATTCTAACTTCCAGATGGTTGTTGATGATGACTATCAAATTAAGCTTTTGTTACTTTTTAAGTCTGAACTCTTTTCATAAATTCATATCAAGATGCATTTCGAAGAAAAAAAATCATATAAAAAATTCTCTTTAACTTTTTCCTTAATTACCTGCAGTTGACATTCTCGTGATTGCAATAGGTATATGATTACTTTAATTACATTTTATTACAAATTCACCATCAACTTTACACCTTTTGTAATGTGATGATGTAATTGCAACCAAAATGATTAAGGATTTTGTGTTTATTCCTGCAGTTCTCTGCAGGAATGTAATTTGTGGGTCTGACTTGTACACATGTTGGAGAAAGAAATTTGCTCCCATTTGTGGATTTACTTTCCATTTATGGAATATTGATCAGATTCATTCATTCTTTCAGAAAGATGAACTTTTTAAGTGTTAGGAATATTTGTGTATGTAAGAGTTTCTTCTTCTCTTAATGTATAACATGGTATGGCCACCTTGAGCACAAGATGGTATGAAGATATGCAAATATGCTAATAACTTGTGCTACAAACAAGGTTTTCCTTTTTTTTTTGCTCATTCTTCGCATCCCAACTGATGAGTAGACCAGCCCTTTTGTGCTTGAGAATTTTGCTGTTAGCCCCACCCGATGATTGGGGTTCTGTTCTTGTAAACTTGCTATCATAGTTTTCAAAATGTTAATATTCCTGATTTGGATTGGTATAAAAAAAATTGTATCAGATTCTAATCAATGTTTAAAGAAATTGTAAGCACATAAATGAATTGTATTAATCTAGCTGAATTTGTTCAAAACAAAAATCTTGAATGTATTTGTAATTTTTTTGTCTCCTTTTGACTCTAATACCTTTCACTGGCCTTGTAAGCCCTCTTCAACTACTTTATACATACCTTTTTCACTTTAGAGACATTTGATAAATGATATTGCGGTTAGGTTTATGAGTACTTAACCTAGCGAAAAAGAGAATCGACATAGCATTTTGGTTTATTCAATTGAACTAGTATTTTTATTTGCCAAGTGATTCTCCAATGTAGGAGCGCTATGCATTTTGCACAAAGTTTGGTGTCCATGGGAGAGGAAAAGCAATTTTTGAGGAAAATCTTTGGATAGTCTGTCAGTGTATGTTGTACTCTGTCAGTGATGATGCATACTTGGATACAATCTATCTATACTTGTTGATCATGCAAATTCTATTTTTTTTTTTTTTTGCCCTTATTTTTTAATATTTGGAGTTTATTGTTTAATAATATAGAATCTTTCATTTAATATATGGTTCAATTTAACCCTTTGGAGCTTGGACGCTGTGCCACGCAATTCTGATGTTCAGAACCTGGCTTGCCATGGTGGATGTGCTTTGAAGAATGTCAGATTTTAATTCACATGAATGCTTTATGAACATTGTATTTTTGTTCACATGAATGCCTTTTGTATTCTTTATTTTATCTTTGTGGTCGGCGTATTTCTTATTTTTAACTGTGACCTAAAGAACGCTATACAAGTGTTTTGGTTTTCTAAAGTGACTGGCGAGCTTCTCATACTTCTCAAGTTCTTGGTGATCCTGTGTCATGTTGGGTTAGTATTTTTGGGTCCGTAAACATTAATGATATATATATTTTTTTCATACAGAAGATACAAAGAAAAAAAGGAAGAAGTTCCAGAGCCAGAGGCTGATCCTGAACGGGATCAAAGGACTGTATTTGCTTATCAGGTATCTTTGTGCATGCTCTACTTGATATTTCTTGTCTGATCTGCATGCAATATTTTGTTTCAGTAATATTCTTAGGGTTGTTTCCTAACGCTGCTGGTGACACTTTTCACAGATATGCTTAAAGGCAGATGAAAGGGATGTGTATGAATTTTTCTCAAGGGCTGGAAAGGTTAGTAGTTGGGCAAAGATTTGATGATTATCACATAGTTGCATTGTCTGAGTTTATGTTTGACCTGTTATGTCTTTAATTTTAATATAAAGCAGTAATAGCAATGTATATGCTTGCATGGTAATAAACGAGAGGAACATGAACCGAAGTCTCATTGGAGCATCCATAGTATCTGGTCTCACCTTGGTTTGCACTGAAAATTGGCCAAATAGCCCAAATCAGAGTGTTTTCTAGTCTAAACATGCTGTCATGTGTAATGCTTCTCATGATGTCTATATAAATTTATACTTGTAGGTTGGTTTGAACCTTGAACAGATATTGACATGTGATGTATATTTGGTTCTTGTTGCATTAGTTTTGTTCATCGTATCGATTATAAATATTTTCATGGTTATCTTATCTCTGGTGAGTTTAATGGTGCACTTAAAACGTGACAGGCAATCATATAGGCTGCCTCTCATGGTGCAATAATTTAGACTATAAAGTATCTATGTCAGGGGATCATCTTTTCGTAAGTCGAGCTTTTGGAGATGCTATTATATATTTATATCCGTCAACCAATTGATGTCATTATGTTTTCTTCTATCAGGTAAGGGACGTGCGTCTCATTATGGACCGTAACTCGAGACGTTCTAAAGGAGTCGGGTATTTTTCTTTCTTCTATTTACTCTCTTGAAAATCTCTTCTAATTTATCTAGAAAATACGTTACTCTTTTGACCCAGAAGTTGATGACTTGCTAGAATATTGATGAAAATAGGATCTAGGAATTCAAAACAGAAGTCCCTTAATTATTTGCATTAAGATTATACTTATATGTACTCTCAGATAAAGTGGCCAATCTGCTTGGCAGATTATCTTGCCTCTCAAAACATTTTCCAAGAACTCAAAATTTTTATTGGAAGACGTTAAAAAAAATCATGGGGGAACCTTGGCTAAAATGCACTGGGTTCTGTGGTATTTGTATAGAACTACTTGCTCTAATTTGGTCTCATGGGTTACTCTGGTTTGCTTGGGTGTCTCTACCAAATGATCTACTGTGCCTTCTGTGATAAAATGAAGTTTTAAATGAAATATTAAAAGTGTATGGAAACTGATAAAAAGTGAATGATTTATAAACACTGCTGGTTATGCCTTCAATGCTTATATGTCATTAGTGTAGAAGAGATAGTGATTTCACATCCTCACCATTGTTTTTGGTTTTGAGCTTCAAAGGCTGCTTGCTTGTTTACTAACCTTACTACTCATATGCTAAGATATTTAGTAGCTTAAAGTCTACAATAATTTCATCATCTTCAAAGCCTTATTAATTGAATCCTTTCAAAGTCTTATTCCAACTATGTTGGGGTCAACTACATGAATTCTGTTTCTCCATTTCAGCGTCTTGGGTCAGATCCTTGCATAGGTTGCACTTCTTTAGATCCATCTCCACTACTACTCCAAGTCCTCTTTGGACCTTGAGGGGCAATCGACCATTACCATAGTTTTCAATCTCGTTTCCGGCCTAAATTTTCTGGTTCAGACCACTGTCTGAAACGAGACCCCCTTCCTACTGTTTCAGTCCTGATTTCGGACTGTTTAGGCTGAAATCTGGAATTTTGGTCTAGTTTTTCCTGAATTTCTGAATTTCATTCTTTTTTTTCTTTTTTATTAATTGCAGTGAAGTGGAGGGGGATTGCAGTGGAAAAAAAAGGAAAATGAAGAAACCCTAATTCGAAGCATCAATTTATTCCAATTCAAACATCAACTAGGATTAATCCTAATCCAGACCCCCAAGTAATCCTAATCTTGTAATCCAAACCCCCAAATAAACCGTAGTACAAACCCCCAATCAAACATCAATACAAGAGTCAATCGAAGCCAACAAACCCCAACCAAATCCAATTGGAAATCCTAATTCGATTCCATTTCAAAATAGATGAAATGAAGACGTACCTGTAAAACTTTGTGTTGGCTCGACAAAAATCTTAAATCATAATCATTTTTCATTCTTATTATCCAGGCCCATCTATTAAAATCCTTAAATTATTAATATATTTCAGTCTTCAATCTTAAATTTCAGTCTTAACAAAAAATAAGGTCCTAGCCAAAGTTCGTTTTTAATCTCTCTCTCTCTCTCTATATATATATATATGTATGTATGTGGGGGCGTGGGGGGGTAGAATATTCATGCACATCTATCCCTCACCATATTACGGGGAGGGACTATATAGTGGGGCCTACTTTATGATCCATCTACACACATGGGACCCTCTAAATTACACTGGATCTATCAAGTTTTTACCTATCCGAATGGATTGGACCATTGGACGGGTCAACTTTTTTTTTAATATAAAGTTGTTAAATTTATGGGCCACGGATGAAGGGGTCAGATTGTCAGAGGCATTGGATTGACTTCAAACTTGATATATGGGCCCATCCAAGTGTCTCATTCTATCCCCCCAAGTCCCATGATCAGCGGGGCCCGCCAAGTTTGTCCCTCACAATATGGTGAGGGATGGATGCACATGAATGTCCCCTATATATATTATTTTTTTATATTTTTTTCGAAATACAAGTCCAAAACATTTTTTCAAAATTTCAAATCACAACTGAAACATTTCGATTTGGAGGCCGGACCAAAACGGGATCTGAAACGAAGCTAGGGACTATGCCATCAACCTACATAGAAAAGCTTCTCAAGGGTGCCAATGCTGACATGTCGAAAGCATCCCAATTCTCAAATGAGTCTCTCTTTATTTATCACCTATTGATACTACCCCTAAATGCTCTGGAATGGGCTCATTTATAATTCTATCATAGTTTACTAGTCATTAGAGATTTATAATTAGTTTGGTTATAGCTTGTGTCAAATGGAAAACTTGTGTTCTCAGGTTTATGCTGAATAGGGTTCTCTCTGTTCTTTTTTTAGGTGTGTCCGATGTAGCAATGGACCCCCCCCTCCCGCCCTTCTTTTTCCCTCCTCTCTTTTTTCCTTTCTTTCTTTCTTTTACTCATTTACATCATACTGAAACTGATTGCTATAGATTATTTTTTCTGTAGTGATAAGGCCTTTTCACTTTAAGTAACTTTAAGAATGCTACACAGTTATCTTCTGCTTTGAACTGACTTGTAATTGTAATGGCATTTCAGGTATATTGAGTTCTATGATGCGATGTCTGTTCCAATGGCAATTGCTCTATCTGGTCAGCCACTTCTAGGCCAACCTGTTATGGTCAAACCATCAGAAGCTGAAAAGAATCTTGTTCAGTCAAATACAGCTGGAGGGGCAGGTGGTCTTATTGGACCCTATTCTGGGGGAGCTAGGAGGCTGTATGTAGGGAATCTGCACTTCAACATAACAGAAGATCAACTTAGACAGGTTTGAGTTTTCTTATGAATTTCAACTTTGTTACAATGGCTAGTCAATTTTGGGTTCAAATAGTTTCTTCTGAACTTCAACTTTGGAAACTACATCCATTTCTATGCACTTGTTTCTTACGAGGTGCAAATATGGTTGACTAATCTTCGATTTAGGTTTGATGTCCAGGGATCAATCCATGGGTCTTCCAGTTCAAAGTATCACTCCTTTGTCCTTATCAGAAACCATTTTATCAAAAAAAAAAAAAAAAAAAAAAAAAAAAAAAAAAAAAAAAAAAAAAAAAAAAACTTTGAATTATGTGTTTCTAAAGTATTTGTATTTTGCCTCTTTCCATTTGATGATTTCATTTTATAAATTTATGTATCTTTATGCTCCTACTACCTACTGATAGTAACCAAGGTCGATGTTTTAATTGAAATCTGAACCCCATAAGTGGTACAATTGGACCATGAATGGTAATTGAGGTTACTGACCTTGTTACCCTACTACTACTAGTAACCAAATGTCAATGTACTTATTCACATATGAAGTCTGAACCCTATGATTGGTGGAATTGGACTGTAAATGGTATTTAAGTGGGTGGTTTCTGACTTTGTTACCCAGTTCCATGTCATCGGATGTTTAAAATTGATGTTAGGAGTTGTTCCCACTTCCTAGTTTGACATCTCACGCGCGCTAGGCCAATTATGCAGTCTTAATTTCATTTTGGAATTTTCTTATCTTCTTCTTTTTAAATGGTTCATTTTGAAATATTCTTTAGTGATAATTAAATGTATAAAGAGAATGCAATAATACAACAGCAGAAACAGGTCAAGTGCAATCCACCAATGCAATGAAAACTCTTCTATAATGAAAGCAGAAAACGTCCCAGACACAATAAGTAGACCTGCTGAACTCTAATGCCTTTCGAAGGCCTGTAAAACCCAAACCTATAAAACCAAAATATCATTCTTCTTTTCTCACAAGAATTAATAGAACTCATAGAAAGAGACATTTGGAAAAACCATAGATCCCATTTTATCTCGTTTCTTGAAGTAGTTTGGATTTAACAAAATCGAACTATATCTACCAGAACCCAAATCAAAGATCTCGATTAATTTGGGAAACCCAAAAATGGATCAAATGCTAACGTATTCTACAATCAACTATGCAAACACAAGGAGAAAGGTAGAAAGTAGCTTACCCCAAATCGCTAATCTCTACTTGATTGGTCTTCAGTCTTTGGGAGACAAGACATACTCTCTTACCAATGGAGAAGAGAAGCAGGTGCAAAAAGCCAAAAACCATGTAACTCGAGAGAAATAAAATTTGCAAAGAATGATTTGGATGTCCAACCCTTAATGCCTAAATAATGTTTGCAACAAAGAACCCTAATTCCCAGATTTAATCCTAGCCGTCCATCTAATCTAGAAAATTTAAGGAACTTATTAAATAAATCATTACAAAACTTAACCACTTGCTTCAAATAAGGAAATAAACTAAAGATTAGAAAGTTTCTAGGACTCAAAATCCACTTGGACGTCCTCTTTAGAGAAATTCTCTCCACTTGCCTCTTTGAATCTTCATTTCTTCTAATGCTTCCTGAATTAAGGAAGCCCTCCTCTCTTGGTCTCTTTACTTGAAAAACCTTCAAAATTGCTGGCTGTGGGTGTATTTGGCATTAAGACTTATTGGGCGTCCCTCTCCAAGTGGGGCTTTGGTTCCTGCTGGGTTAAGCATATTTTAAGTTGCTATGGGTCCCACTTAGTGTCATGTAGAGTGGTGCACCCATGGTTCGATCATTCATGTCCAATATGGGCTCAGTTAAGACTTGGTTTTCTTTGGGCCCACGTTAAATTTAGATATTTTAAAACCTAATTTAAGCCCATTCAAATTTGGATATGGGCCCTTATGCTTGATTGAGCCCTATTTGAGATGGGCCACTGGTCTTAATTGGGTTTGCTTAGGGCCCAAATTAAATTGGGTTTTTTTAAAACCCAATTTAAGCCCATTGAAATTTGTGTGTGGGCCCTTGTGCTTGATTGAGCCCTAATTGAGATGGGTCAATGGGCCATTGGACAGATAAAAATGACCCAAATAATTGGGGGCTTGTTTAGACATAGGGTCCACCAAATCTTGATCTTCTGCTCCTATGTCATTTATGCTGTTTAATATTTTTATCCTTGTTTGCATGTGGGCTTGGCTAGACATAACTTGATACTTAGCTTAGAAGTTGGCATTTGGGACTGTAGCTTAGATATCTTAGGGTCACTATTGTATTTAGGATTTGTCGCTATCATGGTCTCTATCACTGTTATAGCATCTCCCCTGAGTTGAGAAAGCTTTAATTGACTCCCTGGCATTTCTTGTTGGAGATTTGAACATGATTTTAATGATTTAATCCAGGTCTTTGAACCATTTGGTACTGTGGAGCTAGTGCAGTTACCCACTGACGAGGCTGGGCACTGTAGAGGTTATGGTTTTGTCCAAGTGAGTATAAATTCACAGCTGGTTCTGTTCTCCATGGAGTTTGGGCTGATGGTTTCTTATGTATATGCCTGGACAGTTTACACGCCTTGAGGATGCTAGGGCTGCTCAAAGTTTACATGGTCAAATTGGCATTGCTGGCAAGATATTAAAGGTGAGTATGCTTGTTTAGGGTAATCATGTTGTGTATTTATTGAACTCCCCCTCTTCCTCTCTCACAATAGCACTTCTTGCTTTCAGGTTTCAGCTGTTACTGATCAAGCTGGAATGCAAGATGCTGGGGCCAATGCAGGAGATTTTGATGATGATGACGGTGGAGGCTTGGTTAGTAACACCTCGTTCTCCCCTCCTCTATAAATACCTTGTAATATCTCATTTTTGGATCATTGAAAAAGATATTTTCTCTCATTATTGTGAATGGATTGAGCAAGTGATTCCCCTTCTGTGAAGACTCCCTTTTTTTATTTTATTTTATTTTATTTTATTTTATTTTATATAACAGTGAAGATTTCAAAGGCTGGGCATCCGTGGCAAATGTGTGACGATTGTGCATCATTGGTCCCATAGGGATGGGATGTTGAACCTAATGAGCTTAAATGGTACCTAGTTCTGTTGTTGGGAGCCACCTATGTGACGACTTTCATTTTATTGAGTCTATAGGTGCACAAAGCCATAATTGGAACCTGGTAGATAAAAGATGTAGGTGTTAAGTAGCGAATTGTTTGTGGGTTTGCCTCTGGTTTGTAATTGTGTGTGTGCACGTGCGTGACACTCAATATAGATGGCGAGCGATTTCACTCTGTTTTCTTTGTGGGTGATGACAAAAGATTATTTTGTCGAAGTGGTGATTATAAAGTGACTTAATTGACTTAATTTTCTTCAGTTGGCCGAAACAAATACCCTCCTGGAAGATTTTGATCTTGTTTGGCTGAAATTCCAGAGATTTTGTCCGAACATGCTGAATTTTTTTGACCAATATTCCCTCCATTAACGCTGAGCCTGGATGGTTTTTTTTTTTCATTCTTGATACATTATCACAGTTATGTATAGCTGTGTCTGTTGCATCTGACCACACTCATATTCAGTATAATAGATCTTTTTTTTTTTCGGTAACCCAGCCAAGTGGCTGGGAGTGGGACTTAAGACAGAGCCCGCATCCACGGGAACATAGCCTGCACAAGTGGGAAGAAGGCCCACACAGGTGGGAAAGAAACCTGCACAAGCGGGAAGAAAGCCCATACAAGTGAGAAGAGGTGGCGTACCTAAGGTTCGAACCCTGGGTAGCCAGGTGAGAGCTGCCGCCACTTACCAGTGAGGTAAGTGGCTATTCTTTGTATAATAGGTTTTGATAATCCTAAAGTCACATCTCTGGAAGTTGCTAGGATCTTTTTATTCAGACACTATTGTACTTGAGACTTTTGATAAGCTTTTTTTTTTTTTTTCGATGTTCTAATTCTAATTTATACATTTTCTTTTGACTCGTGCTACTATTATTATTCAATACTCAAATCTGAAATATTTTGTTCCTTCTGCATCTTTCAGTACTTGCTTTCTAATTGTGATTTATACATTTTATTTTGACTCATGCTACTATAATTCAATCCTCAAATCTGTAACATTTTGTTCCTTCTGCATGTTTTTCAGTACTTTCTTTGGAGGGTTTCACATGTTCAGATTCTTTTCTTTTTTTCGGGAAACTGTTTACATTCTTCGGTGCTTTCGCATTGCCTCGCATAGTGTGTAAACCCAATTTCTCCAAGCTATCATGTTCTCTCTCTAATATTGTGCCATATTTCAGGCTCTGAATGCTCGTTCTAGAGCTATTCTCATGCAGAAGTTGGACCGCAGTGGTACTACCTCAAGGTTAGTCGTGGTGAGCTTGTGTAATCAATCTGTTTACAACCGTTGTTTTTGACATACCTCTCTTTTGGCTGTAGCATTGCTTCTCTTGGAACCCCGGCTGTTAATGCTCCTGCTCTCTCTCTTGCAACTACACCAATTCTTGGTGCTGCTCCTGCTTTAAACCCCCTTTTACCTGGGCTTATGGGACAGGTACCTGTTATTGGAGGACTTCCAGGTGCACCCATCCCTGTTCCTGCAACTACAACAGCAGTTGATACCATAGGGGTCCCTAGTGAATGTCTTCTATTAAAGAACATGTTTGATCCACAGAACGAGGTTAGTTCGCCTCCCATTAATTCTTTGCTTTCTTTTCTTATTTGATTTTGTTGTTGGGTAGTGATGCAGGCCAGGCCAGGCCAGGCCATGGGTTGGCCAACCCGTTGGACCTATGAACAGGCCCAATGGTCAGCCAACCCATGGTCTGGCCTGCGTCAGGTAGCCGCACCATGTTTCAAGTGGGAAGCTCTCACTTAGCTCTAACATGAGCATGAATCCAGGTTTCCACTCTAAATGGATAAGCAAATAATCAGCAAGTCTAATCAAGTCAACCTGCTAGTGGAGTTGTACTCTATTGGATCCTATTATTTATGTTGAATAAATGCCATATTGCAGACTGAACCGGACTTCGATTTGGATATTAAAGAAGATGTTCAAGATGAGTGTTCAAAGTTTGGCAGGGTGAAGCACATCTTTGTGGAGAAGTATGTCACTCTAAGCTGTTGGATACTTCTGTTATTATTGTGCACATTAGTTTGCAAAAATGTAGTTGCCTACTTCCAATTTGATTGTTAAATTGTCTAGTGGTGTGCTAATTTTACTTGCACAGTTGAGACTGGATAGAGTCTCAGTTGTCTGTCAGGCTAGGCTGTCTCTGGAATGTGGATGCATGGCCCCAAAATCATTCTAGACTGTCTCAAGTACGTCAGTGTAGCAATTGGAAACTAGGAAATTTCTTTCTGCAGTTTGCGGTTGATGGGCATTCTAGGCGTGGTCAGAGGGTGTACCAACTCATTCTAGGCGTGCTCAGAGGGTGTACCAACCTGAGTTTGATTTTTATTCAAGCATCCCGTGATGCACGTCTGAATGTCCTGCGTTTCACATTTCTGAGTAGCAACTTGGAGAGGGGGTTGGGGGGAATCAGCAAACCTCTGCTTTTCTATGCTTGGCACCTACTTCAATTTACTTGGCAACCCTTGTAGCTTCATACAACAATGGCTATGTTAAAATATTCATTTTTCTTCAATTTTATTCTCCATTTGATTTCTGTTACAGGAACAGTGCTGGCTTTGTATATCTACGTTTTGACAATGTGCAGTCTGCTGTAAGTGCACAACGTTCTCTCCATGGTCGGTGGTTTGCTGGGAAGATGATTACTGCAACATTCATGGTCCACATCCTAAACTTGCAGTTCTTTTTGGTGATCCACATGCCAATTATAGCCTGATGATTTTTTTTTCTTCCTCTTTTCCTGCATGTGTTTACAGCTGCCTCAGAACTACGAGGTGAAGTTCCCAAACAGCAACTAAGGTGGTGAGTCCATTAGAACATTGTTTAGGCGATAATACATTAGGTGCAAAACTCTGTATCATGTGTACTTTGCAAGTAAAGGGAGGAGGCTGCAGTCTTTTTTCGTCATCAAGGCTATCTATTGGAACTTCTCAATCCGTCATCTCCCAGGTTACATCTTATCTCTCTCTAGGGGAAATTGGTTTTAGGTGTGGGTGGACGACCGTGATAGATGATGATGGTAGGTAGGCAAAGGTTACGACTGTTGCTGCAACCCAATGATGTTCAAATGTTTTGATATATTGGTTGTGAAGTTGGCAAGTCAAGAACTGAATTGATTTTTATGAGCTTCATTTTACATCATCATCTGCCAATGCTGCTTGTTTTGGCGAAGAATGCTGACTGCCCCATTGTTTACATTCTTATTAGAATTAATTAGTGAATTCTGTATGGCTGTGAGTAAGTGTTCCTCCACATTCGCACTCCGGACATTTTTCTAACCCTGGTGAGTTTCCAAACTGTCTTATTGAGTCGGAATCAAAATGTTTGCATGACAGATGACCGACATCTTTCTAGCCAACTGCACTGTGGGCAAGGCATTCTCTCTCTCTCTCTCTCTCTCTCTCTAATGCCTGTATTCGGTTTTGGTGTTGCCTCGTAATTATAAAATGAGTAACAAGGAGAGAATGTATGATTCTTTTATTTGGAAAGAGCCACAAGTGGGTTGTGCCCGCTTGGGAATGATTAAATGAGGTTGATCGTACCTTAATGGTCAAATAAGATTGTGCCATGTCCGTATCATATTCAATTATTATTATTATTTGCAATAAAGTTAAATATGCTATGCAATGGGGGATCATGTAACCTGGATTTTAAGAGTCAATTTCTCCTAAGCATTTACTCAAGACAGGTCTCAAGTTGCCAAAGTTTGGGCCATTGTGCTAATAGAAGGAAAAAAAATTACAATTGATGTCCATCAATCTAAGTCACTTACATCTCAGAAGTCAGAACCATGAATGTATGAACAGCATACTAGTTGTGAGAAGCGTTTTATGATTAATCAAATCTAAAATTGGGGTCAGTGAAGTGCTGACTTTCTCTTTTGTGCAACTTCTTTCTTTCTTAAATGCTTTTTTCATAGAATTATTAAAATTTTAAAAATTTTCACACTTTTTCATATATATATATATATATATATATTTAGGTTCACAATAAATTCGACTAATTTTTGTGCATATCCTTTTGAAATTCCTGAATGCTGTGGCACGTTTGTATAGTGCTGCGGAAAATCTGTTTTGGGGACTACTTTTTTCCGTAATCGGAAATGATCTTCCATTTACCCGAAGAAAAGCTGATTAATTTTATTTCCAATCAACCATGTAACTTTCAATTTTGCAAAAAATTCATTTTCATTTTCTCTGTCTTTTTGCAAGTCCATTTCCACATAGAACTTATCCCTCTTTAGTTAGTCCATTTCCTCACTCCCACCTCCATCTCATCCGGCCACCCTCTTTCTTCCCTCTCCCCTCCCAATCCCACTCACACACCACCCTACCCACCCTTTTGTTACGAAACCACTCTCCTCCCCTCTCCAACCCACACCTCCTATGTAGCATGACCCAACCCATTTTTTAATTTTTTAAATATACTATTATTTGATTAATTGGATTTTATTTTTGTGATGATGTTGATGACATATTCAGTGGATATAAGCATCCTACAGTAATGGATGAGTGTTGGGCACTGTGAATGATGGGAATAGACTCAATCCTAACCTAATCCATTTATTACCAAGAAATGTCACCACACATGGAAAAATGTTCAACATAAACCTTAAATTAACGTGTGGATATGTTGGTTGGGGCAAGAAATGTCACTCCTAATTGGCCCTAAGGTTTTTAACAATCAAGATGGGCCCAATTCCATATTTGTTAACTTTTTGAGGAAAACTGTGTCACTAAATAGTAGTTTTTAATGAGGAATCCACAGCCGCACCAAACAACATTAACACCAATTCATCAAGAAAAAACTTTTTGTACTAAACATGAATTTCTAACTTATTCAGAAAACCTTTTTCGAGGTATTTAAAAACTATATAATTTGCCGATGTGACAATTTCATCTTTCAATAGAAGTTGTTTTTACACAATGGTTTTTGTGCACTTCCTTTTCAACGGGCGAGGTTGGGAAACCCGAATGCTCCACTGGAAGGGGAAATTGCAGATTCAAGAAAGTGCCGAAAATCTCGGAAGTGTAGAATCCTCCTCGTACCCTCTTTTCTGTGGCAAATTACCTCTGCACAAAACTTACTCTAAATGACTAGAAACGGGGTTGTATAGAAAATAAGTGCAATTTTTCTCTCTATCATGAATTCTCTCATATCACAAACACACTAGTGTCTCCCTCATGGTTCACGTGAGGAATGTAAGTCTATAGTGGGGCCCATAAATCTTCAACCCAAGCTGCTAAAAATGAATTCTCTACTTGTGTACCGGATGTCTTATCACTTTACAGCAAGCAACAGGAGTCAACATTTTCTAGAAACAAAAAAAAAAAAACAAAAAAAACAACAACAACAACTACAAGAGGAGTAAGCGTTTAAGACATTCTTATGCATGGTAATCATATGCAACAATTAGATTTTTAACTATAAGCGTTTAAGACATTCTTATGCATGGTAATCATATGCAACAACTAGATTTTTAACTATAAGCTCAATCTTACGGTAAAACTGACTCTTATTGAAGTAAATTTTGAGAACATCCCGTATATAGGGAGCATATTTATTTTGAGTGCTTGGGTTTCCAAAAGGTTGGCCTCTCCTTGGAGTTTCACTTATTTCGCATCCAAGAAAGTGTGAGGGAGACACTCAAGATATCTAGATTCAATAAACTTTCGTCCTTGCAAGCAGGGGAGAGAGAGAGAGAGAGAGAGAGAGATCCACTTAGCCCTGGTCATGCTAGGAACCTGTGAGCTCACCACCCATTTCAAGTGATGTAAAATCAAATTGTCTAAATCCTCCTACCGTGGAGCTCATGAGAAATTCATGGGACTCCAAAGTGGAGCCCACCCATTGAAAACTTAAATTATTTTCTGGGTGATTTGGCCAAGTTTCACTCTAATACTTGTCGATCCCTCTGTAAGATAAAACATCTACAAAACATGGGAATGAATAGTTTAAAACAAAAATGAATGTGTTTTTTAATATGTGATTAGTCTGATGATGGTCCCATCCCTTATTAGAACGGTTTTTGAGCCAATGCAAATGATACATTTATTTTGAATGATTTAAATTTTCAATTGATAGACCCTTCTATACAGTCTCACGAATTTCTACAAGTCTCGAGAGGATCCATACTGTATAATGCTCTAAACAATACTTTGGCCGATACTTTAGCTAAACAGGAGGTGGACAGTCTTTTTCCTTTTGCTGTTTTCAATTTATAACTTTTGTGGGTGGTCGGTGTAGCACTTTCTTACCATTTCGGTCTCCCGTGTTTGTCTGCTGTGCTTTGTTTCTTCTTCTTTTTTAATGCATTAGTCACGTATGGAAAAAAAAATGTGAGGGTTGGATAAATGAGGAGTGGAGTAAAATGAAGTGAATTTCACATATGGAGTGGAGTGAAAGAGGAGTAGGTTGAAGTTAAAGTAGAGTACTTCATTTCACTCCATTCGGATGTTTAATTATTTTGAAGTTAACGTTTGGAATAGAATTCAATATTACTCAAGGAAATAAAAGTATTTAGAGTTGAAGTGAAATAAACTATATGTGGTCCAAAACATTACTTCATCAATCGGGCCAGACTCATCCAAATAGGGTAGAATTGAAATTTTAGAGTGTTAAGACCATTTAAGTTCACTCTACTATATATTTTTTCCTATCCAAACAGACCCTAAAGGCTCACACTCGATAGAAGTGAGATTCTAATTTTGATAATCTTTTGAAAATATCACGATTTTATTATAAAAGCTAACTTTTATAATAAAATAGTGGTATTTTCAGAAGATAAAAAATCTTAATAGTCCGGTGCAATATAACCTCATCATTAAGCCAGTGTGTGACAAATTGGAAGAGTACAGTTTTTATGGTGTGCAGTGAGGAAGATGGAAAAGGGGCCTACCTGAGCTAACTAACTAAAAAAGAGTTCAAATCATCATAGGCCCACTTGAGCTAACTAACCAAAAGCGCTCACTTGGTCACACTTGAGAGACGAGGGCTTTCACTGCATACAGAAAACAACAAAAATCCATTTCTACCTTTCCTTTAGGAAATCCAAAACCCTTTTTTATTATTGTCTCACTATAGCCCACCCACTTGTGAGGCCCTGCTGCTTCAAAACTTGACCACTCAAAATAAATGTCTTTCTATACAGTGTAATTTGATTTAAATATATTTTTGGCCCACTGTAAGATGTAACAACATATATCATATTTCAATAAAATATCGCAAAAAGTTATTTTTTATACATGATCATTAGTCTAATGATAGATGGGCTTAAGTTATAAAAACCTAAATTGCTCAAAACAAATACCACTCTAAGATAGACCCTCACCAAATTTCAGTCAAATCAAAGATGAGATCTTCAAATTGATAACTTTATTTATTTGTTTTTATAAGTGACCAATTTCATAGCAGGACCCAATGCTATTGGATTGAAATTGACAACAAGAGCATATCTATTTTAAAATCTATTTTAAGGGCCTCTTTTTTTGAGTTGGAACTCACACACCTACACCTCTAAGGCCTTGACTGCAACATACCTTTTTAAAGGAAGATGCTATTAAATTCATGATCAAATGATCTCCACCAAAAGATTATTAATGACATGAGGTGTGAATTATACGTGGCAAGAGATGCACGGCAACAACGTAGATGAGAAATTTACATTTTTAGGATTTGAATTATCAGGGATGGGGTTAGCCTAATGCAAACAATCACCATTTAGGTTTTTTATCTCAACCCAAGTAGAGTAGGGCACGTGAATAGCCTCACGAACTTGTCCGGAATCCGAGCCGCGTACCTTCAGTAAAGATAGGAATCCCGCCATCTTACCCGTTCGGTAGAAAGCATGAAAAGAGGAGGCAAAAAGAGAGCCGTTTGGAGTTTGGAACCCACCAAAGCTCCAAAACGGATTCAAAAGATCTCAAATAAATAGTCACCACCCCATTCACATGCACCTAAAACCTCCCTCCCACCATCTTTCTTCCCTCCCAAACCCATATTTTATTCACTCACCTGTTTGTTTACTAGTTTTTCACCATTTCTTTTGTGGTTTAGGAACTGATTAGCTCAATTTCTTCTACCTATCTCCCTTTGAACAACCAATTTCCATCACCCTTTTTCTTCCCCCATTCACTTCCCATCCAATGGAGACTCTATTCCACAGACCCAACTCGCTCAAACCCAACTTTCCCTTCTCCAGACGTCACAACTTCACCAATGGGTTTTTGTCACAGAAGAAGAAGATGGTCTTTTGCCAGAGCAATTTGAATGAGACAGCTTCAAATGGGTTGTCATATTCAGTGAGAGAAAGTTGTGACAAGGCTCAGGTGAATGGGAGAGGGTCTGTTTTGTCCATGAATGGGAGGACCCAGGAAGAGATTGCAGTGAAGGAGCTGATGATGCCTTGTAATGGATTTTCTAAGGCTTTGATGGAGGCTAATGAAGGGATTGGGATTGTTGCATTCCTCAAAGGGAAGAAGCTTCTCATAACTGGTGCAACAGGCTTTCTAGCTAAAGGTACATTAGAGAAACTCATTTATCATGTTAGATATATATATTATATTGTTTACAGGGTAGGGTCCATTTATATGCTGAGAAAAATTGAGGATAAAATATCTTTAACAATGAAATATATATTAATTCCCTTAAATTAATATACTTTTATAGCCTTATAGTTATAGGGTGTGTTTTTGTTTGCATAGAATATGGAAATTAATTTATGTAATAAGAGGTTGAAAGTGAGGATGTAAACTAAAGATATAAAAATGACCATAAAAAACCCCCTCTTCATTGAAAAGTGAATCAAGAGAAGATGGAGAATGAATACTCAGTCATCACCTTCTCTCTAATTCAATTCCTATGATAGTTTAGTGTACGTCCTATCTACATTGCTACCTTATGTCTTTCATCCCTCATGCACCTCAAGTTATCACATCTCATCTCTTTAATAATCCTCTAGTGGAATTCATTTGACCATGAATTTCTATGTATTCTAATATAGAAAAAAAAAAGCCTTTATTAAAGAATTAAGTGAAATTTTGGTTTCTAAGGGGAAAACAAATTCTAGCTGATGTGAGAAACTCGGGATAGGCGAGTGGTAAGGACGACCCATTTCATATGACTGCCTAGAGTTTGATCATGAGTCAGATAGATTATTTCACAAAGCTTGTTTCACTCACCCAACTATGGAAAAATATCTAGCTGATTTGGCATGTCCCAAAGCCACATCCCAGGGACCTGAAGAGTCTGTTCCAACCGCTGATTCATATGGCTCGCTCATCATTGGACCCACTTGATTTTTTTGGCAAGCTCATCAACATGGCGGTGCACCTTCTGTCTAACTTGGATTTGGTACAAGATACACCACATGTCATATCGGCAAAATTCTTGAAAATACAGTTGCAAAAATATTGGTGATAATTAAAAAAAAAAATTGTATTATTACTGAATATTTAGAAGAAAGACTTCAATACTTTATATTCGCAACTATCATCAAAATTGGAAATGTGATAGTCAAATCAGTAAAAAAGTTGAGAACAGAAAGAAGCAATTATTTTATTTATTTATTATTATTTTATCAAAAGCTTTTCATCCACGAGAAGAACAGCATTTTACCCTAGTGGTAGTAAGATGCATTCATTTGGCTATCTAGGGATCGACCCCTTCCTGTCACCTGTGGGCTTGATTTAAAAAAAAAAAAGAAAAGTTTTTCATCCACAACAATTGAGAAGTTTTATAGCAATCAATTTGATGATGGTGATATTAACTTATATTAAAGTAAAATATGTGAAATGCTCATACAACAAAATGATATTTATTTTCAGGAGTTAGGTTTTTAATAAGTGGGCTACAGACCCGGACTCTGGAAGTCTTGTAATTTTGTAAATGACTTATAATATGAAAAGTGGGCCCCATTTCTCTGATCCCTTATCCACTTGTTTCTTTAATCAATTGCAAATAACCACCCGTCCTAAGTTGTTTCAAGTCAAATTGAGGTTACTAACACATTTTAAAATGACCTGGATTTCATGAAATTCTCATGTTTACATACTAGGTTAATTCAAACCATGTTAGATGGGGTTGTAAACGGGTTGGTTTCAATCCGTGTCCATGGTGGACTTGGAACCAAATCTGTTAAGGAGAAGGTGGAATTGGATCCGGACCTGGAACTGTTTCGGAACCGCTTTCTTGGCTTCGGAAACCGGAACCAGAACCATATATAGGACGGGTCTGGATCCAGGTTCGGATTTAATTAGAGAATAATATTAAAAAAACATGATTTTTTGGGGAGATTTTCGAAAATTGAGATAATATGTCGGATCTCGGGTCCACGGTTCCAAATCAAGGTGAAACCGGACCCGGACCCATTTACTTATTGGGGCCTAAATAAGGATCCAGGCCCGATTTTTAATGGATCAGAACCTCCAGGTAATCGGAGAATCGGGTACTCATTTACATCCCTAACGTTAGACCTATATATTCTTAATCCTTGTCCGGCGAAGTAAAGTTGATTTTATCAACCGGTCATAACAGGACTTAGATGCCGGTCACGGTGGTCTTCGAAGATTTCAGCTTAATAGAGCTAGTTATTTGTAAAATATTGAAAAGACAGATTATTGTAATTGTCCAAAAGTATAGGTGGTTATCAACAAGATTTTCCAAAAAAGACTCCTCCTCCTTTGAAACTAGTATCATGTATTTTGTAATTGCTTGACAAACTCTTTATCGATTTACTATTTTGTGGATGTGGAGTTGTGGACTACTTTGATGATTGCAGTTCTCATTGAGAAGATTTTAAGGACAGTTCCTGATGTGGGTAAGATCTATCTCATGATCAAGGCAAAAAGCAATGAAGCTGCTATTGAAAGATTGCAGAATGAAGTATGCTAAATCAATGTTTCCTAAGTTTTCCTTATTTTCTTTAGTTTCTGGTCATGGGTTCATTTAATACTCATCTTTTCTTCAGATCATACAAACAGAGCTCTTCAAATGCCTCCAAGAAAGATATGGAAGTTCTTATCAGTCTTTCATGTGGAGCAAGCTAGTTCCTGTGATAGGAAATGTAAGGGAAGACAATGTTGGAATTGAAGCAGAGGCAGCTGATGAGATTGCAGGAGAAGTAGATATTATTGTAAATTCAGCAGCAAATACATCCTTCGACGAAAGGTTCTTCTTTGTGTTCTTTTATGCAAAGATCTACCATCATTTTCATTGTCACCTCTTGTCTGATCAATATAGGATTGGCTTAAAGAGTTCTCTTACTAAAATCTAAGCAAGTTATGATTAAATTCCTGTTTTATCTAATTATGGTACAAAAGGGTCTCTTTGTGTGCACATACACCTGTGTCAGTGGATGAACAAACAAGGGACTAAATTGTGACATTGAGAAAAGGAATGTTAGGGATTTCTGAGGTCTTACCCCACTGATCCCTTCTGAAGAATGTGGGACATTCTCTGTAGTTAATTATCTTTAAAGCACTGGTAAATGGTAATATTATCCTTAGGCTAGTGAATTATCTATCAAGTGAACTATTAATATTATTGTTGTTGTTGTAGATTGTAGTCATCACCACCTTAATAAATATCCATTAGAATTCTCTGAATTGCAGATATGACGTCTCTCTCGACATCAATACGCGAGGACCCAGTAGGCTGATGAGCTTAGCAAAGAGGTGCAAGAAACTTAAGCTCTTCCTCCATATATCAACTGGTAAAATGAAATCCCTGAGAACCCCAAAATATTCAATGAAATGCTCTGTAGATGATTGGAAAGAAATGGAAAATTGTATCTCATTATTCCTTTTTTTTTTTTTTTTTTACGCTTAAATGGTCATTTTGCAGCATATGTGAATGGGCAAAGGCAAGGAAAAATCTTTGAGAGGCCCTTCTGTATAGGAGACAGCATAGCAAGGGAGGGCTTCAGATCAAAACCATCATTGAATTTCCTTCCAAATTTGGATGTTGAATCAGAAATTAACCTAGTTGAGGGTTCTCGAAATAATGCATCCGCTCAAAGGATGAAAGAAATGGGTCTAGAGAGGTGATTACTTAATTATGTTCTATCACTATGGCTCCAATTCATCGTCTTTTTCGAATTGTTTGCGTTTGGATATCTCATAGCTCACAGATAAAGCAGATATCAATACATATGATTGCTACTAATCTCATTTACAAATGCCTTCTCTTGATTATATGGAACACTGGAATAATTGACAAATAGAGTCCCACCTAAATATCAAATAGTTTGCAAAATTGGGATACACCCAAATGCATTCATCAACCAAAATCAATCCATAAGAGATTATTGTATGTCGTATCTTCATTTCCCTTGTTAAAGGTTTAGAATTTGTGGAATTTATGTTAAATCACTTTTCACAGAGCAAGGATATATGGATGGCAAGACACATATGCATTCACAAAGGCTATGGGAGAGATGTTGATTGATGATACGAGGGGAGAAATACCAGTACTCATCATCCGTCCCAGCATCATCGAAAGCACGATTAGAGAGCCATTCCCAGGTTGGATGGAAGGAAATAGGTATCTGTAACAAGTCAGAAAATATGTGGTGTCTAATTCCCTTCTTGCCTCTTCTGTTTTTTCTCTTTCATTTCATCTTCTGAATTCTTCATATATGACTTTAGGATGATGGATCCAATTATTCTATACTATGGAAAAGGGCAATTGACAGGCTTCTTAGCAGACCCCAAAGGAGTAATTGATGTGGTAGGTAGTATTTACTTTCTTCATCTAATTCTTTTCGAGTATATCGCGGGAAATGTGGCTTGTGGGTGTGGTGTTCTTTTGTGAGTAGAATTCATTAATCCAAATCGAAATCTATCGGATAAGGCCAACATAATGATGATGTTGCTCTTATGGATTGAATATTTGCTAGGTTCCTGTGGACATGGTTGTAAATGCAATGATGGCAGCGATGGCAAAACATGGTGTGGTTGGAAAGGCAGGGATGAACATCTACCACATTGCTTCATCTGTTACAAACCCGCTCGCGATTCAAGACCTCGCTAATGTGTTATTTGAACATTTTGAAGCCTTTCCATATATGGATTCGAAAGGGAGACCGATCCATGTTCAACATTTGAAGCTCTTCCACTCCATGGATGACTTCTCCTCCCATATACTGACTGATTCTATTCAGAGGAGAGAGCAAGCAGCTGCTGCCGGATTGTCTGAAAAACTAGCCCAAAGACTAGAGAACATATGCAGAAAATCCGTTGAGCAAGTAAAGTATTTGGCCAACATATATCAACCTTACACTTTCTATGGAGGAAGGTGAGAAAAATTCTTCAATTCACAAGGATACTTCATTTGCACTCTTACCTGTTCATTTGTTTTCAGTTTATAGCTAAGTAGTAATGAAACTCCTCCATTTGTTGTTTCGTCAAATGGTAGGAGGGTTTTATCATCAGAATTATGAGTATTACTTATGAGTGGAAAATAGAACTCACAAAGGCGGCCCAAATGGATGGGATGAGGCATAGATAATAATCTAAGCAGTGATAAAGATAACTAACATCTGTAGACAAACCATGTCATACATGTTGAGACCTAAGCCATTCATCAGGTGTCTCTGCCTGTGAATGTTTCTGGCCCAAAAATATATTGGTTCGATGTGCATCACAGGGCGTGATAATTAATCTTTTAGACTTCATGGATTTTCTCTTTTGTCACCAGAAGTGGCCTAATCAAATATTCTCTTCTTTGATAGGAACTGATTACCATTCATCACTGCGGTAAATTATTAATTAGAAAAATGATGGTCCCTTCTGCGTCTTCTATATTAGACCCTTCACTCATCACCTTTTTAAGACCTGCTTTAATTAAACTTTTACTGTGAGATCTTAGCAATTCAATATGAAGTAAACAAACAGGCCCTTAGTTTTCTTCTTTTGTTATGAGGTTACTGACTTAACTATATGGAACAAAAATATTATCAGGTTTGACAATACAAATACCCAGAAGTTGATGGCCTACATGTCAGAAGAAGAGAAGAGGACTTTTGGGTTTGATGTAGGAAGCATTGACTGGAAGGATTACATTTCCAACATTCACATCCCAGGTCTAAGGAGCCATGTAGTGAAAGGGAGAGGAATGTGTATCAAATCACAAGTTGTTGATTCTAATTCTATATAACTAGCACCATTGTAATGACTTCTTTTTTTTTTTTTTTGGTGGGTAAAAGTACATTGTAATGACTTGAAGATCTATGGCATTCAACAAATGTAGAAGTTTGTTTGTTTTTTTTTTTTATTATTATTATATAATATTATAGAAGGCATTCTCTTTTGCTACAATATCTTTTGGTTGACTCTTAAAAAACATTTTATCTTTTGTTGCAACTTGGTGCTTGATGTGAGGCACTTCGATATGGATCATGAGTATCAACTTAAAATCATGAAATCCCTATCTATCAGTGCTAAGCCAATCGCTTCAATTAAAGTTGGGTTCGCTGTTTGATTGATCACACACTTGCTACAAGCATGAGCTTCTCTAGTAGTTGGACTTAACGAATCTTGATTTGCAAATCGGACAATCTATCGCAGTCAAGAAACAGACTCCAATCAATCGGAAAGCTCTAAAATCAACTCTATCCATATCAACAAACAAAAAAGCAAAATTAAGCGTAAAGTCAATCATTATTTATCCGGAGTCACTAATCCACCACTTGATATGTCTTCAACCCTTTAGAAACACTCAAGCTAATAAATAAGAGAGAGAATTGCAAAACCATGCAATTTTATTGAGAAAAGATATCGAAGATCCCAAATGGAGTTGGATGTCCCAATTGGGTCATACATTTTGAATGTTCTAATGTAAAACAAAGCCCTAACTACTTCTAATCGTCAATATCCATAATAAAGAAAGATTACTAAATAAAAGTTCTTAGCATATATAACTCAAAAGAAAGAACAAAACTTGGAGTCCAATGTGGTTGGAGAGTTGGTCTCACTCCTTGAAAAGAGCCGAATCATTTCATCTTGCTTGCATAGGCAGTCATTGGGCGTCCCACATTATATGGTTTGTGGGTCCCATATCATATCTGTTGAAGAACTAGTCAATGAGTGTGAACATAGGCAAGCTCTAGACGTCCATCATGGGCCTAGTTAGGACTCAATTGGATTTGATTGGCTTGTCCAAATGGACTTTTAAGGGAATGATTTTGGGCCTCTATTAATTTTGGCATATTCATTTTCCAATTTGCGACACATGTTAAGCCTATCTTGACTATTATCCTATGTTAGACTAGCAACATAAGCCGGTGCTTAGCCCAGCGCCCACAAATACAATAAAGCTATTTTGAATTTAAGGCTATCTTTTGTGATACAAAATGAGTAAAAAAACTAAAAGAAACAAACTTATCATTTTTTTATTTTTAAAATTGTATAAATCAAATTTTCACTGTTGAATTTTTATATAATATTTAAGAACTTATATGAATATTATAATGTATATTTAATTAGAGATTAGCTTTAAAATTAAATATATTTAAATATATATGGAATATATTAAAACTCAATTTGAAAACTCAAATGAAATATATTAAAACACACAGGAAAAAAAAATATATCTCAATATAAAAGCAATATCTGTAAATATAAAAAAATATAAAAAAAAATATTATAATATGAATAAAAAATATTTGTAGAGGAAGCAAGATGAGGGAAGGAGTAAGGAAAAGATAAATATTTGGGTTGATTAGGTGGGCCCTCTAACCAAAGCTATAATAATAATAATAATAATAATAATAATAATAATCAATTTAGTACACCCGTTCATCATGCCAACCTATTGTTCAATGGTCACGATAATTGAAGTTTAGGCAATAGATAAGCAAAGTACCATTTCCTATCTAATAAGTTCTTTTGTGAAAAGGTGGCCAAATGGGTCCCACAAAATTGGTTGGACTATTATTGTAATCCACTTGTTTTTACTTGCCTATCCATTAGCAACCCTGACTTGATTAAAATAAATTGAATTCAAATAGATTTCTTTAAAAGAGAGCTATTTCAATTAAACCCTAAAAAAGTAAATTTACAAATATATAAATGTGATATGGATAAATTTGTCATAGTAAAAATTTATCAAGAAAAAATGAAAAAAAAAACCCCACACGTGTGGAGGGAGTGTTCCAAAGAGCCTCTATAGATGTCGTATCCACAACTTAGATACGGCCCTCAAAGCCTCACAGATTCATTCCTCAAGTGGGTTTTCCACCGTCTTCTTCTTGTTAAGTTACACCACTATGCGGCTCGCTTATTTAATGAATCTGTAAAGTCCGAGTTGGTATATATATATTATTTTTTTTGAGGTTCATATCTTTCCTGTGTGGGCCACACTGTGTAATCTCATCAAATACCCATCTATATTATGCTTACTTTTAAGCCTTACTGTAAACCTGACAAGGTCTTAGATTTTATTTTATTTTATTATTATTATTATTATTATTATTATTATTTTTTTTTGCAATTGTCCAAATGATCTAATGTTATGAAATTAGAGGGGCCAATTAAGAATCAATCTAAATCATCAAACAATACGTGGCCTCTAATTAATAAATTTTAGGTCTAGATTTCTCAAAAAAATAAACTATACTGAGTACTTCATCTAGACAATTGAAAAATCAAGAGAGTAATTAAATGTTATGTTTTTTTTTTTTTATTTCTATACCTTTTTTGAACTGATGTTCATTTAAATGACTTGTATAAATATTTATCTTATTTCTTACTATGATTTTTTTTTTAAAATCTTTGACTCTCATTGGATGTATTAAATAATAAGGCAAAATCTTAAAGATTCGTTTCTTCTTTATAAGTTTGCTTTCCTTTGAGATTTATTTTCTTTCGGATAATACTCATCATCTAAATTTTAATATATTTTATTTTTAGGCCAGGGCACGGAAAATGGAAGGGCTGCTTCCAAATAAGATGTCTGCTTTCGTAGGGAGAAAAGACGAATTTGCAACTTTTACTCCACTCTGAGAGGAGGAAAACTTGCAAGCAGCATTGCTACTTTTCCTCCTGAGAGGAGGAAAACTTGAATTTTCACCTATTCTACATATTTTGGTAACTTCGTCAGATGCACTAATACCAACTCCTTACGTATTTGCTTCCTAAGGAAAATTTTCTCATACAGGCTCTTGCTGGACCGCATGCACATACAGACCGTCACCATCAAGGGGTCCTACACCACCAAAGGCGGTCCTGCTTTCTAAATTTCACTTTAATCTTTGTTTATATTTTTTACGTGATCAATCTAATATTGTATATCACTTAAGTTAAATTAAAATTAACGCCACACATTGCCTATACTTCAATTGTCGTAGTATATATTCATTCAGTTAAACTGCCTTAAGCTGGGTGGTGTTTTTCTGTAGGATTTCTGTTCCAATCCAGTTTTTGTTTGAGCCTCTTTATATGGTGGCCTCTGTTTTGTTTTGCCTGGCCTATGGCATATTTTTTGGGCTGCCCATTGAGTGGGGTCCCTAGGGTGACCTCTCTTGGTTATTTCACTCAAATGTGAGGGGGCAGAGCAAAGGTCCCCCTAATTCTTTCTGTACATTGTGCCTCTGTTACACTCCGAAACTAATCATGATTAAGACTAATTAAGTGAGATTAATGCTAATTAAGCATGAATAATTGGGTTAATCAAGGTTAATGACCAAAGAGAGACAAATCAGTCTCAAATGATACATTAAGCATAATGAAATGGATTTGAATGGAGTTGAGTTGATTAAAATGAGTTTAGACTAAAACAAGATAGGCTAAGGACTTTTTCGTAAATATGGATTTTTATGTATTTCGTCAAATACGAAAATTCTTGATACCAACGTGTGTATCTCGAAGAGTACGTTAACTTTCATAATAAACACGATTCCATTTGACCTCAAATGGACCAAGTGAAGCTTCATTTGACTCTAAACGTAAATAGACTTAATGAGAGAGGGTTTTAGTGTGAAGAGTGCTTATATTAGAATGAGAAGAGGGTAGATGAGCTCATTTATTTCCAAACAAAAACCATAGAGTCATCTTCTTATTTTCTCTTCCATTTCCTTCATCAAGAGTGAGATTAAGGGTGATTGAAGTGGTCTTTGAAAAGAGAGGCTTCATCATCATCTTTCCCCAAGCCATTCCTCCATTGTTGAAGTGTAGAGCTTGAGCGAGACCTCAAGAACCTTTCTCCTTTGAACAACAAGTGAGTACATAGAACTTTTAGTGAATTTCCAAGTTACAATGAGTGATTAGACATGGTTTATAGCATAGATAACTTATAAGTTGTGTTTTGGTTGTTTTTATGGATTAGGGTTTGAAAAGGGGACAATTGTATTAAACCAATTAAGGCAAAGAGGGCTTTTTGTCAAATAGTTTCAAGAGAGGCAAGTATAAACATTGCTTGTGATTAATGTTAATCATTGTAGAAATGCATAGTATTTGCATGGGTTTTGTATACTTTTCCATTAGATTATGGAGTTGTTTATAGTTTAATGGATGATTAGAAGTATGGATTTGTGAATGGATGTTGTATGAAGAGGGAACAGGAGGTTCCAAATCTCTTATGCAGGTTGTGAGAATTTAATGGAGAAAGAAAGTAGAAGAAGGAAGAGAGTATAAGAATTTCGGATGAAATTCTGAAGGGTTCGCTCCAGCGAACAGTATGTCCGCTCGAGCGAATGAGGTTCTGTTTGGATTGACAGAAGTTCTGAAGAGTTCGCTCGAGCGAACATTAAGTACACTCGAGCGAACACGGTTCTGTATTGGTCCGCTCAAGCGAACAGTGATTCCGCTCGAGCGAACAACGTTCTGTCTTGGTCCGCTCGAGCGAACAGTAATTCGCTCGAACGAACCTGATACTACCCCAACGATAACAATTAGTGATGGATTTTGGGTTTTGGATTTTTATGAGAAATTGGAGTACTTCTTGTGAGTATAAATGCTTCCCCGATTAGTTTTAAGACTAATCATGGATTAAATTGAATTATTGAGAATTAGTGATATTTTAAAAAGGGTTCCTTGAATGAACCATATTAATCGATAATTGCATAAACTTCATGTGTAATAATTACGGGGACTAATAATGCACATATTAAATGAATAAATGTGATGTCCATTAAGAATAACACGTATATTTGGAAACCAATGATTACACCCAAGTGGTTGTTTAGGATTGAAATAAGATTGAGTAAAATCATAGGTGGTTAATAATGCTCTCATTATATCATTGTGATCTAATCTAATGAGATTGGTATTATTATCATTCCCTTCCTTTGTCATGAAAGGAATCATTGAGTTGACTTAAATTCATAAAAGGATTTCTTACTGAAAGTTATTGACCCTTGAGTCTGGCACTACCTATCTATTATATTAGAGCTCTAAATGAGTTCAATGAATTAATGAATGACTAATTCTGCTGCAGTAGATGGATATTGGGGTGTTCCGGAGCTCCGTGGTGATGCTAGTTGTCCCTGGCCCGGACACTAGTAAGTCCCATCAATTTCGATCGTATCTTCGGGTATTGATTGATGCCTTCCATTGAAAAATGAATCATCCCTTTGAGGGGAGATGGTAAATAAAATGAATCATTCCTTTGAGGGAAGATGGTAATGAAATGAAATACAATACAATGAATGCTATGATAGTGATCATCTTGTACATGTATATTAATTGACATTGTTGTCTCCTATTGTCATTGTAGAAATTGTCTAGATTTCTCTAGAATTGGAATTGTTGTCATACAAATCGAATGAACTCAATATGAATATGTTAATATGCTATTGTAAGATTTGTTTATACATTGTTGAACCGTCGTGTTCATTAGTGTTATTGATGGCATTACATGCCCGAGTGCCCTTGCCGGTCCAGCAGCGCCTCCGGTAGCAACGGAGGAAATCGCTCATGTTCCTCCAGGAGGACTGATTGAATGGAATAGATGGGATACCATCTGAAATGGGTATCCGAGTGCGAAATGGAAATTGAAACGTTTTAAGAAATGTTTTAAGGAACTGTTTATAAATTCATTTTGGAATGTAATTAATTTGTTGTCTGCATAATGTTTTGAATATGCAGTGTTGATCAATGTATATCGGAAATGATACATGTATAATGACTTTATTTTGTATACATGTAAATTGTAGATTGGTATTGTCAAATATAATTGTTTCCGCAAAAAGTTTTGTATTTGACAGGTATATTGAGAATGTTATCCCTTATGGATTCCGTTTTAACTTTGGTTAATTCGGGGTTTACGGGAGTAAATATGTTGATCACGGCTCGGGGTTACCGGATATCGGGCCCGGGTCGTGACAACCTCTATTTGAAAATGCATACTCTTTAGCTTTTCAAAAAAAAAAAAAGGGAGAGAAAACCAAATGCTCATGTCAAACCTCATATGAGTGAACTATGTGATTTGATTTCTCTCTTTTTTTTTTTTTTTATGTTAGTTTTTTCCTTTGTCTGTTTGTATGCAGCAAGGGGACTGTACCCATGAAAGCCTCCAGTCATGCATGACACCAATATTTTTTTTAGTGGCTATCACAAAAGCATCTTTTTTCTCCAATAATGTTGACAAGGACAATGGTACATATAAAAAATAAACTTTTTTGAGATGGTTGGGTCTTGAGAATATATAGTTGTTATATGGGTCGGCCTTGTCTCAATGCGTCTGTTGTAATTATCTTCTCCTCAACTTTATTTTCAACTTCTGCTATTGCAGGTTAATTAAACTTTTTTGTGATGGTTGGGACCTGAGAATATATAGTTATTATATGTGTCGGCCTTGTCTCAATGCTTCTGTTGTAGTTATCTTCTCCTCAACTTTATTTTCAACTTCTGCTATTGCAGGTTATTTAAACAAGGGACTTCTCCTCCTTTTCTTGTCTCTCTCTCTCTCTCTCTCTGTGTGTATCTCTCTCAAAATGGATATTGTGGAAGATGTTGTTATTGTTGGGGCAGGGATAGCGGGGCTTGCAACTGCATTAGGACTACACAGGTTTGCTACAATTTATTATTCCTTTTGAAACCATGGGCATGGTAAAAAAATGTCATGAGTACTACTACTACAACAGAGACAAAGATTTCAACATGGTTTCATAATATGATTTTAGACTCTGTCCAGCCAAAGTTGAAACCTTTTATGTAGGGCCCAATATGTCAGTTTTGATGGCACATCTCCATCTCTTTTGACTCAGGAGATTTTTTTTTTTTTTTGAAAAATGTTGAAAATATTTATTGCTTTGATTGCTTTGGGTGTTTTTGATGTATATAAATGCCAAAATAGAATAAAACAAGATTGGCATTTCCGGAGCATTTTATATTTTGTGGTGAATCTAGAGGAGATTTGTCTTTGTCATGGCCTGAAATGTGTTCTTGTTGGGTAAAATACCAATTGATTTTGGCCAAATCTTAAATCATGAATTGTAGACAGAGAAAAAAAAATGAGACTTTTACTATGACTCTCTCAAACTCGGTTTTTATGGGCTAATGACAAAAAACTTAAAAATAACAGTAGAATATCAAGACCACAATCTTTTCTTTTTCTCTCTGTGTTTTTTTTTTTTACACTCTTACCTTATCCCTGACCAACAATACCTTGAATCATGATAGCATTGGTGGCGAACTTATGATATTAAAGGTAATAAATTTTGTTGCTTTCTTGGTCAACCCACCCACTCCACAAAACAGAATGAGCATTTTTTATAACCCACCCACTCCACAAAAATGATTGAGCATTTTTTATAGGCACTTATGTGAAGTGTGTGAGTGTGGTGTGAGAGTTGTACCAAAGGGCGAAAAATAAAAAAACAAAGGATAAGATCCCATCTCCATCTCATGTCCAACACCATATTAACAGTAGGCCCTTCTGTGCCAATGCCAAATTCCATGACAACGAGGACATCCAACAGGGTCTCTTTCAATTCCATCATATAAATATATATATATATATATATATATATATATGGGTAAAATTCAAGTGAGGGATTCCTTCATCATAGGGTGAGGGACACTCCCATTTTTTGGGATATTTTAAGTATAAAAGCACTTTTGTACTTTTTTTTGGGAAGATTCTCTTTTGTACGGTTTCCAACCCTATGGGTTGAACTAATCCCTTCAGGCTCAGAAGAGGGAAGTCAGGTAAACCCTCCAGGCTCATAGGGAAGTCAGGTAAACTCCCATTTAGCCCCAGTGTGGTAGTAAAGTTTCCCCTTTAGCCCCAGTGTGGTAGTGAAGTTTCGAACCTACAATCTCTGGGTGCAAACTGTGGTCCTAGGCCAACTCAGCTACCCCTTGAGGGGTTAATTCCATCATATATATATATATATATATATATATATATGCTTATACAATGAAATAAACATCTTTCATTTTAATTCTTCACACTCTGTTCTCATTACAACTTCAAGCAGGAAAAGTAGGAAAGAATGAAGGAAAGGACTCTGAAATCATCTGATTTTAACCTACAACAAGGTTTGATATAAGACATAGAAAGCCAAGTTTTCTAAAGATTATATAAAATATATAAAACCAAGTTTTCTAATGATTGTATAAAGCCTATATTCCTCGAATGTCATCCGCACCAAGCATCACCTTCCTCTGATCAGCAGTAATACTGGATTAAGGCACTAAACTGACATTTTAAGTTTTTTTATCATTAGCTTATGGAAACCATGTTTTAGAGGAACTAATCCGTAAAATCCCTGAAAACAAATAGAAATATAAGATATGATTTAAAACATTGCCTACTTTGAAGTATCATGAAAGGTTGGAATCACCCATCTCTCATTTGTTATTAGAAACTGGATCTGTTGACAAATAGCAATGACCTTTGCTCCTAATTCATGTCTGTTGTTTTTTATTTTTATTTTTTTTCAAGGATTGGATTGAGAAGCCTGGTTTTGGAATCTTCAGAGAGCTTGAGGCTTACTGGGTTTGCATTTACAATATGGACAAATGCTTGGAAGGCATTGGATGCTCTGGGCATTGGCGATTACCTGAGGCAACAACATGTCGAACTCCATAGGTAAGCAAACAATGATATAGCAACTTGTACATGTTACAAAAAATATAACTCAATTACCAGTAGCTAATTAATATTTTACTCTGGGTGGCAATGAGTTGGGTCGGGTCGGGTCCAGTTGAGCACTGCGGTTAACATTTATATGCTCGACCCACACCTAACCAATTATTAATAAGGTTGGAGTTTTCAATCCGGAATCTTAATTAGCAAGTGAGGTTTGGGTTAGGTTTGTTGGTCACAGTGTGATTAGTCCAGTTTGGATTGGGTTGATGGGTCAAGTAGCAAAAAATATATGCAACCCAAATCCAACCCATTTGTCAATCAGGTCTAAAATGTCAATCCAAACCCTGAACTGCAGGATAGTTCCAAGTCAAGTCTGAAATTGCCATCCCGAGTATTTATGACAAAAACTACTTTGCTGATTTCTATTTTTGCAGGCTGGTTGCTGCTTCTGCAATAACTGGAGTTACCACAGCACAGATGTCTCTTATACAACAGGGGAAATGGTGAGTACATAATATGGATGAGGTAATTTGAAATTAGTAAGTTACAGTAAGAGCCCATTTGAATGTGGAGATAACAGGAGGAGAAAATAAGCAGAGTCACGTGTTGGTTCGGGTGAGGTTTGAGCAATATAGGTAATATGTATGAGCTTAACCCAAACCTCACCAATCTATTAATTAGGTAGAAAATGTGAACACAACTTAGAAAGTTGAAAGGGTCAACCGAAACCCTAATCAACAAATTAGTTTTTGGTTGGCCTGACAGGTCAAATAACAAGAACTGGCTCACACGAACTCAACTCATTTATTAATTGGGTTAGAATCGTCAATATGAACCTGACCTAATTTAAATCCCGAATTACTGGGTCAGTCAAGAATTGTCACTCCTAGTTTAGATCATAGTTACCAAACCCTCCATATGAATGTATGGATGTAAATGGATTGAGTCGAGTTGAGCACCGTAGGTAACATGTGTCGGCTTAACTTGAACCTGACCCATATATTAATCAAATTGAAAAGGTCAACTTGAACCAATATGAAAGCTACAAGGGTAAATCCGTAACCAGCTGAACTACAGCAACGCGAGGACAAGTACACTTTAAGTTGATAATTTAGTCTTAAAAAATTATGAAACCAAACGGATCCCTAAGTTGAGCCCATACATTCTACCAACATCGGTGAATCCGACTCCTACCCAACCCAACCCGACTCACTGTCACCCCCTGGTACAAATGTCAATGCAAGCATCTCACATACCTTGTTGAATCATTCCTCACGTTTGAATCCCAATCATAACTTTGTTCTTGGGTGTTTGAAATTGGTATACAATACAGTGGAAAATATGAAACCCGGTGTGTGACGAGAAATAATTTGCTGCAAGCCCTGGAGAAGGAGCTGCCACAAGGTACCATCAGATTTGGATCTAAGGTCGTTTCAGTTGAGCAAAAAAAGAACTTAATTCTTGTGCACATGGCAGATGATTCCATCCTCAAAACTAAGGTTACAAGTTCTACTCTCACTTGGGGTGTTTGAATTTTCGTATCATTTACATATGAAAGTAGTGTGGTCTCATTGATTAATACTAACAGAAATATTACTAAATTTCATAGCATTCTCATTTTTATATGTTCAGGTGTTAGTAGGATGTGATGGAGTGAATTCAGTGGTTGCGAAGTGGTTGGGTCTCCAGAAACCAGCCTTCACAGGACGTTCTGCATTCAGAGGCATCGCGGAGTTCCCTGATGGCCATGGTTACAAGCCTGAGTTCTTGCAGTACGTCGGAAAGGGTTTCCGTTCAGGTTTCTTGCCTTGCAATGATAAGACCATCTACTGGTTCTTCACTTACGCTTCTTCCCAGTGTAAACCTTTTCACTCCTTGGTTGCATTCTTGGCATCTTGGTTTTACTCACAATTGTGTATTTTATGTTTAGCATGCAAACAAGTACTGTTCAGATGAGAACTGGCCTAAAACTTCAAGTTTCAGAAACATCTATGGGATTCACTTGTATGCATGTCAATCAAATGAGTAGGGTGGGATTGAAAGGTCTTAATGTAGATTAAGAGTAAAACATCAACTTGATCTAATGATTCTAATCATTTATTTAGAGCAAGGCCTAACAACCTTTTTTTTTTCTTTTATCTTTTGACCAAATACTAATTTTCATTTTGCGTCTTTTGATCGTGGATCCTAATTAACTTGATCCTTTTCCCTTCTTCGGCCCCCTATCTTCATTTTCTCCCTCTACATCATCCTTTTAATGAAGACATCCGATCAGCCTGACTTCCCCAAATGCCTAACACTGGTCTTTCTTTCTGGGTCGTTAGATTTGTCAAGATGTGCTTTTGGGAAAAATTAATTCTTGGGTCCTCTAAATAGATGGTTAGTGTTATCAGCTCATGCTGATCACTATGTTTGAATGAAGATACAAAGGAATCGAATACATGGGAATTCATGGTGAGATGAATTCAATCAAAGGATTATTAAAGAGGTTTTTAAAGTGGTGAGAGATGAAGGATATGAGGTGATGTAGATTGAATCTTCACTTTCCTATCTATTGAATTACTGGGGTGGTGGCTGGATATTCATTCTCCATCACCTTTTTACTCTAAATCCCTAGAAGAGAAGATTATTTGATGCTCATTTTTAACCACTTACTATGTGAATCCTATGTATCTAATGCATACAAACAGGGCTGAGACCTTCCAACTCAACCTGCGCACTCGGCTCGCATGAATTTAAAATGTTTCTCAAATTTAATATTTGAGGATGATTCTCATTTGAACGTGTGTAAAGGAAAATTATGCATACATAATCACTAAATTTCAGGGCCCAAAATAGATAGTTCAAGATGGATAATATCAAGCTGTTAAATGGGCTTGCAACTTTTACAACATTTGAAGCAGTTGGGCGCATGTTTTGTTTCTCTAAACTTTTTTTTTTTTTTATCTTATCTAATAGCCAAAGATATCGAAGATGATCCAGCTAAGATGAAGCAGTTTGTGCTCAACAAGTTCCAAAAGGTGCCTAAAGAAGTAATCGATGCACTTGAAAAGACAGAGGTAGGAGCTTTCGTCTCTGCTCCATTGAGATTCAGATTTCCATGGAATGTGCTATGGGGAGATATCTGCAAAGGGGGTGTTTGTGTGGCTGGAGATGCACTTCATCCCATGACACCGGACCTTGGCCAAGGTGGCTGCTCTGCATTGGAAGATGGGGTGACTCTAGCTAGGTGCCTTGGAGAAGCTTTGTTGGGAAAACACAAAGAAGGTGAAGAAGAGTGTGCCATGATCAAGAGGGGGTTGGAGAAGTATGCAAAGGAGAGGAGATGGAGGGGTTTTGAACTCATTGCTACTGCTTATGTGTTGGGTTATATGCAACAGAGTGAAGGGGTGGTGATGAACTTCTTGAGGGATAAATGCTTCTCTGGATTAATGGCTGGGATGTATCTGAAGAGGGCTGATTTTGATTGTGGCAAACTCTACAGCCCTTGATGGTGTGCTGATCATCACAAATTATGATAGTAGTATTGTGTATGTATCTCATTATGTGATGATCACCTTTTGTGGAGCCCACCTAGGATAGTGCCTAGGAGTGGGGATGTGTAGGGGACATATGGATAGGGGTTGGTTATGGCTGATGTTTTAGCCAAGCGAGGGTTGGAGAGAAGCTATCTTTGATGTTGGGTGGGGTACCATGCTCTTTTACCCTTTAGTTTGATTTTCTTTTCTCTTTCTTTTCTTGTGTTCTTGACTTATTGTTGTTTGTCCTTTTGTATTCTCTCCTTCTCTTAACAAAAGTTTCAGTTACCAATAAAAAAAAAATATGGATAGGGGTTGGGTGAAGTTCACTCTCACCTAATCATTCGAGGACTTAGATAAGCCATTGAATACTTCAATGGTGTGTGTACTCCTAATTATATATTGCCTAAATTACAACTTTATGGTTTGTTTCTTTGTAAGAATTTCTGACAGGAACTCAGGCTGTTTGTGAATTCCTAAATTCAAGTTAGAAATTCTATGTTCACTTGCTTGCATTCCGAGCATTTGAGGCAAGTAGCATTTTGAAATTCCAAAAAAGTAGAATTCCCAAATGCTAGCCCTGACTCCAGTATTTACAAATCCAAGCATTCCGAGAGGCTTGTTGGAACTCCGGCTCTCCCCTAACGATCGATTTTCATCTTCTCCTCTATTCCACTGTAACAAAATCAAGTCCGATCATCTTCTTCCTCCACCGTCCTTTCATATGTTTGCTTGTTTTTCTCTTTTTTCTTTCTATTTTGCTGCATGTATTTTTTTTCAAGAGGGTTTTAATGGAATGGGAAGAAGAAGGGTTTTGGGGGTCTTAATGGAACGGAATCAGTGGGTTTCTAAGATGTACAAATTGTGGGTTCTCTGAGATCTAAACCGGATGGTAAGAGACAAGGGCTATTTGGTTGGATGGCTGGGTTGATTTATGCATTGTGTTGGCTGAGAAATGAAGAAGATGCGGCTGGGATTTGATGGTTGTAGGATGGGTGTTAGGATGGCTTGATGATTGCAAGTTGCAGAAATTTGGAATGAGGGTTGGGCTTATCTAGTTTGTTGCCAATCGTGTATTGGATGTGTTGCAGGGCGGCAAATGTTCTTGGGTGGTGTGGGCTCAAGTGATATATGGGTTGGATAGTCAAGTGGGTTTTGTGGGTTTCAAGGAAGATGGTCAGACTTGGCTAGTGTGATGGTGTTTAGCTTGATGTGGGTGATGAAGATGAATGAGAGTTTTCATGTTTAGATGGTTTTTTTTAGGTGTTGAGGTAGGTTGTGCAACAGATAAGTGATGTGCAAACATCTAAAATTTCACTAAGAAATTCAAATAGATATGAAATAGGAGATTTGTGCGGTTCAGATCTCCTGAAATTCTTAGGGAGGAATTTTGGCCTTAAAAAAACAAAAAATTCAGGAATGTCGGAATTTAGTAGCATTTTAGAATTTCAGCATTTCAAATTCTACAAATTCGACATTAATTCTAAAAATTCCTGCAAAGAAAAGCCCCTCAGGATGATAGAACGGGCTCAATTTCAATCTCTCTTTTTTCTAATTGCAAATGAAGAACTTGGATAGTGGTTTTGCTGCTTTTATCTAATCTATTTGGCTAAACCAATGTACCCCAAAGTCGGGTGCTTGTCTTTTCCTTTAATGGTGCTATATATACTTGCGTCTCGTGTATGCAAAGTTTATGCTGACTTGAAAGGTTGAGAAGCTTGCAAAGTTTATCTATTTCTATATTGTATGAATGTTTAATTTTCAATCTATTGATGTTTAATTAACGATGTATAAAAATTGCCCATGCTAAGCATGGTTATGTTGCTAGTCTTTTATGACTTGAGGTCAAATGTGGTTGAAGATTTGGAGTCTGAATAATCCGTCGGCTTTGTATCATATGGATAGTAGGCACAGGTCGTTATTCATTGCACACAATGACCGTGTGTGGATCACTCACGGCTTACCATGTCAATCGAAATGCAGATGTGGCAAGCTGTGAGTGGTACACTCAAAATCACCGTGAAACAAAACCGATAGAGTATCCGGACTCGAAGATTTGGGCTCACTTGCTTCATTTATCCTTTCCTCCAATATTTTAGAAAGTGTTCCACTCTTGGATCTTCCTTGAAAGATCCCCAATTGTCAGCTTCATTGCATAAGAAGTCATTGGGCATGCCAATATTCTATGGGCTGTGGGTCCCATGTTCTATGCTTGTAGAATTAGGTAATGGGGTGTGGACATGGGCAAATGCCTTGTTATGACTTAAATGTGTTTTGATTATATTATCTAAATGGACATTTAAGCGACTGATTTGAGTCTCTATTAATTTCAAAATATTTGTTTTCCATTTTGAGACCCATCTTAAGCTCATCTTGACTATCCAATGTTAGATTTGAGCTTCTTTTCTTGATTGGGCTCTGATTGAGCTGGGTCAAAGGGTCATTTGATTAATCAAATCGACCTAAATAATTAAGGCCCTAACCAATTACATTATCTATGAAATCTAGACCATCTGCTCCTACGGCCATGCGTATTCCAGGAAAATGAACGATGTTTCTATCACTGCTTTTGCTATTTCCTCCGTTGTGACATAATGGGCCATGGTTTTAAGATAAATGGTTTTATCTCATGTGACTCATATTGAAATCTTCTTTGTATATATTCTCTTTTAAGTTTCATCCTTTCCCCTTACGTCACCTCTTTCTCCTTGTGCATGCCTCCTTCTTACTTGAGTGGGCTACCTTTCCGTGTGTATACGAGCTCTTTCTTGGGTCCTAACCCCCTTGGCTGGGGTACGTACCAAAAAAAAAAAAAGTTTCATCTTTCATGAAATTTCAATATATTTTAAATTTTATCACCGGGGCAAAACTCTCTAAACTAAAATACTCTTTTTGTTACAACAATCTCATCATAAATGTAAAGGAAAAAAAAAAAATAGAATGCACCGAAAGCATGAGACATGAAAATCATATTCACATATGTAAGTTTCGCTTATGTAAATTTAATCTATGCTAAACATATTCAATATTTGTTGCAAAAACTATTTCTATTTACACACAATTTTTATACACAATTTGTACTGTGATGTTTTCTTTAACTAGCTGTGTAAGTATACAGAAATTAAGAAATCAATATATGAGAGTGGGAAGATGAAGAAGAAGAGAGGGTCTCTCTCAATTATGTATGATTTAGTAGGCACCAGGACCCCAAAAACTTTTCAGAAAGGAAGTAGCTCCTCAAATAGACTGAATGGTTCGGATTATGAATTGGTAGTCAAAAGAGTGTAGAATGATCAGAAAAATGGATTAGGCTATTTTTCACATGATCTGAAAATTTCTAAGAATAAATATGACACTCCACGTCTTTGGGTTTTTATCGGTTCTATCAAAATGATGAACGGTCTGGATCATGAATTGGAGCCCATAGTAGTGAAGAGAAATTAGAAATGAAAAAAAAAAATTAGAAAAATAAGATAATGCTATTTTCTTGCATTTCACCTTTTTCAAATTCAGTGAGGATCTAAGATATGAAATTTCACAAGTTGGAGCTTATAATTATATGATAATGTTGGATGTTTCAGATAATGAATTGGGGGACCATAACAGTACATGTGAATTAGAAAAAAAGGGTTTATTTTGTTTTTGCGTTTTCCTCATATTTCTCAAAACCGTGAGGAGTTAAGATATGAGACTTTTTCCCTTTCTAGTTAACGAATTCTACGGGAACTTCCAACGGTTCGGACCAATAACTGGAGGTATAAAAAAGTGCAAAAAAGAAAGAAAGAAAGATAGATAGATAGATAGATGAAAAAGATATAAGAAAAAAAATGAGATTAGCTATTTGAGAAAGGACATTTAATATTCTTATTATTGGCAGCTATATAAGAATTTTCTTGAGTGACGCTAACATTTCTTCGATCAGATCCTTTCACATCATCACATTTATAGAGTGCATCTTAAATTTCACTTCAATTGGTATAATATATATTGTTTAATATAATGGATCATTGCATTTTTCATATGATCAATCTAATGTTTTATATCGCTTAGGTTGAATTAAAACTCGAGTCAAACTGTTATATGAGTGAACATATGTCATGCCAGGAGTCCAGTTCATGGAAAGATAGGTTCAGCCACTCCACTTGTAACCTAGAAGTGAGGCTTTCCCCTATCCACATATGTATCCAAGGAGCGTGGATGGCATAACTGTGTGGGTATGTATGTGGGAGAGAAGGCAAAAAAAAAAATTAAAAAAAAAAAAAGATAGACCACGCCTATAAAATATCATAAATTAGCTGATGTAAAACTCAACCAGTTTATTGTTGGTTCAAACCCGAATAAATGAGAAGGGTTGCATAAGTTGAAAGCGAGAGTTAAAACTTTTGTCACATTTGGGACATGAATTTTGACACTTTGTTGGGAGAGAATAGACTTCAAATGATATAACAAAATTCATATTACTAAATACGTTAAGACTTTGATAACCATGATGATAATATTCTGTCACAAAAGCATCTTTCCTCAATAATGTTGACAACGACGACAAGGCTTGTAATAGTATAAAATAGGATTTTAGAGACTGCTGAAACATTGAGATATTGTTCTTAATTCTTATGTGGGTCCAGTACACAAGTGTTTCTTTCCAACTTTCCTTCTCATTTCTGCTCCTGTAAAGATGAGTTCTTTTGCATTCAAAGAAGGACACCGGAAAAGTAAAAGGAAACGTATCATTTCATCAGCAATGAGCTCACTGCTTATTAATCAGTTAGTGGCGGCTTCTCCTCCTTTTTATTGCCCTCCTCTCTCTTTCTCTCTTTCGGAAAACACAGAGCCAAGAAAATGGAAACGGTGGAAGACATAGTTATTGTTGGGGCAGGGATAGCAGGACTTGCCACTGCATTAGGACTTCACAGGTATGATATAATTTATTATTCTTTTGTAAAAAGCATGAATCATGTCATGGTACAGCAGAGACAGAGATTTCAACATGGTTTTAAAATATTAGTTTAGATACTAGCAAAGCTGAAACCTTTACATATTGGCCGTGTTGTGATCTAGGGCCTATGAGAAGAGATTAATCACGCACAAGAGAATACAGAGATTTACATGGTTCGGCTTTTGGCCTACGTCCACGGGAAAGACGGGAGAATTCACTATACAAGAAGAGGTGTACATTATAGAGACTCTTAGTCTTTATTTATAATATCAGCCTCAAAACTCTGTTACACTCAAATATTACTTCTTAATCACAGTAGACCATGACAGGCCTGCTTTTAGTCACAGTATAAGTTGGGCAATCCAGGGCCCGATTAACCAAGATTTATTAACTTTTATTGAGCCATACAAACTAACAGGCCCTGTGTCAATTTGATTGGATGTGTTTATCCGTTTTGATTGTTTTCGTAGCCTTCTATTTTAGAAGAAAAAAAGTTGAAAGATGTTGAGAAAGTTTTTTTTTTTTCATTGCTTTTAGGGTGTTTTATATGTATATAAAATCATAAAAAAATAGAAGATTAAGATAGTGAGATTGGCATTACCATACATTTTACATTTTGGACTGAAGCTAAAAGAAATATTCATGTCATGGCCTAACATGTGTTCATGCTGGGTAATACCAATTGATTCATGTCATGGCCTAAAATGTGTTCATGCTGGGAGATATGGTACGATACGTTGACTATTTTGAAATATCGTGATAGATTAGAATCAATCATCTCCAGTGTGGTACCTTCTTTCTTCTTTTTTTTTTTTTGTTATTTATTAAAACTGGAGTTGTTTACAAATAGCATTCCCGTTTGCTCTTGATTCATGTTTTTGTAGGATTGGATTGAGAAGCCTGGTTTTGGAATCTTCAGAGAGCTTGAGGGTTACTGGGTATGCATTTACAACATGGACAAATGCCTGGAAGGCATTGGATGCTCTGGGCATTGGTGATTATCTCAGGCAACAACATGACCAGCTTCAAAGGTATGCAAACAGTGGCTTAGCAGCCTTGTAGATGTTATTAAGATCCTATCCAATAACCATTAACTACTTGTAATTGGGGTGGCAGTGTGTCGGGTCGTGTTGGGTTCAGCATTGGAAGCAACATTTATAGGCTCAACCCAAACAGGACCAATTACTAATCGGGTTGAAAATCTCAATCCAGACACTTAATTAACAAGTCAGGTTTGGGTCTGGTTGGTTGGTCATAGTATTATATTAGTCTGGTTCACATTGGGCTGGTGGGTCAAGTAACAGAAACATATTAAACCGAAGCCCGATCCATTTGTTAATCGGGGTTTAAAAAATTAAAAATGTCAACCTAAACCCGGAATTAACGGATCAATTTCACGTTGGTTTGGCAGATGAGGACTGGGTATGCAATCCCTAGTATTTCTGACCAAAAATAACTAGAAGTTAAGATTGATTTTTGCAGGTTGGTTTCTGTCTCTTCAGTCACTGGAGTCACCACAGCTCAGATGTCATTTATGGAACAGGGGAAATGGTGAGTACATGATATGGATGAGGTAACTAGAAATTAGTAAGTTACAGTAAAGGCCCACCATTTCTTTATTAGACCATTCAAGTGTTAAATGTGTTGGGAAGTCTCACATCCGACATCACCTAAGTAATAGACTTGACATGTCTCAATATACCTGTATGAGCCTTTCACCTGTCAGTTTAAGCTTTTGAATTGGTAACAGGCCTTTTCCATGAAATCTGTTGGACTTGCACGTGAGGAGGAGTGTTGGAAAGTCCCACATCCCACATCTTACAAAATGCATCACACCTATCTTGTAGGATCATTTCTCATGTTTAAATTCCAATCATATTTTTATTCTTGGGTTTTTGAAATTGTGGACAATACAGTGGAAACCATGAAGTCAGGTGTGTGAGGAGGAACATTTTGCTTGAAACCTTAGTGAAGGAGCTACCACAAGGTACCATCAGATTTGGATCAAAGGTTGTTTCACTTGAGCAAACAAAGAACTTAGTTCACGTGCACTTGGCAGATGGCTCCATCCTTAAAACTAAGGTTACTATACTACTCTTATTTTGGGGTGTTTAATATCATGTCATTTACATTGGAAAGTTGAGAAGCCCGAATAGTAGTAGGGTGAAGGATGAAGAGTGCAGGAGAGGGGATGAGGAAAAACAAAACAGAGAGAGAAAGAGAGAGAGAGAGAGAGAAAATATGGTAGTTAATCTTTCACTCTTGACTATGTCTCTTAGATCAATCTACTTTCTTATACAAACCATATGAAATTGACCAATGCCGCGTAAGCTTGTAGAGCGGTCTACTAATAGGCATAAACATCACTCAATTGATAGTATTGGTATTTGAAAATGTTCAGGTATTAGTAGGATGTGACGGAGTGAACTCGGTGGTCTCAAAATGGTTGGGTCTCAAGAAACCAGCCTTCACTGGACGTTCGGCGATAAGAGGCCTCGCAGAGTTCCCTGATGGCCATGGTTACAAGCCCGAGCTATTGCTGTACTTTGGAGATGGTTTTCGTGCTGGTTTCTTGCCTTGTAATGATAAGACCATTTATTGGTTTTTCACTTACTTGCCGTCTTCCCAGTGTAAACCTTTTCACTCCTTGGTTGCATTTTTGCATCTTTGTTCTTACTCATATTTTTTTATTGGGTGTTTGGTTTACATACAAGTGTTCAGACGAGAACTGATTTCAAACTCCAAGTTCAAACATTTTATGAGGTGCACTTGAATGCACGCCAACCACATGAGTAGGGTGGGCTAAGAGTAAAAGATCAGCTTGATCTAATGATCATAACCATCTTGTATGCCTAACAACTATGGCATTGCTTCTTGTTTCTGCCAAATACTGACTTCATTTTGCTTCTTATGATCGTCGAGCCTAGTTGACTCTCGACTCTTTTCCCTTCCCCTAACCCCTCACTTCATCTTTTTTTTTCCTTCCTCTGTATGCCTTTAATGAAGACAACCGATCTGACTTTCTCAAATGCCCACCACTGGACCTTCTCATTTCGTGGTCTTGATTTTTGGCTTCATTTCAAGCCTTGCGTTCGTTAGGGAAGAAACAAATGGACGAATGTACTTCAGGGACATTGAACCTTCAGATAATTAAAAAAATGGTTAGCATGATCAAGTCAATTTGAATTTTGACTCGCCTCTAATCCACATTATGACCTTCCAAGTTCCAACCTCAAACGGTCAACCTGCTCAAGTGGCTGGAATGCATTTAAAATGTCTCTCCAACTTAATGTTTGAGGCCTACTCTCATTTGTACCAAGTGTACAGAAAAACTATGCATGCATAACCACTAAATTTCAGGACCCAAAAAATTAATGATTATGATAATCAGATCAATTTTTTCTATGGGCTTGCCACATTTTTTTTAATGAAGCCAGTTCGTGGATGACTCTGATCTTTTCTCAGCATTTAGTTGAATGATTGAATTATAAAATACAAAAGTATATTTTGGGTGCATGGGCTGTTTCTCATAACTTTCTATTTTTTCTATATAATAGCCAAAGATACGGAAGATGATCCAGCTAAGATGAAGCAGTTTGTGTTGAGCAAGTTGCAAAATGTGCCTAAAGAAGTAATCAATGCACTTCAAAAGACAGAGGAAGAAGCCTTTTACTCTACTCCATTGAGATTCAGGTTTCCATGGAATGTGCTATGGGGAGATATCTGCAAGGGGGGTGTTTGTGTGGCTGGAGATGCACTTCATCCCATGACACCAGACCTTGGCCAAGGTGGCTGCTCTGCATTGGAAGATGGGGTAACTCTAGCTAGGTGCCTTGGAGAAGCTTTGTTGGGAAAACACAAAGAAGGTGAAGATGAGTATGTCATGATCAAGAGGGGGCTGGAGAAGTATGCAAAGGAGAGGAGATGGAGGGGTTTTGAACTCATTGCTACTGCTTATGTGTTGGGTTTTATGCAACAAAGTGATGGGGTGGTGATGAACTTCTTGAGGGATAAATGCTTCTCTGGTTTAATGGCTGGGATGTATCTGAAGAGGGCTGATTTTGATTGTGGTAAACTCTACAGTCCTTGATGGTGTGCTGATCATCACAAATGATGACAGTAGTGTTATGAATGCATCACATTGTTATTGTGATCGATGACTTTCAGTGGAGCCCACCTGGGCCAGTGCCAAAAATAAGAGTGGGGATCATATGGCTAAGGGTTGGGTGAATTTCACTCCCACCTAATCATCCAAAGACTTAGTGATGGGCCATTGAAACATTCAATGGTCTATGTAATATGGAATCAGAATCAACTAAATCACGACCGTAGGATGATTGGATGGGGTTCAATTTCACGATCCCTTCATGCATGTGGTGCCCCACAGACTGTCGCGCTGACTATCTTGCATTGGAACTTACTGAACTGGGCTCCACGTAACTCATCACATCACTGTGTCATCTCAGTAGATCAAGACTCTGAGAATTCTGTTTGATTTTGTGAGTTCTTGCTTGGTATATTTATCCACCTGGAATTTTTTTATGATTCTTCATGAATCTCATTCCTTTTAGTTAAATGAACTTGGGAATCCATATCCTCTTCATCGTTTTATTGAAAAGAAATTGAAAAAAACAGGACATATATGGAAAGTTTGAAAGGCTCTCTGGCCCCCACCAGATGCCAAAAGTCAAATCATATGGACATTGCTATCTGTTCAATCCAAATGCAATCACAGGAATTGATCAAACTAGAAAGTCTCCTCAACCCATTTGAAGGTGACTAGTCATTCTAAGGTCTTAATAGAATTAGATGACTAGCAATGTAGGCTTGATTATAGATAATCTAGTAATTCCATTTCATTTGGTGGGCCACTTGTCCCCACAAAGCTACCATACCATGTGTTCTATTTGTCAACCCGAGTATAAACCTATGCAATGTCGATTGAAAGCTATGTAGAAGATCCAACACAAGTAAGTCATGTAGACCTTAAAGATGTCTATAGTAGGGGTTGCAACTCCTAACCCAAAAACTATAAATCAATCCCGGCTGCAGCGCTGATGGTGAGGAAATTGAGAGTGTGTATGTAAGTAATCATTTAAAAAAAAAAAAAAAGAAGAAGTAAACTCCTAGCTTGACATGGCAATCCTAGCCATCCACATTCTGACTAGTAAAGAAAGACTACTAAATAAAAATCATTATTATTAGAACTCTATAACTGAACTCAAAAGAAAGAACAAAATTAGAAAGTTTTAGAGAATCTTCTATTTTTACGCGAGTAACTGCAGGTGGAGTGTAGCCATTATTTCATCTTTTTTTTTTTTTTTTTTCTAATTGCAATAGAAGAAGTTGGATACTTCATTTTCAATGCATTGATGCTTAATCTATAATGTATAGAAAATGCCATTTCTAAGCATGGGTCAGGGTGCTACTTGCTAGTCTTTTATGACTTGAGGTCCAATGTGGATGAAGAGTTTGTTTCACTTGCTTCTTTTATCCTTGACTCCTATATTCTAGAAAGCTTTCCAAGCTTGGATCTTCCTTGAAAATTTTCCAATTATTCTCTTTCTTGCATAAGAAGTCAATGGGCATACCACATTGTATGGGTTAAAGGTCCCATGTTCTATGCTTATAGAACTAGGTAATGGGGTGTGTGCATGGGCCAGCTCTCTACGTCCATCATTCGCCTATGTATGACTTAATTGTATTTGATACATTATCTAAATGGACTTTTAAGGGATTGTGAGTCTCCATGTATTCCAGCATATTTGTTTTCCAATTTGAGACCCATCTTAAGCCCATCTAGACTATCCACTGTTAGATAATTTGAACTTCTTTTCTTGATTAGGCCTTGATTGATTAAGATGGATCAAAAGGCGATTTAATATGATAGAATGATTGAATGGGACCCAGCATGGTAAATAGATAAGGCCCACCCGATCTTCAAATCCCCACTAGTCTAGCCCCAGGTGGGCCCCACAGCCTAGTGCGCGTGCGGCGCACCTGATAAGGCCTCTATAAAATTTATATATGCTACACATAAAACAATATTTGCTGCGAGCACCATCTTCATACAATTTTTATACACAATTCGTATTATGATGTTTTCTTTAACTAGAAGTGTAAGTATATAAATTTAAATCTTAATATGTAAGAGGGTCTCTCTCAATAATGTATGATTTAGCAGCTCCAGGACCTCAAAAAAGTTGCAGAAAAAGAAATAGCTTCTCAAATAGATTGACTAGTTGAATCATGAATTGGGGGTCACAAGAGTGTAGAATGTTCAGAAAAATGGGATTAGACTATTTTTCGTTTTTCATATTTCTCAAAATTCATGGTGACAAAAATATGAAACTTCACCGGTTGTGGGACCCATAGTAGTGAATATAAATCAAAATGAAGAAAAATCAGAAAAATAAGATAAGGGCGTGTTTTTTTTTTTTTTTTTTTTTAATTCATTTCATGTTTCTCAAAATCAGTGAGTAACGAAGATATGAAAGATCACAACTTGGAGTTTATAAGTTATGTGATAATGTTGAATGCATGTTTCAGCTAATGAATTCTGGGAACATAACTGTGCATGAGAATTAGAAAAAAGGGAGTATATTGCTTTGTGTTTTTCACATATTTTCAAACAGTAAGGATCTAAAATAATAGAATGTATACCTTCAAGTTTACTAATTCTATAAGAAACTTCAAACAGTTTGGGATCAAGAACTAGGGGTATAAAAAAGTGAAAAAAAAAAAAAAAGAAGAGAAAAATGAGATTAGCTATTTGAGAAAGTATATTTAATACCATATTAATGGCAGCTATATAAGGATTTTGCCTTACATTTCCTTGACCAGATCCATTCACACCACATGCCTACACATTTATAGAATGCATCTTAAATTTCACTTCTATCGGAGAGGCCAAAGGGGCTCGGAGGTGGCGTGAGTGTCAAACTTGGCTTTACCATTGGTCCCAACCCAGATAAAATAGAGATTCTACTTATAACCAAGCCCAAGTCAAGACTTTCTCAACTTTTTTTCCAATTTCCGCACCTCTAAAGTTGGCATATTTTGCATTCAAAGAAGAAAACTATAAAATTTAAAGGAACTCTATCACTTTATAATCAATTACTTCACTGCTTATCAACCAATTAGCTGCTTTCTCCTCCTCCTCCTTGGCCTTCTCTCTCCTCCCTTTCGATAAACACACAGGCAAACAAATGGAATATGTGGAAGATGTTGTTATTGTTGGGGCAGGGATAGCAGGACTTTCAATTGCATTAGGACTTCACAGGTATGCTACCATTTATTGTTCCTTTGAAACCATGGGGTATGGTGAAAATATGTCATGAATACAGCAGAGACAGATTTCAACATGCTTTTGAAATATGATTTTAAACACTGTACAGCCAAAGCTGAAACCTTTTTAGTTTAAGTATTGGCAGATATGTCAATTCTGATTGGACATCTCCAAGTTTTTTTCTTAATTCTTTTTATAGCCTTCTATTTTTGGAAAAAGAAATTAGAGAAAATTAGGAATTTTTTTTTTCATTGATATCTTTAAGGGCGCTGTAGATGTATTTAAATTACAAGATTGGCTTTTCCATTGCATTTTATGTTTTGTATTGAGGAATATGCATTTGTCATGGTCTAAAATGTTTTCATGTTGGGTAATACCAATTGATCTTCACCAAATTTTAAATATTGAATTTTACGCGTGAAAAAAGAATGAAATATCAGATATGATATGATACGCAGCCTACTTTGAGGTATAATGATAATTTTTTTTTTGGTAGAAAGTATAATGATAAGTTAGAATCACCCATATCCTATGTGGATCCTTTCTTCTTTTTTTTTTTTTTTTATATTAAAACTGGATTTGTTGACAATAGCAATGTCCTTTGCTCTTGATTCATGTTCTTGTTTTGTAGAATTGGATTGAGAGGCCTGGTTCTGGAATCTTCAGACAGATTGAGGGTCACTGGGTATGCAATTACAACATGGACAAATGCCTGGAAGGCATTGGATGCTCTGGGCATTGGTGATTACCTCAGGCAACAACATGCCCAGATTCAAGGGTATGAAAAGTATTAAGACCTGATCAAATTACCAGTAACTAACTAATATTTTACAGGGGGTGACAATGAGTTGGGTCAGGTCGGATTGAGCATTGAAGGTAACATTTATATGCTAACCACACTGAACCACTTAATTCATGGGGTATAAGTTTTCAATCCGGAACCTTAATTAAACAAGTCATGTTTAGGTTGGATTGATTGGGGACAGTGTGATTAGTCCAGTTTGGGTTGGTTTGGAGGGTCAAGTACGAAAAATGTATTCAACCCAAATCCAACCCATTGGTTAATGGGGTCAAAAGTGTCATGCCAAACCCTGAACTGCCGGATCCAATTCAGGTCGGGTTTGGAATTGCCATCCCTAGTATTTATAGTAAAAATTACTGGAAGTATGGAGTTTTATTTTTGCAGGATGGTTTCTGTCTCTTCAGTCACTGGAGTCACCACAGCCCGGATGTCATTTATGGAACAGGGGAAATGGTGAGTACATAATAAGGATGAGGTAACTAGAAATTAGTGAGTTACTGTAAAGCCTCACAATTTCTTTATTAGACCATTCAAATGTTAAATGCATCTCACCTTTCTTGTAGGATCATTTCTCATGTTTAAATTCCAATCATAATTTTGTTCTTGGGTTTTTGAACTTGGGGACAATACAGTGGAAACCATGAAGTCAGGTGTGTGAGAAGGAGCATTTTGCTTGAAACCTTAGAGAAGGATTTACCACATGGTACCATCAGATTTGTATCAAAGGTCGTTTCACTTGAGCAAACAAAGAACTTAATTCTTGTCCATTTGGCAGATGGTTCCATCCTTCAAACTAAGGTTATATATACTACTCTTATTGTGTGTTGTTTAATTTCATATTATTTACATAGGAATGTAGAAGAGCCTTAGAAAACCATCAATTTTTTTTAGATGTAGGGTATTTACTTTTGTAGGATGGAGTGCTGTTGTTTTTACAAGTAAAGGAAGAAAAATTTATGGTCTCTTCTATGTAATTTGGCAATTAGACCTTTCGCTCGACTCTGTCCTTTAGATCAATGCAACTCTTATATAAACTATAGCAAAATGCTAAATTCCCCCTAAGCTTGTAAAGCCAGTTCATAGTATTATCTTTTGAAAATGTTCAGGTGTTGGTAGGATGTGATGGAGTGAACTCGGTGGTGGCGAAATGGTTGGGTCTCCAGAAACCAGCCTTCACAGGACGCTCGGCAATAAGAGGCCTTGCAGAGTTCCCGGATGGCCATGGTTACAAGCCTGAGTTATTGCAGTACTCTGGAAAAGGCTTTCGTTCTGGTTTCTTGCCTTGCAATGATAAGACCATCTATTGGTTTCTCACTTACTCTCAGTCTTCCCAGTGTAAGCCTTTTCACTCCTTAGTTTCGATTGTTGCATCTTTGTTCTTACTCATAATTTTGTATTTATGTTTGGTCTGCATACGAGTGTTCAGATGAGAAAGTGGCCTTAAATTTCATGTTTCAGAAACATTTTATGGGGTGCACATGAATACATGCTAACCACATCAATAGTGTGAGATTGAAAGGTCTAAGGGTGGATGGAGAGTAAAAGATCAGCTTGATCTAATGATTCTAACCATCTATTTATAGACCTAACAACCATGGTACTACTTGTTTTGGGCCAAATCCTGAATTCATTTTGCTTCTTTTGATCGTCGAGCCTAATGGACTTGGCTCTTTTCCCTTCTTCGGGCCCCTCGCTTCATTTTATTTTCTTCCTCTATATCAACCCTTCAATGAAGACATCTGATCAGCCTGACTTTCTCCAATGCTCATCACTGGACTTTCTCCTTTCTAGGTCTGGATTTCTGGCGTTGTTTTCAAATTGCTGTGGTTGATGAGGAAGATGGAAATGAATGAATGTACTTTGGAAATTGAACTTTTGGGTCCTTTAAATAGATGACTAGATGATCATCTCAATCTCAATCTGACTATTGACTCAACCTCTATTCCACACTAAGACATTCCAACTCTAACTGGTGATATGGCTGGCATGCATTTAAAATGTTTCTCTAACTTAATATTTGAGGCTGATTCTTATTTGATCATGTGTAAAGAAAAATTATGCATACATATCCACTAAATTTTAAGTCCAAAATATGTAATTATGATAATCAGATCAAGCTGTTAATTGGGCTTGCAATTTAAATTAATAGAGCCTGGATGAATATTAACCTTCTTTTAGAAAAAAAAAAAAAAGGACTTTCTCAGCATTTTAGGTGAATGATTGAGTCAAAATAAACAAAAGTACGTGTTGGGTGAATGCGCTGTTTCTTTGAACTTTCTATTTTTTTCAAATAGACAAAGATATGGAAGATGATCCAGCTAAGATGAAGCAGTTTGTATTGAGCAAGTTGCAGAAGGTGCCTAAAGAAGTAATCAATGCACTTGAAAAGACAGAGTTGGGAGCTTTCATCTCTGCTCCTTTGAGATTCAGGGTTCCATGGAATGTGCTATGGGGAGATATCTGCAAGGGGGGTGTTTGTGTGGCTGGAGACGCACTTCATCCCATGACCCCAGACATTGGCCAAGGTGGGTGCTCTGCATTGGAAGATGGGGTGACTCTAGCTAGGTGCCTTGGAGAAGCTTTGATGGGGAAACCTAAAGAAGGTGAAGAAGAGTATGACATGATCAAGAGGGGGTTGAAGAAGTATGCAAAGGAGAGGAGATGGAGGGGCTTTGAACTCATTACTACTGCTTATGTGTTGGGTTTTATGCAACAGAGTGATGGGGTGGTGATGAACTTCTTGAGGGATAAATGCTTCTCTGGATTAATGGCTGGGATGTATCTGAAGAGGGCTGATTTTGATTGTGGCAAACTCTACAGTCCTTAATTGTGTGCTGATCATCACAAATTATGATAGTAGTATAATGTGACAGAGAATACAGATTAGGAATCTTACAACTGTTGGATATGTTTCGAATATTTTAATAAGTTTGGCTATTAATGAAAAGTTAATCTCATTGATATAGTGATTGGTGTGATTAGATTAGATTGAGAGATTATCTCTCAATTTCATGATTACATTGATTGATATTGTGATAGGATTTAGCTTTCTTGTTATCATCTCATTGTATTGTGCTCAACAAATATTATTTGTAATTCTCAATAAAGTAATATGATTGAGATGTAGTTTCTGAAAGTTTCCATCATGCACCTCATTATTATGTGATGACTTTTCATGGAGCCTAGGCCCACCCAGGCCAGTGCCTATTTATGATAGTGGGGAATGGGGATGTATGGGGATCATATATTGATAGGGTTGGGTGAAGTTTTAATATCACCTAATCACTCATGGACTATGAGATGGGCCATTGACAACCATAATGGTGCATGTAATTCTGATTTCAAATTGCCTAAATTACAGCCTTTGGATGATCGGATGGAATTCAATTTCACCATCCCTCTATTCATGTGATACTAATGTAAAGCACGGACTATCTTGCATCAGAACTTACTCAAATGGGCTCCAAACAAGTCATCACATCACATTAGTGTGTCATCTTACTAGAATGATCAAGAGTGTGGAAATTCTGCTTGATTTAGCGAGTCGTTGCTTCACTTGCTTGCTACATTTATCCACTTGGGAACTAAAATATCCTCTTCATCGTTTCATTGGAATGATAATATGGAAAGTTTGCAAGTCTTACAGGCCCATCTAGATACCAAAAATCAAATCCGGTGTACATTTTCAATCCAAACGCCATCCAAGGGAAGGTCAAACTAGAAAATCCCCCTTCAACACATTTATGGTTTAGTGGTATCTGCATCTCCGTTTCACACACTGGATTGATCGGCGATGGGATGCAAATGGATATCCAATTTTCTAATTATCCATAGGTTTTGACTCATAAAAAACTTGTGTTTTGGGTCTAGTTTCAGATCCATATACGTTCCGATCCATGGACCTAGCTAATGGATGTGCATTTTTAATAGATGGTTCTTGACTTTGTATAGGCTACTGTCAAAGGCTTCATGTAACAATCTAAATATTAGTTCTAAAGATGTTGAGATATATCAGTTGCGGAAGGTAGACTTGATACGGTGTTATTGAATTGAATGAAATCCTTTTTTTGAATTGAATGATATCTCTATTTTAAGAAAAAAAGATATAAAGATTAAAAAAAGTTGAAATTGGTTTTGGAACTATGTTCGGAAGTAGGAAAGCAAGTTCATAGTTAGAATCGGATCCAAAACCAAAACCACCTTTACAAAATGGTTCCAGTATTGGGTCTAGATGTCAACTATGGTTTCGGCTTGAAATCGACCCGTTTGCATCCCTGATTCTTTGGTGATGGATTATATGTAACATAGAAACTCCTATCTTGTCTGAATCCTTTAATCAATAGAAATCTCGAGTTAAAATGAGTGGAAATGTACAGTGGTGCACACCTATTGAAGCATGAACTATACAAAGTAAGCTTCCTCCGAGTATATGGGTATATCCTCAAAATTTATGCTGAAAAACATCATTAAGACAAGTTATACGTATTCATAATCACGTTTATTAATAAATAGTCAATCCAACAGTGGAATAAATTAGGGACTAGGGATTGAATTTGAATTCACGGTTGTGATCAGATCGGAGATTTGAGAAATTAGATTGAGTGGGCCACCAAAAAAGTCAAAAGTGATATCAGCAGATTTTTCAAATTAATTTCAAAGTCTCAGCCAGTTGTAAACTTTCCCGCGCACAATGGAAAGTTCGCGTACAACGGCTGTATGTTTCCGCGTCCAAAAGTGCATTTATATACCGTTGCTTCTCCTACACGCCTTACATTCTATTTCTCTGTCGCTGCTATCACTCTCTTGCTTCTTCTCACACTCTTCTCCAGTAGAATGCGATCGTTGGCTCTCTCTCTCTCGTTTTGATTTCATCTTCTCCAGTAGACTGTAGAATGCGATCGATGTCTCTCTCTCTCTCGTTTTGATGTCATCCAAAAGCTGGGATTCGTCCTTTTCAGATGCTGCTGTCAAAGCCCTTGCAGTATCTCTCGTGTTAGCCTTGATTCTCTGCTGCTAAAGGTAAGGAGATTGGGTTTTCCCCCACAAAACATTCTTCTGCCTTTCGATGTTTTGGGATAATGTCCGTATGTTTAAGAGAGATTGGGTTTTCCCCCACAAAACCTTCTTCTGCTTTTCGATGTTTTGGGATAATGTCTGTATGTATGTTTTCTATAATCTAGGGTTTTCTATAATTTTTCGTGCGCAGAGTGTGAATCTAAGGTTTTCTAGAATGTTTTGCGCACAGAGTGTGAATCTAGGGTTTTATAGAATGTTTTGTGCACAGAGTAGTGTGAATCTGGGGCTTTCTAGAATGTTTTGTGCACAGAGTGTGTTATACAATTCCAGTTAAAGATTGCCCCTCTGATTATGGAAATTGGGATTTTCGTGGGTTCATGTGGGATTGAATTAATGGCTATCTGTTTCACTGTGCGTTTGGGCAGTGTAGGAATTGAATATTATATTGGGTGGGATTCTTCTTCCTCCTTTGGAGATACATATACACGACATTGCCAATTTTGATTTGGGACAGTGAAACTGATAAAGTAAAAAGTCTTATCATATTCAAAGCCTTGGCCATCAAATCAGGGGTTGGCTTGAAGAGTTTTACAGGAGGATTCCAAACCACTCAAATTCTTGATAAGGGAATCTGCCATTGAAATTCTTCAAGTGCAAATTTTTGAAAGGCATTTTGGGATTTAAAAATTTTGAGTATTCTATGGGCCATTTTTTTTTTTTTTTTTTTAGCTATTTCACTTTTTAGCTGTTTTTTGCAAACAGGTGTGAGTATCAGAAGCTATGTGCGACCAGATTATCTCTACAACTTTTGAGAGCTTCAATCTTACATTAGGGTCTAGAGATTTTGAGAGCTTCAGTCTTACATTGGTGGCATTGTGATCAGGTTAGAGAACTTATTTTCTCCTTCATTTTTGCTGTTTCTTCTTCTTTATTTATTTATTATTCTATCTATTGACTATTTTGATTTCTTGTGACTGTTTATTTGATAGGTAGGTTTTATTTTAAATTTTTTCTGTTTAGCTTGTATTAGAAATTCTCAAGAGCTGAATTTTCTCTTGCGGGAGTCCCGCCATGCGTGAAACCTCATCTTTGCCTGCTCTGCATTGAAGGCAGCCCTAAGGTTTCATGCATGGCTCTTTGTGGATGCCTGCGGAAGAAAGCAGGAATATTAACTATACTTTATATTGCTCTCTTACATATATATATATATATATATATATATATATATATATATATAGATGAGAATTCTATATAATTCTTTGCCAGTGATGGTAGATATTGATGTTTAACTGTACCATTTTATTAATTACATTTTTATATTTTTGAATGAGAATTCTATATAACTCTTTGCAAGTGATGGTTGATGTTAATGTTTAATTGTACCCATTTTTCATATTTGGATGAGAATTCCATATAATTCTTTGCAAGTGATGGTTGATATTAATGGAAGGTGATATGGATTGGTTCCCCTCCTTAATGTCTACCTATTCAACATTTATCATACTGTCCTATAATTAATTTTTTTCTTTTATCTTTTTTAGTTTTCATGACATATTTGGTGCCTTGAACACGCTAATGTATAAATTTTAGACTTGATTGGTCGTTACTAAGTACTATCCTGGTAGAATCCCAAGTTGCCCCCTGCAATTGTTTATTCTTATAATTCTTTAAATAACAACCCTTGATGACCATTAATTCCCGAGTGAACTATCATTAAAAAAAAAAAAAAAAAATGAATTCCTGAGTCAACTAAATAACTCATCATGACATACATTCGACATACGGGAAAAAAAAAAGGTCTAACCAATGATGCCATAGATTATTTTAATCTAAAACAACTTTAGTTAACCAACAACCTTCTCACGACTATCAACCACAACCACAATGATTTATTGCAACTTTTCATAGACATCTATTTAACAACCCTTGATGACCAGAATTTATAGGGACAACAGAAATAACTCATGACCACTTACATCCAAAACGCGAAAAAATCCCATTGTCACTCATTCCTTAGAATTTATATTCTCAACCAACAACTGTTGGTCAAATACTTTCATGATTAAGCAAATGGAAACCATCATTGATCACTTATCACAAATCATAAACAAAGTTTGAAGACTATGATCGATCATTCAGTCTTTTCGCCACAATTATAGGCGACAAAACCATACATCTTTGCCAATCAAGGGGTATCAAACCAGCTAAGGTTGCCATTTTTTTTTTTTTTTTTTTAAGTTTTAATCCATGATGACATATGCTGAGTTGTATTGGCTTTGTGATATTCCAATTTTACAAAACTCTTGCCGCGTGGAATTTCAACTTGTATTTGAAATAAAAGGTTTTGTTTTTTTGAAAGATCAGCTTTTTTTGAAATATAATATTTTTTTTGAAAGATCATCTTTTTTTTTTTTTTGAACAATCACCTGTTTTTTGGAAAGATTTTTTGGAAAGATCAGTATTTTTTTTTTTTTTTTTGAAATATATGCTTGTTTTTGAAATTTTTTTTTGAAATATAAGCATTTTTGTGAAAGATAAGGTTTTTTTTTAAACATAAGTTTTTTTTTTTTTTTGATTAAATATAAGTTTATTTAAATATAAGTTTTTCTTTTTAAATATGAGCTTTTTTTTTTAAATTGTAAGCTTTGTTTGAAAAATAAGCTTTTTTTTTTCGAAAGATCTTTTTTATATTATTTTAATATAAGCTTTTCTTTTTAAAGATAAACTTTTCTTTTTAAAGATCATCTTTTTTTTGAAAGATCAGCATTTTTTTTTTATGAAATATAAAGCATTTTTTTTTTTTTTTTGTAAGATAAGGTTTTTTTTTTTTTTTTTTTTTGAAATATGAACATATGAACTTTGTTTGAAAGATAAACTTTTTTTTTTTTATTTTAAAGATAAGCTTTTTCTGACTAACAATCTTCTCACATCAACCATTAACTCTCACGAACATCAACTATTACAACAACTATAAATTTTTGTTTTTCTCATACATTTCCAATTAACAACCCTTGATGATCTTGAATTTCCAGGGACACCTAAAATAACCCATGCCTACTTACATCCAAATTGTGAAACACTAACAACAATCGCTTATTCTTAGAATTGATAATCTGAACCATTGATCGTTTGTCAAATACTCTCATGATTGAGAAAAATAACCACCAGCAATCACACAAATCATAAAAAACGTCAGTAGACTATGATTGATGATGATTCAAACTTCTGTCCCTAGTCAATAGCCATCGGCGACAAAACAAATCGTTGGCCAAATACTTTCATGATTAAGCAAACGACAACCATCATTGATCACTTGTCACAAATCATAAACAACGTTTGAAGACTATGATTGATTATTGAGACTTATCACCACAATTATAGTTGATAAAGCCATAAATCTTTTCCAATCAAGGGGTGTCAAACCAGCTAAGGATGACATTTTTTTTTTGTTTTAATCCATGATTACCTATGATGAGTTGTATTGGCTTTGTGATATTCCAATTTTACAAAACTCTTGCAGTGTGGAATTTCAACTTGTGTTTAAAAAATCAGCTTTTTCTAAAATATAATTTTTTTTCCTTGGAAGATCAGCTGTTTTATGGAAAGATCAGTTTTTTTTTTTTTTTTTTGAAAGAACAACTTTTTTTGAAAGATCAGTTCTTTTTTTTTTTTTGAAATATAGGTTTGTTTTGAAATATAGGTTTGTTTTGAAATATAAGTTTTGTTTTTGAAATATATGTTTTTTTATTGAAAGATATTTTTTTTTTTTGAAAGATCATCTTTTTTTTTTTGAAAGATTGGCTTTTTTTAAAATATAAGTTTTTTTTTTAAAGATAATCTTTTTTTTATTTATTTTATGAAAGATCAGTTTTTGTTTTTTGAAAGTTCAGCTTTTTTGTTTGAAATATAAGTCTATTTTTTGAAATATAAGCTTTGTTTGAAAGATAATCTCTTCTTTTTTTTTTTTTTTGAAAGATAGGCTTTTTCTGAGCAACAACCTTCTCTCATCAATCATTAACTCTCACGAACATCAACTATTGCAATGACTATGAATGTTTATTTTTCTAAGACTTCTCCAATTAACAACCCTTGATGATCTTGAATTTCGAGGGACTCCTAAAATAACCCATGCATATTTACATCCAAATTGTGAAACACCGACAACAGTCGCTTATTCTTAGAATTGATAATCTCAACAATTGATCTTTTGTCAAATACTCTCATGATTGAGAAAAATAACCACGAGCGTTCACTTCTCACAAATCATAAACAACGTCAGCAGACTATGATCGATGATTCAGACTTCTCTCCATAGTCAATAGCCATCGGCGACAAAACCAACCGTTGGTCAAATAGTTTCATGATTAAGCAAACGACAACCATCATTGATCACTTATCACCAATCATAAACAACGTTTGAAGACTATGATCGATCATTCAGACTTATAACCACAATTACAGGGGACAAAACTATACTTCTTTGCCAATCAAAAGGTCTCAAACCAGCCAAGGATGACATTTTTTTTTAGTTTTAATCCATGATGACCTATGCTGGGTTGTATTGGATTTGTGACATTCCAAATTTACAAAACTCTTGCGGCGTGGAATTTCATCTTGTTTGAAATATTAGTTTTTTTTTTTTTTTTTTGACAGATTATCTTTTTTTGAAATATATATAGTTTGAAACATCAGCTGTTTTTTTGGAATGATCAGCTTTTTTTGAACTTTTTTTTTTTTTTGAAATATAAGCTTTTTTTGTGAAAGTTATTTTTTTTTGAAACTTAAGTTTTTATTTGAAAGATCATTATTTTTTTAAAATATAAGTTTTTTTAAATATATGTTTTTCTTGTTAAAGATAAGCTTCTTCTTTTTTTTGAAAGATCAGTTTTTTTTTTTTTGGAAATATAATTGTTTTTTGGAAATATAACCTTTGTTTGGAAAACAAACTTTAAAATATAAGTTTTTTAAATATATGTTTTTCTTTTTAAAGATAAGCTTCTTCTTTTTTTGAAAGATCATTTTTTTTTTTTGAAATATATATTTTTTTTTTTGGAAATATAACCTTTGTTTGGAAAACTAACTTTTTTTTTTTTTTGAAAGATCAGTTTTGTTTTAAAATATAAGTTTCTTTAAATATAAGTTTTGCTTTTTAAGTAGAAACTTTCTTTTATTTCAAAGATAAGCTTTTTTATTTTGAAATATAAGTTTTTTTTTTTTTTAATTTTGAAATATAAGCCTTTTTCGAAAGATACGCTATTATTTTTCGAAAGATAATCTTTTTCTGACCAACAACCTTCTCACATTAACTCTCAAGAACATCAACAATTACAACGGCTATCAATTTGTGTTTTTCTCAGACTTCTCCAATTAACAACCCTTGACGATCTTGAATTTTCATAGACTCCTAAAATAATCCTTGCACACTTAAATCAAAACCGTGAAACACTAACAATAGTCGCTTATTCTTACAATTGATAATCTCAACCACTGATCTTTTGTCAAATACTCTAATGATTGAGAAAAATAACCACGAGGGATCACTTCTCACAAGTCATGAACAACGTTGGTCAACCTGAATTCCCGAATCAACCTAGATACTCACAATTATTTACTTCATCTTTGCAAAACAGCAGGCTGATTACTTCTCACAGATCATAAACATCATTTCATTTGATTCATGAAGACCTAACCTCGGTCGCAATGGCCTTTTAATATCCCATTGGGATGAAGTTCTAGTTGTGCGGAGTTCTTTCTTGTGTCTGAATGATTGATGATGAACTTTATAGACTAATAAATAAAATACAAGCAAGCTTCGCGCGTCAACAATTCCAATAACATTTTATGCTCGTTACTTTCAACCACAACGATTTTTTCTTAAATCCGCCAATTAGAACAGCCCAAGATCACCGTAAATTCCCATGTCAAGTACGGAAGCTCACGATCGTTTAAAATATCAATACAAAACAGTACATCTTTACGAATCCAAGAGAATCTTAACGAACAAAGCACGCCATTCATATGTTTCTATTCTCAAAAAAAACTTAGTCTCAATTGATTGGCCGACATGCAAACTACGCGCTCAACTCTATTTGCATTAATTAGTGCTCACGACTTTCAACGAGAACACTTTCTCCCACAATTGTTTATTCTTAAAATTCTTTAAATAACAGCCCTTTATGACCACGAATACCCTTGTCAACCAGAATGACTCATCATTACATACATACGACATATGTAAAAACAACAGTGGTCTAATCATTGACATATGCTGTTTTCAAACTACAACGATCTTATTAGTGTTACCTTTTGAAACATAACTATTTTTTTTTAAGTTTTATTTTTATGAATGATAAGCTTTGTTTGAAAGATCAGTTTTTTTTTGGTATATAAATTTGTTTTTGAAAGATCAGCTGTTTTTTGGAAATATCCGCTTTGTTTTTAAAGATGAAGGTTTTTTTTTTTTTTTTGTTGGAAAATATGTTTTTTTGTGAAAGATATGCTTTTTTTTTTTTTAACGATCAGGCTTTTTTAAAATATCACTTTTTTCAAATATAAGCCTTTTTTGAAAGATATAGGTGTTTTTTTGGAAAGATCAACTTTTTTTTTTGGAAACATCACCTTGTTTATTTGAAAAATAATATTTTTTTTTGAAATATAAGCATCGTTTGAAAGAAAGGCATTTTTTTAGAAAATCAGTTTTTTTTTTTTTTGAAAATTAGTATTTTTTTTTTTTGAAAGATCGGCTCGTTTTGAAGGATAAGCTATTTTTTAGAATATAAGTTTTTTAAATAGAGTTTTTTTTTTTTTTGAAAGATGACCTTTTTTTTTTTTTTTTTGAATGATCAACTTTTTTTTTTGAAATATAAGTTTTTTTGAGAGATGAGCTCTTTATTTTTCAAAGATATAATTTTTCTATCCAACAACCTACTCACGTCAACCATTAACTCATTAACATCAACTATTACAACGACTACAAATTTTTATGTTTCTCAGACTTCTCCAATTGGTAACCCTTGATGTTTTTGAATTTCGAGGGACTCATACAATAACCCATGCATACTTACATCCAACTTGTGAAACACTAACAACATTGGCTTATTCTTAGAATTGATAATCTCAACCATTGATCTTTGGTCAAATACTCTCACGATTTAGAGGAAGAACCACCAAGGATCACTTCTCAGAAATCATAAACGTCGTCAGCAGACTATGATTGAAGATTAAATTCTCTCCAAAGTCATCGGTGACAAAATCAACCGTTGGTTAAATACTTTCATGTTTAAGCAAATGACAACCTTCATTGATCACTTATCACAAATCATAAGCAGCCATCAAAGAGTATGATGGATCATTCAGTCTAATCACCACTATTATCAACTGCAAAACTATACATCGTTGCCTATCTAGTTGCATCAAATCAACCATGGATGACATATGCATTTTTCATTCCATTACAACTATTGTTTCAATCAGTGACGACTTCACCAGGGTCGTAATGGACTTTTGATATTCTATTCCGATCTGGGCTTGCGGAGTTATTACTTGTGTCTGGATGATAGATGAACTTGACAGACCCACAATTACAAAAAAAAGCAATCTTCGCATGCCAACGATGGCTACAAAATTTTATGCTCCGGGCTTGGAACCAGAGTGTTGTATCTGAAAATTCAGCAATAATATCAACCCACAATGACCTTGAATTCCCGAGTCAACGTAGTTAGTCATTATTATTTGCTTCTTCTATGCTAAACAGTACTTCTTTAGGAATCCAAAGGAATTGTACGCAACGTAGGACGTCCAATAATCACTTCTCAGAAATCATGGACGTCCTTTCAGATTCTGTTGAGTTCTTCAGACTTGTCATCACAATTATCGACGACATAACTATACAAATCATAAACAGCATTTAAAGACTATAATCGATTATTCAGACTTATCACCACAACAATTATAGGCGACAAATCTATACAGACTTATCACCACAATTATAGGCGACAAAACTATACATCTTTGCCAATCAAGGGGTCTCAAACCAGCTGAGGATGGCATGTTTTTATTTATTTTTAATCCATGATGACCTATGCTTAGTTGTTTTGGCTTTTGGCTTTGTGATATTCCAATTTTACAAAACTCTTGCTGTGTGGAATTTCAACTTGTGTTTGAAAGATCTTTTTTTTTTTTTTTTTTTTTTTTTTTAAAGAACGGCTTTGTTTAGAAAGATAAGCTTTTTTTGAAATATAAGTTTTTTTTTTTTTTTTGATAGATCAGCTTTTGCTTATGAGGATAAGCTCTTTTATGGAAAGACCAGCTTTTTTTTTTTTTTTTTTGGGATTAGTTGTTTTTGAAATGTATGGTTTTTTGGTGAAAGGTAAAAAATTTTTTTTTTTGAAAGATCAGCTTTGTTTGAAAGATCCGTTTTTTCGTTTTAAAGATCAGTTTCTTTGGGAATTTAAATTTGTTTTTGAAAGATCAGCTGTTTTTTGGAAATATCAGTTTTTTTTTTTTTTGGAAAATACGCCTTTTTGTGAAAGAGCTGATTTTTTTTAATGATCAGCCTGTTTTCAAAGATCCTCTTTTTTTCAAATATAAGCCTTTTTTTTAAAGATGAGCGTTTTTTGGAAAGATCAAAGTTTTGAAGGATCAGCTATTTTTAAAAATATAAGTTCTTTAAATATATGTTTTTTTTTTTTTTTTAATGATCGGCTTTTTTTTTTTAAAATATAATTTTTTTTGAGAGATGAGCCTTTTTTTTTTTTAAGATATAATTTTTCTGGCCAACAACCTACTCACATCAACCATTAACTCATTAACATCAACTATTACAATGACTGCAAATTTTGATTTTTCTCAATTAGCAACCCTTGATTCATCGAGACTCCTAAAATAATCCATGCACACTTGAAATCAAAAGTCTTGTCATCACAACAATAGACGCTTATTCTATACAATTGATAATCTCAACCACTGTTTTTTGTCAAATACTCTATGATTGAGAAAAATAACCACGAGGGATCACTTCTCACAAGTCATGAACAACGTTGGTCAACCTGAATTCCCAAATCAACCTAGATACTCACAATTATTTACTTCATCTTTGCAAAACAGCAGGCTGATTACTTCTCACAGATCATAAACATCATTTCATTTGATTCATGAAGACCTAACCTCGGTCGCAATGGCCTTTTAATATCCCATTGGGATGACGCTCTAGTTGTGCGGAGTTCTTTCTTGTGTCTGAATGATTGATGATGAACTTTATAGACTAATAAATAAAATACGAGCAAGCTTCGCGCGTCAACAATTCCAATAACATTTTATGCTCGTTACTTTCAGCCACAACGATTTTTTCTTAAATCCGCCAATTAGAACAGCCCAAGATCACCATAAATTCCCATGTCAAGTACGGAAGCTCACGATCGTTTAAAATATCAATACAAAACAGTACATCTTTACGAATCCAAGAGAATCTTAACGAACAAAGCACGCCATTCATATGTTTCTATTCTCAAAAAAAACTTAGTCTCAATTGATTCGCCGACATGCAAACTACGCGCTCAACTCTATTTGCATTAATTAGTGCTCACGACTTTCAACGAGAACACTTTCTCCCACAATTGTTTATTCTTAAAATTCTTTAAATAACAGCCCTTTATGACCACGAATATCCTTGTCAACCAGAATGACTTATCATTACATACATACGACATGTGTAAAAACAACAGTGGTCTAATCATTGACATACGCTGTTTTCAAACTACAACGATCTTATTAGTGTTACCTTTTGAAAACATAACGTTGGTTTTAAGTTCTTTTTTATGAACGATAAGCCATGTTTGATCAGTTTTTCTTTTTCACAGATCATAAACAACTTTTTTTGGAATATGATTTTTTTTTCAGAAGATCAGCTTATTTTGGAAATATCCACTTTGTTTTTAAAGATGAAGATTTTTTTGTAAGATCAGGCTTTTTTTTTTTTTTTTTTTTATATCCAAATGATATGCTATGCTGAGGATACGTATTTTTTTTAATGATCAGGCTTTTTTTCAAATATCACTTTTTTCAAATATAAGCCTTTTTTGAAAGATGTAAGTGTTTTTTTGGAAAGATCTACTTTTGTTTTTTGGAAACATCACCTTTTTGGTTTGAAATATAATATATATTTTTTAAATATCAGCATTGTTTGAAAGAAAAGCATTTTTTTGGAAAATCATTTTTTTTTTATTTTTTTTGAAAAATTAGTATTTTTTTCGAAAGATTGGCTCGTTTTGAACGCTCGGCTCGTTTTGAAGGATCAACTATTTTTTAAAATATAAGTTTTTTCAATAGAAGCTTCTTTTTTTTTTTTTTTTGAATGATCACCTTTTTTTTTGTTTTGAAATATAAGTTTTTTTTTTTGAGAGATGAGCTCTTTATTTTTCAAAGATATAATTTTTCTGTCCTACAACCTACTCACATCAACCATTAACTCATTAACATCAACTATTACAACGACTACAAATTTTTATTTTTCTCAGACTTCTCCAATTGGCAACCCTTGGTGTTTTTGAATTTCGAGGGACTCATAAAATAACCCATGCATACTTACATCCAACTTGTGAAACACTAACAACAGTCGCTTATTCTTAGAATTGGTAACCTCAACCATTGATCTTTGGTCAAATACTCTCATGATTTAGAGAAAGAACCACCAGCGATCACTTCTCACAAGTCATAAACAACGTCAATAGACTATGATCGATGATTCAATTCTCTCCAAAGTCATCGGCGACAAAATCAACAGTTGGTTAAATACTTTCATGTTTAAGCAAATGACAACCATCATTGATCACTTATCACAAATCATAAACAGCCATCAAAGAGTATGATGGATCATTCAGTCTAATCACCACTATTATCAACTACAAAACTATACATCGTTGACCATCTAGGTGCATCAAATCAACCATGGATGACTTACGCATTTTTAATTCCATTACAACTATTATTTCAATCCGTGACGACCTCATGAGAGTCGTAATGCCTTTTGATATTCTATTCCGACGAGTTCTGGGTGTGCGGAGTTATTACTTGTGTCTGGATGATAGATGACCTTGACAGACCCAAAATTACAATACAAGCGATCTTCGCATGCCAATGATGTCTACAAAATTTTATGCTCAGGGCTGTAAACCAGAGTGTTGTATTTGTAAATTCACCAATAATATCAACCCACGGTGACCTTGAATTCCCGAGTCAACGTAGTTAGTCATGATTATTTGCTTCTTCTACGCAAAACAATACTTCTTTAGGAATCCAAAGGAATTGTACCCAACGTAGGACGTCCAATAATCACTTCTCAGAAATCATGGACGTCCTTTTAGATTCTGTTGAGTTCTTCAGACTTGTCATTACAATTATCGACGACATAACTATACAGATCATAAACAGCGTTTAAAGACTATAATCGATTATTCAGACTTATCACCACAACAATTATAGGCGACAAATCTATACAGACTTATGACCACAATTATAGGCGACAAAACTATGCATCTTTGCCAATCAAGGGGTCTCAAACCAGGTGAGGATGGCATCTTTTTTTTTAGTTTTAATCCATGATGACCTATGCTTAGTTGTTTTGGCTTTGTGATATTCCGATTTTACAAAACTCTTGTTTCAGACTTGTCATCACAATTATCAACGACATAACCATTCAAATCATAAACAGCGTTGAAAGACTATAATCGATTATTTAGACTTATCACCACAACAATTATAGGCGACAAATTTATACAGACTTATGACCACAATTATAGGGACAAAACTATACATCTTTGCCAATCAAGGGGTCTCAAACCAGCTGAGGATGGCATCTTTTTTTTTTTTAGTTTTAATCCATGATGACCTATGCTTAGTTGTTTTGGCTTTGTGATATTCCAATTTTACAAAACTCTTGCTGTGTGGAATTTCAGCTTGTGTTTGAAAGATCTTTTTTTTTTTTAAAGATCAGCTTTTGTTTAGAAAGATCGGCTTTTTTTGAAAGATCAGCTTTTCTTGAAGAATCTATAAGGTTTTTTTTTTTTTTTTTTTCTGATAGATCAGCTTTTGTGCTTAGGAGGATAAGCTCTTTTTATGGAAACACCAGTGTTTAACCAATGATTTTTTTTTTTGGATTAGTTGTTTTTGTGTTGTATGCTTTTTTTGTGAAATGATACTCTGACCGGCAACCTTCTCACATCAATATTGACTCTCACGACTATCAACGATAACAACAACGATTCATAGCAAATAGGCTAGAGTTCTACAAATACAATGCTCAATGACCATGACAGATAAACTCATGACCACTTAAATCCAAAATGAGATAACACCTACCGTCAGTTAGTCCAATAATCTATGTTCTCAACCAATGTCCATTGGAAAAATACTTTCTTGATTTAAGAAATACAAGGACCAATGGTTTTTTATTTGAAAGATAAACATCCAGCAAAGAACCTTGATTCAGTCTTATCAACCATTAACTCTCAACTGCAAAACTATACATCAATGACTATGTAATGTTTATCAACTCTGGAGACATTCTCCAATTAACAGTCCCTTGATGACTATTGAATTTCAATCCGTGACTACCTAAAATAACGTAATGCCTACTTACATCCATTTTGACGAAACACAGACAACATTCGCTTGTTCTTATGATAGATAATCTTGACAACCCAAAATTACAATACAAGCGATCTTCGCATGATTGACGATGGCTACAAAATTTTATGCTCCAGGCTTCGAATCACTTGTATCACAAACTCATGAATAATATCAGCAGACGATGATCGATGAATCTCGAGTCAACCTGGTTAGTCATGATCGTTTGCCATCTATGCAAAACCAGTACTTCTTTAGGAATCCAAAATAATTGTAATTAAGCAAAGGACAACCTCACGATCACTTCTCACAAATCATAAACGTCCTTTCAGATTCTGTTGATCATTCTGACTTGTCATCACGATTATCGACAGCATAACTAGTTATCTTTGCCTATCAAAGGGCCGCTCAAACCATCCAAGGATGACATACTCATCTTTCAATCCATGACAACCTTAGTTTTAATTGTTGATGACCTAACCTCGGTCGAAATTGGCTTTTTTGACATTCCATTGTGTTAAAGTTCTAGGCGTGTGAATTTCTTCTTCTGTTTGGATGATTGGGTGACGTTTACCGACTCAAAAATAAAATACAAGCAAACTTCCTACTTCAACAATACCAAGAACATTTTATGCTCGGTACTTTGAAACACAACAATGTATTTTTGAAAAGGCCTGTAAGAATAAGCCAAGACATCCCTAAATTCCCATGTCTGGCACCATAACTCACAATCATTTATAATATTAGTAAAAGAACAGTACATCTTTTTGAATCCGAGGGAATTCTAACTAATAAAGGACGACATTCATATTTTCGAATTCGCAAGAATCTTAGTCTTAATTGATTCCCCAACAGTGAACTTCGTGCTCAACAATACTTCCAACAATTAGTGCTCACGACTTTCGAAACGAGCATCTTCTCCTGTGTGCAATTGTTTTATTCTTAGAATTCTATAAATAACACCTCTTGATTACCATTAATTCCCGAGTCAAGCAGAATGACTCATCTTGACATACATCCGACATACGAAAAAACAACAATGGTCTTACCATGATGACATACGTTCTTCTTAAAACTACAACGATTTGTCAATACTCTGACCAACAACCTTCTGACATCAACCATTGACTCTCAAGAACATGAACAATTACGACAACTATCAATTTGTATTTTTCTCAGACTTCTCCAATTAACAACCCTTGATGATCATGAATTTCCAGGGACACCTAAAATAACCCATTCCTACTTACATCCAAATTGTGAAATTATACATCTTTGCCAATCAAGGGGTCTCAAGCCCGCTAAGGATGACATTATTTTTCGTTTTAATCCATGATGACCTATGCTGAGTTGTATTGGCTTTGTGATATTCCAATTTTACAGAACTCTTGCCATGTGCAATTTCAACTTGTGTTTGAAAGATCAGGTTTTTTTTTTTAAAGATCAGCTTTTTTTAGAAAGATAAGCTCTTTTTGAATTATAAGATTTTTTTTTTTTTTTTTTGAAAGATCAGCTTTTTTTGAAATATAAGTTTTTTAAAAAAAAAATCAGCTTTTTTTTTTAGAAAGATAAGCTTGTTTTGAAAGATCAGCTGTTTTGTAGAAAGATCAGCTTTTTTTTTGGAAGGATCATGTTTTTTGTTTTGAAATATATGCTTGTTTTGAATTATACTTTTTTTGTTTTTTGAAGGATCAGTTCTTTTTTGAAAGGAAACTTTTTTTTTTTTAATAAAACTTTATTTTAAAGATAAGTTTTTTTTTTTTCTTTTAAAGATCTGCTTTTTTTTTTTTTTTTTGGAAATAGAAGTTTTGTTTTTTTTGAAATACAAGGTTTGTTTGAAAGATAAGCTAGTTTTTTTTAGAACAATAAGCTTTTTCTGACCAACAACCTTCTCACACCAGCCTTTAACTCTCACGAACATTAACTATTGCAACGACTATAAATTTTGTATTTTTCTTCAGACTTCTCCAATGAACAACCGTTGACAATCTTGAATTTGCAGAGACTCCTAAAATAACCCATGCACACTTGCATCCGAACTGTGAAACACTAACAACAGTCGCTTATTCTTAGAATTGATAATCTCGACCATTGATATTTTGTCAAATACTCTCATGATTGAGAAAAATAACCACTAGCAATCACTTCTCACAAATCATAAACAACGTCAGCAGACTATGATCGATGATTCAGACTTCCCTCCATAGCCATCGGCGACAAAACCAACCGTTGGTCAATTAGTTTCAGGATTAAGCAAATGACAACCATCATTGATCACTTATCAAAAATTGATCACTTATCAAAAATCATAAACAATGTTTGAAGACTATGATCGAGTATTCAGACTTATCACCACAATTGTTGGCGACAAAACTATACATATTTGCCAATCAAGGGGTGTCAAACCAACTAAGGATGACATTTTTCTTAGTTTTAATCCATGATGACCTATGATGAGTTGTATTGGCTTTGTGATACTCTTACCGCGTGGAATTTCAACTTTTGTTTAAAAGATCATTTTACAAACCAATGATGACATACATATCTCTTTTTCTCGAATAACCTGGTTACAGTAAATACTCTAACCAACAACTTTCTCACGTCAATTATTAACGCTCACAACTATCAATCATTACAACAACGATTTATAACAATTAGTCATAGACTTCTCCACTTAACAATGCTCGACGACCTTGACCAAAATAACTCATGACCACTTGCATCCAAAATGAGAAACACCAACAATGGTCACTTATTCCTATAACCCTAATCTCAACCAACAACCATTGGTCAAATACTTTCATTATTAGGCAAATGCAGCGACCAATGATTGCTTATCACAAACCATAATCATCCTTTGAAGACTATTATGGATAGAAGTCACCACAATTATCATCGACAAAACTATACATCTTTGTCTATCAAGGGGTTCAAACCAACTAAGGATGACATGCATTGTTTCAATCCATGATGACCTCACCTGAGTCGTAATGGCGTTTTGATATTCCACTTTGATGAAGTTGTGGGCTTGCAGAGTTCTTGGTTGTGTCTAGATGATAGAAGACCTTGACGGACCCAAAAATAAAGAAAAACGAGCTTTGTGCGCCTATAATAGCAAAAACATTTTATGCTCTGGACTTTAAACCGAAATTATGTTTTTGTAAACTTTGCGAATAATAACAACCAATGATGACGCTGAATTCCCGACTCAACCTGATACTCACGATTATTTGCTTCATCTATGCTGAATAGTACATCTTTACGAATCCAAAGGACTTGTAACCAACAAAGGGCGAGCAATGATCGCTTCTCTCAAATCGTAAACATCTTTTCAGACTGATGAATTCTCATTTTTTGTCACAAATTAATGACGACAAAAACTATACATCTTTGCCCATCAATGGCATCATCAAAACCAACCCGGGATGATATCCGGATATCTCATCCATGATTAATAGATTTTTGATATTCCATTGTGATGAAGTTCTAGCTATGTGGAGTTCTTGCTTGTGTCTGGATGATTTATGACCTTTACAGACTCAAAATAAAATTAAAGTGAATTTCACATGTCAACAATACTAAGAAAATTTTGTGCTTGTTACTTTGAAACACAACGATGTTTTCTTAAATTCGCCAATAAGAATAGCCCAAGATAACCCTAAATTCCATGTCAAGCACCATACCGGTGCATTCTTTAATATGCCAACTCAGCATGTGATGTGGATCAAGTGATTGAGCAGGCTTTGACCTTCATGAGTGCATTTGATCGAGCACATGGGTCCGAACCCATGTGTAAAGTCCCATCACTCAGAAAAGGAACCCAGAACAGTCCCTTACATGTGAGAATTGAATAACCGGGGGCTGTTTTATAAAACACATAAACTGTGTGGGTGTTTATGCAACTTTGAATAAACTGCCCTTCATAAACAGTGCGCAGAAGGTGGGTCTTCTGAGCGTTGTTTAGAGCAGTTAGTTGAGGGTCCAAATGGGCCCAAACCCAACTGTAACTGAGACGACTCTGTTTTGAAAAAAAAATAAAATAAAATAAAAATCTGAATTTCAAATCCAAATAAATGCAGGATTCTCTTCATTCATGCATAATAGGAAGAGATTCAAAGTATCTGCCAAAATGGAAGGATTTTGAATGCTCTAAATCATTAAAGGGAGAGATCTGGGTTGAGTCCATTGCACAGTCAAGTCAACAGTTAATGCTATTACCATTTTCTTTATTGCCTTTTCCTAGTATATTATAGATTTAATGTTAGCTGATATCAAGGGTGTAATGGGATCAAGGGATATTTTAGAGATTCTCTTTAAAAGGTTGTGGATTATTGTTAGCTGATATCAGGGTGTAATGGGATCAAGGGGATTTTAGAGACTGTTTTATAAGGATGGAGTTAGGGAGGTAGGAGGTCATGTTCTGGTTAAGAAAAAAATAACAAAGTCAAGGCATAATTTGCTGCTTTTCTTTTTTTCTTTTTTTTTTAATTGCTGGTGAATGGTGTCCTGTAATAGAATTGCTAGTCTGAGGCTTGCTGGTTGTCCATTGAAGGTATGACAGTCACATTACACTGTCAGGTAATTGGTTTAACCAGATCTGTCAGGTTGTTGTTTCACCTGATCCGGGTCAGTCTTGGGTTGAAGTGATACCTGTGACTGCATCAGCATGCCATAAGTATTTTCTTTTTGTTTCAGTTCATGATTACCTATGTTGAGTTGTATTGGTTTTGTGATATTTCAGTTTTGTAAAGCTCTTGCCGTATGGACTCTTAGCTTATGTCTCGATGGTGGATGACAGCGACTGACCCCAAAAATAAAATTAAAAAATTGCAAGCTTTGCGCGTCAACCATATGAAAGAAAATTTATGCTCATGACTTTGAACCACATTTGATGTATTTGTAAACTCGCCAATAATAACAACCCACGATGACCCTGAGTTCCAGAGTCAAGCAAAACGTCATGTTGGTATGAATCCAAAGGAATTCTAACCTACAAAGGACGACGACCAATGATCGCTTCTCACAAATCATAAACATCCTTTCAGACACTGATTAATTATTTCGACTTGTCAACACAATTATTGTTGACAAAACATATATCTTTTACCTATCAATGATGGGCATCAAACCAACCAAGGATGACATATGCATATATCAATCCATGACGAGCTTGGTTTTTAATTCATGATGACCTAACTTCCAGCCGTGCGGAGTTCTTTCTTGCTTGTGTCAACTACAACGATCTTAGTTACAGTCAATACTTTGATCAATAACCTTCTTATATCAACCATTTAACTCTCACGACCATAAAAAATTACAATAACAGTTTTATTTCTATTTTTCTCAGCTTCTCCAATTAACAGCCCTCAATGACCATGAATTTCCTACGCACCCAAAATAAACCCATGCGTACCTACATCCAAATGCAAAACACTAACAACGGTCACTTATTCTTAGAATCTATAATATCAACCATCGACCATTGGTCAAATACTTTCATGATTAAGCTAACACAGCCATCAAAGATCACTTCTTACTAATCATAAACAATGTTTGCAGATTATGATCGATTATTCAAACCTGTCACCATAGTTATCAGGTAGCAAACCAACTAAGTATGCCAAACATATATTTTTCTTTTTCATTTTTTTTTTCTTTTTTGAATCCATGGTGACCTTTGCTGAGTCGTATTGGCATTGTGATATTCCAGTTTTATAAAAACTCTTTCTGTACAAAATTTCAGCCTATGTCTGGATGATGGATGACTTTGATAGACCCAAAAAATAAAAATAAGAAATTTGCAAACTTCACACGTCTACCATGAGAAAAAATTATGCGCATGACTTTGAACCTCACTGATATATTCGTGAGCTTGCGAATAATAACAACCCACGATGACCCTGAATTCTCAAGTGAACCACCATTACTCACGATTATTTTTGTCATCTTTTCTAAATAGTAAATCTATACAATTTCAAGAGAATTCTAACCGACAAAGGACGAATTTCATATTATTAAATTCGCACTAATCTTACTGTCGACTGATACTGCAAAAGGCAAAATCCTCACTTAACAAAACGAGCATACTCAGTGCTCATGTCTTTCACAACAATGATCCCCTGCGATTTTTTATTATTAAAATTCCTTAAATGGAAACCCTGGATTACTATGAATTTCCGAAGTAAACTAGAATAACTCCTCAGTACATACATCTGGCAATACGAGCTATAATTAGTGCTTATAAGTTATAACTTTCATCTACTGCAACTATATAAATCACGATTGTTTATTCTTAAAATTCCTTAAAAAAAAAACCCTGTTGACCTTGAATTCCGAAGTCAACTTCTGTAACTTGTCATGTCATACATCCAATATATGATAAAAAACAATGGTCTAACCAATGATGACATACATATTTTTTATTTTATAACCTTTCTTGCTACCAATTACTCTGATCAACAATCTTCTCACATCAACAATTAGCGCTCATAATTATCAATACTAACCAGCCTGATTTATAACAATCATTCATAGACTTCTCAAATTAACAACCCTCGATGACCATGAATTCCCAGGGGCAACCAAAATAATTCATGACCGCTTACATCCAAAATGTGACACAACTACAATGGTCATTTATTCCTAGAATCCACAATCTAAACCAACAAACATTAGTGAAATACTTTAATGATTAACGCAGATACAACCAACAATAACCACTTTTAACAAATCATAAACAACCTTTACTGACTATGATCAATTATTCAAAATTTTCAGTTCGCACGAATCTTAGTCTCGATTGATTCTCCAACATGCAGACTCCGCACTCAACAATACTTGCAACAATTAGTGCTTATGTCTTTTGACAAGAACACCTTTATCCCACTACTGTTTATTCTTAAAATTCTTTAAATAACGCCCTATTATGACCATGAATTCCCAGCCAGAATGACTCATCATTACATACATCTGGCATACGGAAAAACAACGGTCTAAACAATGATGACATAAGTTATTGTGTTTAAATGTTTTTAAACTACAACGATCTTAGTTACAGTCAATACTTTGACCAACAACCATCTCACATCAACCATTAACTCTCAAGGCCATCAACAGTTACAACGATGATTCATTCCCTTTGATATTATGGGAATTGTTTGAATCAGTTATTGAGACGTGCATCTCTATCTTATACCCCATGTAAGTGCTACCATTTGCCTCATGCATTAAACTAACTTTGTTGCTAATCCTAATTTCAATTGGAGAGAGGAAAGAGAACAAGAAGAAAGATGTGATTCTCTAATGCCAACTGGAATGATTTCAATGATCACATCGATTCCAGAAACTCAGGTTGACCCCTCTCTCTCACATCCCTCTTTTCTTTTACCTTCACTAGGTTGCGATATTGATGCCATTTACCTTGTGTCCGATACTGATATACTTGTCTGCCAAGTTTAATACATCTTTAGTAGATTGTGTATTATAATGTGATGGTGCACATCAAAAGGGTGAATTCATCAATGAGCACCTGGGTTTATCACATTTTTTTAATCTGGATTTAGTCAGATAGAATACTAAATCAGTGGGCTTTCAAGCCTTTCTTTTCAATTGAAATGTATGTAATTTCATAATTTTGGGTGAGAACAAGCATATATGATTTTGGTTCTAAGATCATGGAAGTAAATTTGACCTAATGCAGGATCTCATTAAGAGTAGAGAAGTGGAGTTTCTCAATGGATCTTTAGCAGTTGCCATGACTAAAGCTATGCTGACTCCTGTGGAAACCATGAGCCTTTTGTCCACCTCATTTTTTTTCCCATTTGCATCTTAAATGGGGCATATTATATGCTTATACTTGTTCTGACTGCGAGAAGATCATGGGCAGCAACGATAGGTTGACTTGATAGCTTTGTGAAATATCTGAGTTGCTTTCATTCTTGTGTGGCGTCTTGGTTGGCCTTTATAGCGTCAATTGGGTGAATCGCAGGAAAGCTCTAAATGGTCTTGCTGATATTTGATCATTTGATGATTTGGTTCTATTAGTTCCCTCACCATATGTTTGCAGGACACATAGGTATTTGTGGGTTAGTTCTATTATCTTATCTTCTAAAAAATTAATATTGATAACTAAATGCATAGGAATCTGAGCACGTTTGGGGGTACTTGTAGCAATACAGTATTTTCATATAGCACTTTGCCTGTTGGATTAAGAACTTTTCTTATTTCATGGTGACAACCTTCATACTCTTTTGCCTGTTGGATTCAGAAATTTCTTATTTAATGTTGACAGCCTTCATACTCATACAGTCATCAAGTTTTTTTTAATCAGCTTGGGCAATTTTCTTCTACATCCTGGTATTTATGGATGTGGTTGGTGAAGTCTTGATCAGATTGCATTCTAGTTGGAAATTTGAGCCCAGTACAAGGACTTCTACTTATTTCTAGTGATAAAAAAAAGCTTGTAGATATTGTCAGGCTTAATATCTCAGTTTGTGGTTTGGCATTTTGTGGTGTTGGTTTTAGTCGCTCCCACATGTACTATCAGAACCAAGCCAGTGATTTTTATGGTCAAGGATTGTTTGTTTCCTATTAGGGCATATTTGGATGCATGGAATCTTGGTGTCAATGGAATTTTCAAACTTTGATCTTGATCCTTCCATCCGATTCAAGACATCCACACTATGATGCTGGTGCTACAATCCCCTTTGCGCATGTCTCTTCCTAGGTGATCGATTTTACTTCTTGCATTGACATTCTATATACTCCATGCATGTGGATGGGACCCCTTACATCAGACCCATCCACCCACCTATAAAACCTGTTCACAAATTTCACCAGTTTGTCTCATAGGTGGATAGATAGAATAGTTGGATTTAATGGGTATCACGTGGGTCCACTGTCATTTCGGAGGGCCCGCTATTTTTTTTTTTTTTTTTTTTGGTGAGGGGGGGGGTGGGGTTTGTAAAAAGGGGCTAATGTTGACGGTTTTACTTTTAACTATTTGGATAGAAGAAGTAAAAGTGTAAAGTATAGTAAAATTGATTTGATATAAAGTTTTAATATATAAGATTTTGGTTGGAAAAGGGGAGAGTAAAGTTTCAAATTTGACATAAAGTAGGGGCCCACTTTTATCCACTTTGTTTTACTCCTCGAACATAATGAAGTGGGGAGCAGTTTTTTTACCCTTTTTCTGTGGTACTGCTACTTTTGACAACCCGCCCCCCAGTTTCTTTAGCTTTATATAAGATTTGACTATAGTTGGAAAATTTTTTGAGTTGACTTTTAATTCTTTCGAGTTATCTCTTTTTTATTAAGAACCGAGTCAAAAATAGGGAAAACTCGGACGAGTTATCTCATTTTAATAATTCTTTGCATTTTGAACCATTTATTAGGCATATCTGATTTTAAGCAATTAAATATTATTTGTAAGTAATTATGCATGGATTTTGGAGTTAGTAATTTAAAAATGATGATAGGAATGTAATTTGAAACTTATATTTGATTTTCTTACCTTCAATATTTGTACAAACAAATTATATAATATATATAATATTTTTTTTTCTTATTATCATAGTTTTTTTACGTATATAAATTTATTAATTTGAGTTGATTATCATGAATGCAGGTAAATAAATGTATTTTTATATTTTAGAAGTATGAGATTTATTTTTAAATATTTTTAAATTTATTTATATATATAAAAAAAAAAAAATGAGTCTTCCGAGTCTCCGCATTTACTCTATCCAAGTCAAATTTATTGCATTGAATGAGTCGAGTTCGAGTCACGAGTTTTCCAACCTTGGATTTGACCCCGTTCCTTTACTCCTTTCATGTAAATAAATAGGCCTACTTTTAAAATGCTTACATACTTTGGGGCTCACTAGATACATGTAAACTAAGTGAGGCAGGCAGAGAAATGGTAAGATAAGCAATTCAAAGTTTAATGATTTACATCTAGCATACTTAATGTCGTAAAAACTAATAGTGAATAAAATGATGTTAATTCTATTTCGAAGGGGGTTAGTGCGTGAAAGGCGTAAGTTGATCAGAAGGTGGGCCACTTAATATAAAAACCCTGCATACAGATGAGGAAAAAATTAAGGGAAAGGAAAATCTGGGTTCTAGACAGAATTTACAAAGGAAAGACCCTTTTTATTCTTAGCTAACCAAACGAGGGAGGTTGGAGTAAATGATTGACCTGCTTTGACCGCTCCAGTTAGGGTTAGGCTTCCCAGTGGTCTTTCCGATTTATGAATGTGCAGATTTTGACTCACGTTAGTCTTGGGGTGGGCCCCACCCCCGCTTCCTCGTTTTATAATAAGCCACGAGGACATGAGTGAAAATAGGATATTTGAAGTTAAAATGAGAGTTGTAGACTCCAAATCTTACCTTCCAATACAAAATATACCATCATGGCCGTGGTCATCATCATCAAAGCCACTCTTAATTATATGGATTATGTTCTTTGACTTCAATCTATTCCGAGCCAAATCCTTTGCTAGGTTATTGTTTTTAAGGAACATTTCAAAAATGAAAATTTATGAAATAACTAAGCCTAAACTCTTATTAAACAGTTTTCCGAAGGAATATAATGAAATGACAACAGAGGAGTTAGTATAATTTGTAAATGAAAATACTCCAAATGATGATAGTGTCAACCATTTTGACGATATCTTCATTCTCCTACAACTTTTCTTCTTCTTTTTCGATGGTTTTTAAGTTTTGATATTAAAACATATGTTTTTGTCTTTTCTTGAACTCTTTTTTCTCCAAAACTAACTGTTTTGATTTTGACGATCATAACTATCCAGTGAAACTAGTTTTTTTAGTCATTTGGAATCTTTTTTTCAGTCATCCATGCATAATGGTAGTTGAAGTTAGCCTGACTAAGACATTTGGGTATAATTTTTTTTAATCGATTATTTTGTCAAAAAAATAAAAATAAAATCTTATGGAGAGAATTGTTTGAAAGAATTGTAGGAAATCTCAATACTTTTATGAAATATTTAAATCTTTATGTACTTTTTTGAAAATGAATCAAAAGTTTTATTCCTTTTTGAAAAATTTCCTTTTGTTAATATTTTCTTCCATGTCCTCGTTTTTCTATTGTGGGTTTGAATTGAAGCGTGGATGAAAAAGGAGGGTTGAAGTAAGTTGCCGACTAGGGTAAGATTTTGTCAAAATCCAAAACAAAATATATAATTTATTTTATATTATAAATTTTGAAAGAAAAAATTACAATATTGAATCTGACCTAAACCGTGGACCGATAGGGTCAGATTTAACCCGACCCGTACAATAGATTACGCGTTCCTAAATCCTAAACCTGACAAACTCAAAACAACCGTTCGTTCTTTTACAGTTCGAATCCTCAATGGTTGAAGAATGGGTTGGCAATAGCTGGAATAACCTTTGTTGCGTACATGTTGAAGTCGAACCCCCATTTGACCCATTTCTAAAATGGACAGATGATCTCAATTTGCATTCAATGTTGAGCAATTGGACTTGACCCGCATTACAAACATTCAATGTGGGTTGTCCGTTTAACCTAATCTGACCCAACCCAATGTATAGAATTGCTGCACAAGCCCAATTCACTTCAGTCTTAAAGTATGCATTAGCTAAAAGAAACCCCAAAGTACAAAGTTGTTAAAACTACCTATCTATGTAAATATGTTCATACCTATAAGTCAACTTTAATCCAACCCATTTAAATTGGTTTTACAGACAGTTTTAAACTGGCCCACTTTAATACAGGTTAAATTTATCTCAACCCATGGCGGACCAGTCTACGAAGCAAGTCAAATATGGGTCGAGTCAAATTTCCCCACCCCTACCTATAAAGGCCCACCTCCTTATATTCACTAAGATCAGTGACATATAAAAGACTTTTGATTACCTTAAAACTGTAAAAGATTTAATAGTCGATCTCCTGTATTCTTTCCAATAGTAGTAAGAAAAATTTGGTACAAGAAAATGTTCACTGTAATAAGAGGTGTGGATTATGAGGAAACTTTCTTTTTAATAGTAACGTTTCTAATTCTACCAATATACATGTTTTTTTTTCTTTTTTTTTTTGCCAATTGTCATATTCTTGGACCTGGAGTTGCACCAAATGGATGTTAAGACTTAAAGACTACATTTCTTGATAGAGATCTAGAGACATAAATTTATATGAACAATTAATGAGATATGTTGAGGAAGGCATAACATGAAAGTCTACAAGCTCAAAAAATCTATTTATGGGCTAAAGCATTCCCCTAGATAATAGTATATACCAAATCTCATGATGTTGTGCTAACATCAGGAATTTCTTTGTTATGAGGACCATTGAATCTGCATTAAGAGGTCTATTATAGAAGAGGTATTCAGAGGGATCATCAATTCCATCCATCTTGATTCTAGTAGTATGGCAATCCGTCTGAGCCATTGGAGCTTGAGGAGTGAATTACTAGGTTTTGAGGTGTGAATGACTCATGGGAAAACGAGCACAGAAAAAGAAAAATCATATATTTTTATATTTGCTGTTTTATAATTTTATTCACATGAAAATCCTGATTTTCCTGAGCAAGTGCCACCATATTAATAGAGAATCAATGTTTTCATATAAAATCCCAATAATATTTTGATATTTTTAACAACAATCTGGTCATTTGAGACTTTCTATGTGGCTGGAAGTTATAACTTTTGTACTCGAGCATTTGAAAGTTCTTTGCTTAAGATTTCTAAACAATGATGTAATGGTTGTCCGTTTGACATTTTTTATTTTCATGTTTCTTCATTAGAATTCTGAATCCCAACCACCCGAAAAGTCATTTTTATCCTTTGAGATTCTCAAACTCCACCCCTTAGCATTTACAGATGCCCCAGCCAAGAGGATGCTTACCCCCATTGAATTTGAAAGACATAAAATTCTCGTTAAAAGGAAGATAATAAACACAGACCAGCTCAATAATACACCCTCCTAGCAGAGGCCTAAAGGTACCTGGCATTATCAAACATTAAGCAGCCTCTATTAAAAACGACTTACCTAACAAGGGTTTGCAAGGCACTACCCTAAGGATGACCAAGTCCGAAAAAGCTTGCAAGTGAGACAAGGGCACCTAGCAAAGAATATAGAAACTAAAATAAAACGTAAAAAAGAAAAATTATACTCACTTTCAGTATAGGGGGCCGTTCTCAAATAATGTTCCAAATCAAGAGCTGGGTTCATCGTCAGGTGCCAGTGTCATTGAGCATCGTCACAAATGCTGACCACATTATCAATCTTTCACATTTCCCCATGCAAAAGTATTATTCATCGTCACAAATGCTGACCACATTATCAATCTTTCACATTTCCCCATGCAAAAGTATTATTCCAAACAATGCTAGCTTTTAATATACTGCAAGGTGTCAGGCTTGAGCCAAGCTCGAGAACAGCCAAACCAGTCGAGCTTGTGAGGCCCACTTGGGTCCACTTATGATCAATGCTATCCCTTCACAAGCACCATCACATAAACTCACACTAACCCCATTGATTGCTGAAAGATAACTGCTCAAAAATATCAATTTCTAGAGCTGTATAAAAAGTGTGAGAAACTTCCCTAGAGAAAGTACTTCATCTCTGTTTAGATCCATTTGTGATAAGCAAATGTGATTCACTTGGAAAATACTTTGAAAACACAATTCTATCCTTGTTGGAGTGGAGAGAAAACACAATTTTCTATAGTGGACAATTAATTTTTACCACTGAAAGTGATAATTCATCTTTTAGGAATATTTTCTTCTTTTTCTGAAGTAGGGGTTGCAACTCCTAACTTTGAATGGGCAATCCAACCCGAACCCAATCAATAAGAAGTTCTATAGTATATTCCTTCTATTCAACTTTCAGGACGCCCTTTCAAAGTATTTTTTGAACAGATGAGAATGAGAGGTTGTTCATCACTATGCTTATAAGAAATAAAAGGCCAACAATTGCTACTTTCATGTCTGTTATGATTTTTTTTATGATGTGGGTATCCCCAAGGTCTTTGATCCGACAAAACTAATTGCTCGGCAGCACCTTTTGAACCCACACAAACATACATCGACGCCTCAAACAAATCTGAAGTGCTTTCAAACATAAGACATGGAGCTAAACTCACGCCTTACGCCACTCCACTCTCGATACATGCTCTCTGTGTCATCTTGCTTCATTGCATAATTTGGAAGCACATCTCACTAAATTGGTATTTTTAGAAAGAAATGAAACCTTAAGATAAAAACACAGAAAAGTGCCAACATAATACAACTTTCCTTATCCTTTTCTAAAAAGATCAACTTTACTAATTATTTTGGCTTTCTTTTTTGCTCTTCCTTTATTTGCTTGCTCACTGCAAGTTGCATTATTGTTCGGCATATCTGATCATGATCTTATCAGAATAGTAAATAGAGTGAGGTCCTATACTTGTACATTGTATCATGCTTTTGAAGACTAATGCATGCCTTTCTTACTCTTAATTTTATAAAAAGGACATGAAAAAAGACTCGGTATCATAGTCTGAAATCAATTTGGATGTCACCATTTCTGTGATTACCACAAGATCATTCCAATCATCAAACCAAATTGAATAGACACATAGACCAAAATCAAATATAAATCAGTTTTCTATAATTAATGTAAGCCTGGTAAGAATTTAAAAACCCCCGAAACTCCAAATTGCAAGGTTTACAATGATTATTGGGTAAAACTATCCATACAAAATGACTTCTTATTTCTTGAAAACTATCAATAAGTGAGGCTCACATTTTCTTAATCAGATCCATTCATATCACATGCCTGTGCATTTATAGAATGCAACCTAAATTTCACTTCAATTAGTATAGTAGATAGTGTAGAATTTAATAGATAGTTATATTTTTTTTTAAATGACCAACCTTAATAATGTCCTATATCACTTCCTTCCTTTTTTTTTTTTTGGTTTGTTTGCGAGATTGGGCAACTGGTCCTTTAGTGATAACTTGAAGAGCTAGGGATTAATCCCTGGATATATATATATATATATATATATATATATATTTGTGATGATATGGTACAAACACCACTCAACTAAAAGGGTATTGATAAATTGAAGTAAGACTTGAGTCAAACCATATTTTAGTGAACATATGTAAGTAATTTGAGGTCCTGTACTGCCCATTAAATACCATATATTAGCTGCTGCCAAACCCCACCAATTTACAATCTGTCCCCAAGTCAAGAAAAAAGAGAAAAGTTGTGTCAGGACGACAGCCTGAGTAAAAACTTCTCACAACGAAGATATGAATTACACAGGACGACAGCCTGAGTAAAAACTCTCTCACAAGTCACATCTAAGATATGAATTACACATTACTATAGTGAAATAAAATTCATATAACTGACAAAACTGATGATGATGACATAAAATTTGACGTTCCAAAATGTCTCTTTTGTTCAACAATTGACAACGGTGGACGACAAAGATGATAATATAAGATTAAATTTTAGAGACTGCTGAAACTTGAGAATAGTGTTTTCATATGGGTCTTGTCTAAGGTATGTGGCTGTTGATTGTCGCCTTCTATCTTAAATTTATTTCCAATCTCTAGTCCTGTGAAGATGAGATATTTTGCATCGGCCAACTCATTCAAAGAAGATAACCACTAGAGAAAAAGGAATCCTGACACTTCATCAGCAATGACTTCACTGCTTACTTCATCAGCAATGGCTTTTTTTTTTTTGCTTGCCCTTCTCTCTCTATCTCTGGTCCAACACGCAGGCAAGAGGCTGCTGATTGGCGTGTTTCTTTCCAACTTTACTTCTCATTTCTGCTCCTGTATACAAAGATGAGATCTTTTGCATTCAAAGAAGAAGAACAGAAAAGTTAAAGCGAACCTATCACTTCGTCAGCAGTGAACTCACTGCTTATTAGACAGTTTGTGGCAGCTTCTCCTCCTTTTTATTGCCCTCCTCTCTCTTTCTCTCTTTGGACAAAAACAGAGCCACGAAGATGGAAACTGTGGAAGACATAGTTATTGTTGGGGCAGGGATAGCAGGGCTTGCAACTGCATTAGGACTTCACAGGTATGCTACCATTTATTATTCCTTTGAAAGCATGGGTATGGTTAAACTTAAAATACACCATATATGCATACAGCAGAGATAAAGACTTTAGACACTGTACTAGCAAAGCTGGAAACCTTTACTGTTGGCTGTGTATATGTCAATTTTGATTGGATATCTCCATCTGTTTTGACCATTTGTTCGTTAAGGCCTTCCGAGCGCGTACTTTGATGCATGTTGGGCAATACCAATTGATTTTTTTCTGTACTTTAAATCATAGAGATCTTATACGTGAAGAAAAGATAAATTGAAATATCAGATATTATATGATACTTGCCCACTTTGATTTGTTATTAAAACTGGATTTGTTGACAAATAGCAATGACATTTGCTCTTGCGTCATATTCTGTTTTTGTAGGATTGGATTGAGATGCCTGGTTCTGGAATCTTCAGAGAGTTTGAGGGTTACTGGGTATGCACTTTTAACATGGACAAATGCATGGAAGGCATTGGATGCTCTGGGCATTGGTGATTACCTCAGGCAACAACATGTCCAACTTCAAAGGTATGCAATCAGTGGTTTGGCAGCATTGTAGATCATATTAAGATCTAATTTGAAATTCCTCGAGGGTCGATCGAACACTAACCCTAGAGGATAAAGATTATCCCAAAACAGATTTGAATATGGAAGGAAATAAAGCAATAATCTAAGTTATACTATCAATCAACCAAGAAGATGGACACAAGATATTTTACGTGGAAAACCCTGAATAGGGAAAAAACCACGGGATCTCACACCGATCCAAAAAGATCAAGCACTAATAAACTAAAGGTTACAAGATAAACTCACTACCCTTTATAGTTGAACTCAACCTAAGGACTGCAGTGATTATTGCCGACGACCATGCCGTTCAACTTTTCTAGCACTTCAATCTTCACGCCTTAAACAAGACGAATCAATTTAGAACGTGGATGATGAGTCTCCAGATGCAGAAAGCTTCAGCACATAAATCTCACAAAAAAAGGCTCTCTAGAGGGAAGGATTCTCTCTGGTAATAGTCTAGGGTTTAGAACTATGAGAGACACCATCTTTAATGAAGCTAATGCAATATATATAAGGCTTTAGAAACGTGAAGGAGAGATTGGGTTTGAATAGGATAGGAATTGGAGATGAAAGAGGAAACGTCCAATCCGCCGCTCTGTCCGATCGATCGGATAGTCGACATTGGATCTGCGATGAATCTTCAAATTTCTTCCATGCTGATGCGGTCCACCTAAAAATATAAAATTACATTAATCCCCAAGTTTTGTCCAACCACATGAAGTAGCCAACACTCAAAAACTTACATAATTCAATAACCATTAACTATTTAATATTGACTGGGGGTGGCAATGGGTCGGGTCGGGTTGGATTGAATATCAGAAACAACATTTTTAGGCTCAACCGAGCTGAACCAATTACTAATGGGTTGAAAATCTCAATCCTCATCCTTAATTAACAAGTCAGGCTTGGGTTGGGTTGGTTGGTCCTAGTGTAATTAGTCTGATTCGAGCTGGGTTGGTGGGTTATGTTGATAAATGCGAACCCAAGCACAAATCATTTGTTAATCGAGGTTTCAAGATATCAACCTAAATCCCAAATTAATGATCAAGTTCAAGTCGGCTTGACCAATCAAGACAGGAATTTCAATACCTAGTACTAATGACAAAAATTACTGGAAGTTACTGAGTTTGATTTTGCAGGCTGGTTGCTGCCTCTTCAGTCACTGGAGTCACCACAGCCCAGGTGTCATTTGTGGAACAGGGGAAATGGTGAGTACATAACATGGATAAGTTAATTAGCAATTAGTAAGTTATAACAGAGGCTCACCATATCTTTATTAGACCATTCAAATGTTAAATGCATCTCACCTACATTGTAGGATCATTTCTCATGTTTAAGTTCCAATCATAATTTTGTTCTTGGATTTTTGAACTTGGGGACAATACAGTGGAAACCATGAAGTCAGGTGTCTGAGGAGGAACATTTTGCTTGAAGCACTAGAGAAGGATCTGCCACAAGGTACCATCAGATTTGGATCAAAGGTCGTTTCACTTGAGCAAACAAAGAACTCGGTTCTTGTGCATTTGGCAGATGGTTCCATCCTTAAAACTAAGGTGACATATACTGCTCTTATATAAACTACAGGCAAATGAAATGACCAATGCCTCCTAAGCTTGTAGAGCGGTCTACTACTAGAAATAAACATCACCCAATTCATGGTATTGTCATTTGAAAATGTTCAGGTGTTAGTAGGATGTGATGGAGTGAACTCTGTGGTCGCGAAATGGTTAGGTCTCCAGAAACCAGCCTTCACAGGACGTTCAGCGATGAGAGGCCTCGCAGAGTTCCCTGATGGCCATGGTTACAAGCCCGAGTTCTTGCAGTACTTCGGAGATGGTTTCCGTTCTGGTTGCATGCCTTGCAATGATAAGAGCATCTATTGGTTTTTCACTTACTCGCCATCTTCCCAGTGTAAAGCTTTTCACTCCTTGGTTGCATTTTTCACGTTTTGGTTGTGTAATTTATGTTTGGTCTGTGTACAAAGTGTTCAGATGAGAACTGGTCTCGAACTTCAAGTTTGGGAAACATTTTATGGGGTGCACTTGCATGCATATCAACCACATGATTAGGGTGGAATTAGAAGATCTTAGTGTGGATTGAGAGTAAAAGATCAGCTTGGTCTAATGATTCTAGCCATCTATTTCTATGCCAAACAACCATGGCACTGCTGCTTTTCGGCCAAATCTTGACTTCTTTTTGCTTCTTAATTGCGATTGTTGAGAATGATGAACCTTCTCCTTTCTAGGTGTTGATTTGTTGTGTCGCTTAAGTAACTGTGGTCGACAGAGAAAGAACACATGAATGAATGGTACTGGTGGGAAACTTAGCTTTTGGGTTCTTTAATTCGAGGTTAGGATGTTAGCCCAATCTGATTTTTGACTCCTCTATTAATTCCACACCAAGACCTTACAACTCTAGCCTGCGCATGTAGCTGGCATGCATTTAAAATGTTCCTCCAACTTAATATTTGAGGCTGATTCTTATTTGAACGTGTGAAAAAAATTATACATGCATGACTACTAAATTTCAGGGCCTAAAGTATATAATTTCGATAATCAGATCAAGCTGTTGAATGGGATTGAATGATTCAGTCAAAAAACACGAGATCATTTTGGGGGCACGTGCTGTTTTTCATGACTTTTCTATTTTCTCTATCTAATAGCCCAAGGTATAGAAGATGATCCTGCTAAGATGAAGCAGTTGGTATTGAGCAAGTTGCAGAAGGTGCCTAAAGAAGTAACCAATGCACTTGAAAAGACAGAGTTGGATGCTTTCATTTCTGCTCCATTGAGATTGAGGGTTCCATGGAATGTGCTATGGGGAGATATCAGCAAGGGGGGTGTTTGTGTGGCTGGAGATGCACTTCATCCCATGACCCCAGACATGGGCCAAGGTGGGTGCTCTGCATTGGAAGATGGTGTGACCCTAGCTAGGTGCCTTGGAGAGGCTTTGATCAGAAAACCCAATGAAGGTGAAGAAGAGTATGACATGATCAGAAGGGGCTTGGAGAAGTATGCAAAGGAGAGGAGATGGAGGGTTTTATTACTCATTGCTACTGCTTATGTTGTGGGTGCTATACAACAGAGTAATGGGGTAGTGATGAACTTCCTAAGGGACAAATGCTTGTCAGGATTAATGGCTGGGATGTTGCTTAACTGGGCTGATTTTGATTGTGGCAAACTCTACAGCCCTTGATGGTGTGCTGATCATAAAAAATGATGATAGTTGTATTATGTACCTTATTATTATTTGATGACTTTTCAAGGAGCCCACCCAGGCCAGTGCCTATTTATGGGAGTGGGGTTGTGTGGGGATTATATGGACAGGGATTGAGTGAAGTTTTACTCCCACCTAATCATCCAATGACTTTCAATGGTGCATGTCATTCTAATTTCAAATAGTCTAGCTTACAACCTTTGGATGATTGGATGGGGTTCAATTTCACCATCCCTTTATGCATATGATGCACTGAAGACTGTTATCATACCAACTATCTTGCATCAGGACTAACCTAAATGGGCCCCACGTAAGTCATATACCACTGGATCATCTCAATAGATCAAGAGTGTGGGAATTCTGTGCCCATTTAGCAAGTTGTTATTTACTACATTTATCTATTTTATTACTTGGTGTATTTCTATGATGTTCATGTATTGCATTCCATCAATTTAGATGAGGTTGGAAGTTCATAAAGAAATGGAAAAACAGGATATGTGGAATGTTTGCAAGGCCACTGGCCCCACTAGATACCAAAAATAAATCTGATACATATTTCTATTTGTTCAACCATATGCCATCAAAAGGACGGTCAAAACAAAGACTCCCCCTTTTATAAAATCTGACTATTGTATGGCCTTATATTATAGAGGCTCAGGCTCACAATGTTGGTTAGATTCAATTATTATTATTGTTAGCCTGATTCAATTATTACTAGCAAAACATGCCCCATGTTTAGTACAGACAATATAATTCATTATATAAGAAATATACATAAATATCTAATGATTTATAATAAATTTAAAATATGATATTTCTTTTTACATATAAATTTTTTTTTATAGAAAAAATACAATAAAAATAAATATCAAAATAATGAAGCAATCTTTAATCCATCAAAAAATATATATAAAAACCCTAAAACCAAATTTCATCTAATAAAAATTAAAAGTACACCAAAAATATTTAAATAAGAGCATAACCCAACCGCATTTCCAAATCTTACTAACCTGAAGGCAGATCTTACAAGTGGTATTTTCTTTCTAGTCACACCACTTTGTATACATGGTTAGTTTATTAACGTGTATGATAAATAGAACAAAATCAGTCATACCTGGTAGGGAAAAAGAAGATGAATGACTATAAGAGTTGTAATATAGGGAAGAAGAAAGTAGTAGGGTAGTGGAAGATTTGGAGATAAAATATAGAGATTTAAAATCATTTAGTAATTGCCCAATCAGTAGAGATTTTCTTCTTTTTTTGATAAACCAATCAATAGAAATTTAAAACCATTTAGTACTTACCAATTAATTAAAAGGTAATTAAATGTGTAGAGATTTAAAACCATTTAGTAACTGCCCATTCAGTTAAATGGTAATCAAATATTTGATTGAAATTGAAATTATTTTCAAAAATTAAAAGTTGAGTGGTCAAAATCAATTGAGTGGACAAAATCAATTGGCAATTAAACTCAGTCTCTTTCATATATATATATATATATATATAAATTAGATGTCTAACCTACTAACCCCTTTTATTTAGTAGGGTCATGGAATCCAACAAATCTACCACATATCCTATAACAAATCTACCACATATCCTATTTGTTAACTTGAGCTCAGATATCTGTAATGTTGCTCAGAGGCTTTGAGGAGAATGCAGAAGATCCAATGCAAACAAGTCCTCACTAATTAAACACGACTTGCAATCTAGTAATTCAAGGTTCAAGCTGACCCTTTCTTCCCAGTTGACTCTATGTTGACATTCTCAATAAGGAATATGTAGATCGGGGGTTGGCCAATACTTACTTTTCAACCAGCCAAACAGCATGATCTGACTAGTTGCACTATTATTCACCAACTTGTTCTAGTAATTTTTACCAAAAAAAAGTGTAGTAATTCACGGTTTCCGTTGACCCTTTTAACTTTCAGGTTGGACCTAGTCTACTATTTGCAACCCAATTAATATGTATCTTTAATTAATTAATTACCTTCAATTTTTCACTAAATGGCGGAATGTAGCTATTTTCACATCTAAAATGGTAAAAAAAATTATTGAAACTAGAGGGCCTTTAATGGACGATGATTTTTCATCACTATGCTTTTAAGAAGCAAAAGCCTACAATTTTTCTTATTTTTTCTCATAATAAATTCTGAGATAAAATTCAAGTTTAGTTAATTTATATGCGGAAGATTTAACTATCATACCTTTATGCTTTTTACCACTAGCGATTTTTAAATTCAATACATAAGAATTCATGGTCAAAGAGTGAAGGATCAGGCTAAAGGATATAAGGTGAGAGGTGAATGATATAATATTGAGATGTAGATAGAACCTAACGTTATTAGGATTTGAATTACCATAGTGATAGTTGGTATTCATTTCTAATGTTTTCTTTGATGGAAGCTGGATCAAGATAACTTGGGAGGTGTTACCAAAACATCAGTCTAATAATTTAAATCCTAAGAAAGTGAAGGTCCTATATGCATCTACAGGGTGTTTAATTAGAAAATAATGATCCTTGATAGACTCTATCAACCTCCTCCACCTTGTATTCATCTCCTTATGTGAAAGCAAATATTAAAGGCTTTTATAATTTGAATGCGCATCAAACTTCTTACCGTATAAGTAATGTTTCCACATCTTTAAACCAAAAACTATTATTGCATGCTCCAAATCATGAGTCATATACTTCTTTTTGTGATCCTTCAACTATCTTGACCCATAGGCAACTAGTTTATCGGTTTAATAGCATGCTACCCAATCCAACTCTTGATACATCTGGAAAAATAACAAAACAACCATTTCCAGATGGTAGGATGAGAATAGGAGTCGTGGTCAACCTCTTTTTCAGAAAAACGCCTCACATTTTTCAAATTAACGACCTAACACATTATTATAAAAGATAATGAGTACACTTTGCCGCTGTTGGATATACTCCCTAACACATTATCATGTGAATTACGCATGCGAAACACATTATCATATCAAATGATACGTGAAACATCACATGTGTATATAAGATGGACGTATTCTAGGGGTTGTTTATGTTTGTCATAGGAACATAGCATGTGAATTAATAACATGATAAAAAAAAAAAAAAAAAAAAAAAAAAAAAAAAAAAAAAAAACCTATAGTACACTTAACGCTGTTGGATATACTCCCATTTATTCGACCCCTAGAAGATTTTTTTTTTTTTGATATTTCAATTCTTCAAATCATTTTTTGATGTTAGAACAAATGTAAGGTCCTATTCTAAATATATTGATTTAATAATAATAATAAAAAAAAAGAACTACTTGCCTAAAGACGTCCATCTAATATTTGAATACCTACAAGCATGCCGTAACATAGGAGTGCTCATGGATCGAGTTGCCCTAAGCCTGAGTGGGCCTAGTCCACATTGGACTGGCTTGGCCCTTATGTTTGAGTGCTAGGGTGGGTTTCGATTAAATGATAGAAAGCCTAAAGCCTGGCATGGCCTGAAAAAGAGGGATAGTACAAGGACTTGCAAGAGTATCAAGTTGTTGTCCCTTTCCTCTTTTTCCCATTTTGAGTTACCTCCTAAGTCCTAATAGACGAAATAAATGAGTTAAAGATGAGAGACAAATCAATGAGTAAATTGAATCTCCTTTTTATTTATTTTAAGCCTATATATAGGTCCTTCTTAAATCGAGGCCAGCTCTCCTAAGCTCAAGCTTAGAATAAGGTAAGATCAAGTGTGTAGTGGGGCCCACCTGGGGACCGACATGGGGATGGAGATGGGGGGAATTTCAAGGACTCCCTAGGATCTTACTCTTTGCAAAAAATCAGCTCCAACCATGATTTTTATCATTTTCATATGGGCCCAAAAGTTTAATGGTCAACAATATATTTGGATCGATACATAGTCGATTCAACGGTCCAATAAATTCGGATCTGACCGAAAGTTGGTGGACATGTGCAATTGAGGGAGGGTCATGTGTTTGGTTCATTTGGATGGACCAAAGGTAGGCCCCACAAGCATGAGCTTACGAGATTTTATCCTAAGTTTGAGCTTAGGAGAGCCTTGCTCTCTTAAATCATATAAGTGACTTTAGTCCTATTACAATCTCACAAAACACTCCACTTTCTATGTTATCCACATTAAATTCGAATGACTAGATGGGCCGGATTCGAGCTTAACAAATTTTAGGTGGGCCCGGCTCAGGCCAAGCGTCTATATATAGCCTAGTTGAGCTTGGACTAGGAGATTCATCAGACCGGTCCAGCCCTGCCCAGCCCATGAACACCCCTACCTAGGGCTGTAAATGGGTCGGTTCCGGTCCAAGTCCATGGTGGACTCGGAACTGGAATCGTTAAGGAGAAGATGGAACTGGATTCGGACTCGGAATTGCTTCGGAATCGGTTTCTTGACTTCGGAACCGGAACCAGAACAATATATGGGACCGGTCTGAATCCGGGTCCGGATTTAAGTAAAGAATGATATTAAAAAAAACATAGTTTTTAAGAGATATTTTTTAAAATTGAGATATGTCGAGTCTTGGGTCCATGGGTTCGAACCAAGGTGGAACCGAGCCATGACTCATTTACTTATCGGGGCCTAAATAAGGATCTAGATTCGGTTTTTAATGGGTCGGAACTTCCGGGTAATCGGAGAATCGGGTACCCATTTACATCCCTACCCCTACCCTAACGTTTTCAATATTAACAAAAACACCCCTTAATCGGACAAAAGAGAAAGCGTGCATCATGCACGTGAGAAAATCTGGGTGTACTTTAAATATTTTTAAAATCTAGGGGTCTCATTGTAAATATCTATTAATAAAATAAGTGAAGTACATAGCAACTCTACTTCTCTGTAACAAGCAACCAAAAGCTGAGAAACCAACTTTTGGTAGGAAAAGGAGAGAAGAAAACCCTAGCTCATAATAACAGCCAGGTACAGATCTACACTATTTCGGAACCCTAATTTTCATTCCCATCTCAAGCAATCAAGATTCTGCAAACCCCCCTTTGTTTTTCCTCCGATTTCTTCCCGATTCCCTGAAAAAGATCCCATTTTTTTTTTGTACTGTAGAATGACGCAGGACGTGGAGATGAAGGAGGCTCCGGCAGCTCCTTCCAATTCGATCTCTTCCCCAGCTCCCTCTCTTCTCCAGCGTAAGAAAACAACAAAACCCTAATAAACCCCTTTGATTTGCTTTCTCCCCTTTTTTTTTTTTTGGGGATTTTTGGCATAGATGCATTGTTTTGATTGGGTGGAAACTGGGGTGGTCTTAGATTTGAAGGAGATTGCGGTGCTGATCGAAACGGGGGCCTACTCGAAGGAGGTGCGCCGCATATCCCGTGCGGTCCGCTTCACCATCGCCATGAGGCGGAAGCTGAAGGCATCGGTGCTCTCTGCGTTCATCGATTTCGCACTGGTGCCGGGTTCGGAGGTGCATTCGAGGCTATCTTCTTATATTCCAAAGGTAAATGTTGTGATTGATGTGAATCAATGATTATTGATATATCAGTGTAGTGGAGTATAATTCTATTACGTGTATTGGATTCTGCTGATGCGATTCTTATTTAAGCATGTTATATGTAAATTGAGTGTAGAATTCTACCCTGGTGGGTGGATTCAATTTTGGTGGTAGTTTCCTTCTTGTTAGCTTGCCATGGACATGCCAATCAAGCTCAGCTACCTTGTGTGACAGGACCCACCTTTTTATAATCTTGGGTTGTTGACCTATGGTATACCTTTTGCTGCCCTTGTTGGCAATTGGACATGTCAGCATTAATCTCCCCAACGTAGGATCCTATGTATGTGATTGGTGGCCTTTCCACATTCGAGGGGAGGGATCTACCAACAGTTTAGATTAGAACATCTGATCTGGGTGTTTCAGGGACGTTCTTAAATAATAGGGCGACCTGTTGGACTGGATCACTTAATGATGATTGATTGGAAGTTCTCTTATTATTTCACTTTGAAATTCAAACAAAATAAGGTTGGCGATTTGAAAGCCAATATTACTAATGATAATAATATGAAGGGTTGTTTTGCTAAATTTAGGATCTAAGTTGTTTGATATTTTTATCTAAATTCATATTGTCTAGTATCTCATAGAAAACATGTCGACTCTGGTTATAACTTCTAGAGGTTCATCTTGTATATTTAGCCCTATATCGTAGGTGCTTTTCTTTTACCAAAGCTTATTTATGGGTTTCCCCTATGAATAAGATGTTGGAAAGAGTGACCCTTTCTATCCTATTGACTTTTTTATTTTGTGATTGGTATTTGGTCTTATAAAAGAAAGTAGGTCTTTTTAGGAGTGGTTTTGTAGGTAAATCACTATCTGGGAAATAACAAATATCAGCTTCAAAGAGCACAATACAACTTTCTTTTCTTCCTCTCCTTTTTTTCTTCTTTGGGGATTACAGTATCCTTTCTACATTAAGATACGACGGTACATTGTAGAAAATGTGCATGCCCTATTTCTTATATGCTGATACGGATTGTGGCTAAACTAAAGTGTTCTCATCAGTTTGAAATAGAGTTGATGCAGTAGGGGTGTGCACTCCTTGATGTAAACCTTTGATGAAAGTCACAGGAACTGTAACTATGGTTGCAGTTTTTATACATGCCATCTGTGTAGGCAATTGCTTTGACTGTAAGCCAGATTCTAACATGTGTACTTAAGCATTGTTTATTGGAAGACATGGATGGTAGTCCTCTCAAATGGTGGTCTAAGAGGTTTTTTGAACTTCCATTGACAAGAACCAAGAACCCTGCCATTAGGAGTTACATGTTTGTGCCATCGTTGTCAATTTTGGTATGGCTGAAGAGGTTAAAACTGTTTCCTTTGGTCAAACAACCATACCAAATGGTCCGCTAGAAATATTTGGTCCTGATTTTGGACTTGGTTGGCCTGTTTGGTTATTTCCGTCCAGATTTTGTTTTGTTTGGCCAAATAGATCAAAACTGCCAGACTATATAAGCAGGAACAGTTGTGAACAAATTGCTAGTTATGTTTTTTAGAGGGAAAGCCCTTTGGTTCAGTAGAAGCTTAGGGGTACAATTGTCTTTTTTGGCCCCTCAAACAATGAGAAAGGGAGTGCATTGAAAATAATGTTTTATAAGGGGTCATTTGTTTTAGGTCATTTACATATGTAAATTAACCCCATGCGAAAATGATAACCATGAAAACACTGTAGGAGTGTTTGTTTGGGTTGAAAGGGTTTCACATGTGTAACCGAACACACCAAAGTGGTGTGAAATGCTTAACCACATGAGGAGGTGTGAAACGAATCCACACTGCCTTAAAAAAGGCAGTTGTTACAGTACATACTAAGGGCACCATTTTTTATTAGTCCGTTTGTTTCAGGTTTTTTTTTTTTTTTTACTCTTGTGGGTTCCTAAATCAATATCCGTACCTTTCATCCTCTTTAAAAGACCAAAAAGGCTAGGTGTTCAAATTCCAGCCGTTGAACGTGGATTTTGAGATATTTGGGAAAAATCCGGACTTTAAAAATCTGCCATTCTGGACTTCTATGGGCCTCATTTTCACGATTCGAACCATTCATCCTCTTTAAAAGATATAAAATGGCTACGGGGTCAAATTTCATAGCTCTATTCGTTTGTGGATCTCGAGAAATTTGCGACAAACCATGAACCATTGGATGTACCTAGTGTAAATGATGTCATTTTAATACCCCTTTTGTCTGGTCCTTTTTTTTTTTCCTCCAAATTTTCATTTCATATGGGCCCCTAAATCATGATTTGAACCATTCATCCTCTTTAGAATGCCAAAAACGGCTCTGGGTAGGGGTCAAAGTTCAGGTCTTAATCCATCATGGGTTTTGAGATATTTGGAAAAAGGCTAGACCATTAAATCTGTCATTCTGGACTTCTGTGGGCCCCCCATTGTCATGATCCGAACCTTTCATCCTCTTTAGAATGTCAGAAATATCGAAGGGGTCAAATCCCATTTCTTAATACATCATGGATTTTGAGAAATTTGGAAAAAATATCTGCAAAATCCAAACACATTTAGAACCGTTGGATGTAATTCAGATTCACATGTGAAAATCATGATTTTGACAAACATGAGAATTTGTTTCGCATGTGTATCATTTGCATGCTTAAATGATTCACTTGGGTCATTAAATACTTAACATTCACATATGTAAATGCCAAACGGCCCCTAAACGTAATGATCTGTGGGCCACAATAATGTGATTTGATTTAACGTGTCAGACCAATATTTAAATTGGTTTTGTAATATGAACTTGCTGACTAAGGTAGTAATTTCCCTAACTAGATTGTGGTAGGTATGTAAATGTGTTTACTTTATATTGTTTTAGGCTATGAAATTGATAATTGGAGATGAAAGATGAGAAAAAATTCACACTTGACTTATAAATTATTTGATATGTAGAAATAACATATTATTGTTCATTTTGTAGTCCAGATTTAATATATTTAGTATATAGGTTGATTTCAATTTTTACTATTTTCCAAATTTTCTAATTATTTTTCTAAAAAATACCAAAACAAATATCCAAAATGAAACTGCAAAATGCTGAACTGGATGAAATGTTTTCAGTTGGGAGTCAAATTTTAGCGAGGTCTGTAACAAAATTGATAACTACAGACTTCCTATGGTCATCTAGTTCATCAGACAATCATCATTTCCTTATAATCCCAACAAAGCAGGGTTTGGATTGTACCCAATGGCAAGTTTTTATTACCTGCTCCCTACCTAACGTGAACCCTCCACCTATCATTTTTTAGGCAGAAACAACTCCTAAGTGGGACAAATCAAACGGGCCAATGTAATAGGATTAAGGGTCACCAAAGAAATGCTTAACATGGTGTCAAATAATGGGAGCATAAAGAAAGGGGCCATCGAAGGAGAGCCATCTTGAAGAGTCAGGACAAATGTGGACGTTCAAGCAAGAGACATTAAATATGGGATCATCGTTAATCCATTTATTTGAGCCACTAATTAGATTTTTTTTTTCTTGATAGGTATCCCACTTGTAAGATGATGAGGCATTTGGCTATACCTTAAGAGAGCCATTTGGTTTATTAGACAGTGTGATGACATAATCCTTTAGATGATGTGGTGACATAATCCTTTGGACAACGATTTCTTGGCTTCTGAACCATGTAGCAATTTGTTCAATTTGACATTTTTGTCTTTATATTTACTTGAAAAATATGCTTGTCTGCCAAAAGTTAATATGCTTTTTATCCGGTCATAGGAAGAAGAGCATGAGATGGAAATTGATACTGCAACATCTGTGATGCATGGTCCTGCTAAGCATTCTTTGCCAGAGCTTGAGATCTACTGTTACTTGATTGTGTTGATTTTTCTCATTGACCAAAAGAGATACGATGATGTGAGTTAATAACTTTCTTATTATCTCCTGTTTCTGTGATTTTCCTTAATGCTGTCATTCAAGTAACTCAAATATTTACACTGTACTTTGATTTGGTGTGGTTACCTTGCAGGCCAAAGCTTGTTCATCAGCAAGCATCGCTCGTGTAAAGAGCCTAAATAGAAGAACTGTTGACGTATTAGCATCAAGGCTGTACTTTTATTACTCATACAGCTATGAACTTACAGATGGCCTCGCTGAAATTCGAGGGTGTGTTATAAGAATCCACAAGCAATTTCATATCCATGATATGAATGCATCCCTTTTATGTAATATGGTTTGATGTGCATCTTGGGTGTTTTCTTAAAATTGCAGTTCCCTTTTACATGGGTGTTGCCACCATTTATTTGATGCTGCCTTTGTGGTGGCCGAGGAAGCCAATATTTTCTCCAAGTATTGATTGTAAGATTGTTTTGTCTTGAAATCGTTCTATTGGTTCTGGTTGGAAAAGAAAACCCAGGTTGCAAGCAAACTGGAGCACCTATATTTACCTTTATAGTGTGTTTGGATGTGTCCCAACTCATGAGCTTTGACTATTTTGACATGGCAATTTTGGCACATGGCCAACTCCTTTGCATTTGAGACAGTGGTCTTGGTGTTTATCAAGAACCACTTCAGCTGGATTATTGTTTTTCTGCTTTTCATTCCCTAATCCATCATCATCATCATCATCAAAGCCGTATTCCATTTACTACTGTTGGCTTTTCATCATAGAAGTTTATCTAGGTTTTCTGCTGACAGCCAAACAGATGCGACTTCCTTTACCCAGGATTCGGGGAGGCATACAACACGGTATAAACACATGGCAGGGTGTCTCTGAATCATCTAGTGCCAATTGATTATATGGATTTGGGTTGGGAAAATTGGAAAACCTGTACTTCACTGAGTGTCGTTTGAAGTTGTCCTATGAGGGTAATCATCAACTTTTCCGTAGTTTAGTGATATAGTTAGGCGCATCCTTGTGCATCCCTAAAGGGCATGGTTAGATGTATGGATTTCTGGAATCAGGATTTTGCTGGTCGAAGGATATAGAAATTGCTGGATTTCAGGATTCCTTTGATTTTTGATGTTGATATTTCGGTTTGGATTTTTCTTAGGAATTTATCTGGGAGTCAAGATATCTTTTGTATGAATATTGGATGGAGATCTTCATTAATGTCATTTGTTCATAGTCTGCCTTGGGTCTCTTAAACACGCATTTTGTTAATATTTATGGTCACCAATATCATGAGTTTCTGTACTCAGTAGCCTGCAATGGTAATAGCCTGGCTGGAAATCTCACTCTCAACATTGGAAACAGAGAAATGCCCTTTTATGATCTTGACATCATCATCATCAAAGCCTTGTCCCAACTATGTTGGGGTCAGCTACATGAATTCTGTTTCATTTTATTTTTATTTTTTGCAAACAAAATACAGGATTCTCCTGGAATTAAATAAATCTGAGGTTTTTGTGTCTTGGTAGACTGAATGGGTGCGAACAAATGGGAAGCATTTTAGCTTGCACACACCTGCATTTGTGTGTTTCCACGCACATGATAAAAATGAAGTGATTTACATTGACCAAGAATTTTATCATATTGTTGTGTTTCTAAAAGTTTGTTACCTTTCCAGGAACCTCCTTGCTTTGCATCGGCTGGCCACTCTACGCCATGATGAGCTGGGTCAGGTTTGTGGCCATTGGAGAAAGCATTACTTGTTATATTTGTGATTTACAAATTACTTATTATGATGATTTTACACAGGAAACACTTCTGAATCTACTGCTTCGCAATTACCTTCATTACAACTTGTATGATCAGGCAGAGAAGCTGAGGTCAAAGGCACCACGGTTTGAAGCACACTCAAATCAGCAGGTAACTTTTTTCATTTTTTTTTCTTAGGGCCTGTTTGTTTGTGCGAGAATACATAGGAATTGAAAACATAGGAACTCATTGTCAAATGAGCTCCACCAAAGCATTATTTAAGGGGTCAAGTGAATGATATCTGGTGAGGCTGAAGGATATAAGGTAGCAATGTAGATGGGACCTTGACTTTCCTAGGATTTGAATCTTTATGGTGATGGCTTGGTATTTATTCCCCATCTTCCCTTGAATCATTGTCCATTGAAAGGGGTGTATTTGATGGTCGTTTTTGTATATTCACCTTGGATCTTCATTTTAAACTACTTATGGCATGAATTTCTATGTATTCTAATGCAAACAAATAGGCACTTGGGGGACGTTTCTCTTTTAAATGTGATGTGCAAATGCCATTTACATATATAAATTTATAGATGTAAAATTTACATATGTGAATGTTTCATATGCAAAATTTGCACGAGTGAAATTGCCATTTACATATGTAAATTTTGCAAATGTGAATATTACTTATGTAAAACTTATATATGTGAAACACAATACCATGTTTGCGCAGAATCTCCATTTTCACATAGTAAATGCTGAAGGGTTTGGATTACATATGTAAGATCACATATCTTAAAATATATGAATATTTAAGACATGAAACTGAATGTTTTGGGGGTTTAATGGATCAATAAACAATTTGAATGGTTCAGATTAAAATTTTGGGTCAAAAGGAGTAAAAAATATAAAAGTTAGTGACGGGGGCTCAAAACCATGACTTGTTTATAGCGGAACCTGCACGGGTGCCTCTTCTAACCAAGAGGTGTGTTGTGGTTTTACACATCGTTAGGTGTGTAAATTTTTATATGAAAATGACCTCATTTACACAACATTTTCAAACCTTATTTATGCATCACATGTGTAAATGATGCATGAGCACAAATGGACATGATCATGCATAACCAGTATGCATGTGCATCATTTACATATGTAAATGAGTGCAAACAAGTGAGCTTTCTCAGTGCCATTCCATTTACCTTATAGTTCTTTTTTGTCGTGTGACAATGAGAAAATCATGCAACCACTTTCATGTATCCAGTTCGTGGTATAAATCTGGGACTTGACTGTTGACAGGGACACGAAGGTGTCTGATACCGAGACCATGGAAAATGTAATTCACCAACGTTTATACATATAATTGCTGACAGAATACATCAACTGCTGTAACTAATTAATTAAAAGTATTCTCCCTGTGTCAACTGTCAATGTGTTTCCAGCATGACATGGCGGTATTTTAGAAAGTGAAGTGTCTTCTCTCTCTCTCTTTCTCTTTTGTTTTTATGTGGTAGAACTATTCTTAACATTCTTCAGTGATTGGCATGGATGATCTTAACTACAATGCATTATGATTCTTCTCCATTTTCTTTTACTATAGCTGCTTCCGTTTTATTCAACTTAGTGAAAAGAACTTGGGTCAATTGGTTTGTTAAAAGGGCTATAGTCATCATGAAGAGTTCTAACATTACTATCTTTTCTTATTTTTTGCTAGTTTTGTAGGTACCTGTTCTACCTAGGAAAAATTAGGACTATTCAGTTGGAGTATACAGATGCAAAAGAGAGTCTACTGCAAGCTGCTCGCAAAGCCCCTGTTGCAGCCCGGGGCTTCCGAATTCAATGCAACAAGTGGGCCGTGATAGTCCGTTTACTTCTTGGAGAAATCCCAGAGAGGACTGTTTTTATGCAGCAAGGCATGAAAAAGGCTCTTAGGCCATACTTTGAGCTTACAAACGTTAGTCTTTCTACAGCCTAAAGATACTCTAGCACATGATTATATACATAGAATTGTGGAGCCTAGCATTTGCACTCATGAAGCCCTGGTTTGGCGGTTTGTTATGCTGATCTGATGGGCCTTCCTTTGAAGCAAGCAAAAATGGCCTGATATTTATTGGCTCAGATATTACAATGATGCACTGGCCCATTGTCATTGTGGTGTGGGGTAGTAATTGTTGTTTGCCTTGGCAAAGGAGTGCTGACCCACAGGGCACTGAAGATGGTCGACAAGCCCACTTAAGTGGCCCCACGAATAGGGATGGCAATGGGTTGGGTTTGAGTATTGTTTGAGTCAAACCCGACCCAACTGACACCTACTCTACATCATACCCAACCTGCTCTGTGACGGGTTTATCTTTTTCTTTTTTTAAAACGTGAAATCTGCCCTATGACGGGTCAGGTCGGGTTATGGTCCTATTTGGATTTTATTTTTAATTTTAAAATAAAAACCACTTATGTCTAACTGTGATTGAACCTGCAACCTGTGGCAGCACATATATTACCCACTACCACTTCTCCCATTGGGTGTCTGCACAAAGAACTCACATAAGTTAAAGGTGAGTGGGCTGGGCAGTCAGTTACAACCAAGACCGGAACCTGACTTGGATTACAAACTTGAAACTCATACCCGCCATGAATCCGACCAACTTACTATCAAACCTGCCCGTAACAGGGTGGGTCCCCATTTAAACCCGACCCATTACTGCGATCTCTACCCACAAACCATTGTTTATACCTTGCATATCCTTTTGGTCTAGGGTCATTTAATCCCCTTGGATTCTTTAATTTTGAATAGAGGTTGCTAATGTGTTATATATTTTAATATTCTGTTGTTAAGGCTGTTCGAATTGGAGACTTGGAGCTGTTTCGCTCTGTTGCAGAGAAGTTTTTCAGATACCTTCAATTCAGACCGGACCCACAATCTCATTGTGAGGCTGCGACATAATGTCATAAGGACTGGACTACGCAACATCAGCATTTCTTATTCCCGCATATCGCTGGCTGATGTTGCAAGAAAGTTGAGGTTGGACTCTGCTAATCCAGTGGCAGATGCTGAGAGCATTGTGTCCAAGGCAATCAGGGATGGTGCTATCGATGCTACAGTGGACCACACAAATGGTTGGATGGTTTCTAAGGAGACTGGGGATGTGTACTCAACGACAGAGCCTCAGATTGCTTTCAACTCGAGGATTGCATTCTGCCTGAACATGCACAATGAGGCAGTCAAGGCACTCCGGTTCCCTCCGAATTCCCACAAGAAAGAGAAGGAAAGTGCTGAGAAGAGGCGTGAGAGACAGCAACAAGAGCAGGAACTTGCAAAGCACATTGCTGAGGAGGACGACGATGAATTTTGATGGGTAATTTGGATTTGCTTGCGTTCGTGTGCACTCACAGAAGGCCATTGTTTTTCAAGTCTTTTAACATTATGGGTGATGGTGTTTGGTCGCGCACTTCTTGGATTGATGTTAAGTCCCAGTAGATTTTCATATTGTAATGTCATTTCGAAATTATTTTCTTTCATGTTTTCCAAATTGGCTGTAGCATATCTGGCTCTCTCATCTGAGCTTGTTTTTGTCTGATAAAATTATTATTTTCAAGTCATTAGATATGCTGCTTGGACAAGACTGAAAGCAATAGTCATATTACAAGCTCGATGTTAGGATTTACTCCCTGGTGGTAGGCGCCTATCTAAGTGGCTGCTATTGCCATTTGCTCTTGGGGGTTTTGTATTGCATATTACTCTTTATGGTCTTATTAATTAGCATATTGCTCAAGATTCTGTATTTCATGTTTCACAAGATTTTTCTATCCTAATGTTTGAAGGTAATGGCTTAAAGCTTGTTTCTTTTTACAGAATGTCATTCAGCCAACACCAATGTCATTGGATTTATGTAATAATGTTGATGATGACAACATTTGCATTTTGGTTACCAACTTTACTCGTAATTCGAACACGATTTTCTACTGCATATTGCGTTTTGGTGTGAACAGATTGATTCCACACACCACGTAGGTAGGACTGTTGGAAGTATCAACCTAGTAGGTATCACAGAACCCTTCTGAAGGGCTTAAATGTGGTGCACAAGAGGATCTACCCAGGTCAGGTGGCTTGATGACATGAGAGAGGACCTATAGTACATATGCTATTCCCATGTTGAGATTAAAGGTGCGCCAGGATTGAGATTTTGTTCTGATGTCAGATTTTCAAAATGTAGTTTGAAGAAATTATGCATCTTTTATTGAGAGTTTTCAAGAGAGAAAGGGTAGGTGTTTATTTTCTCATGTAAGGGGTTTCTAATGGGATCCAAGTATGATCACTAACCCTCACCCATCTGCCCATCCTGTTCTTCTAGTTGCACATGCCAGACTGATATTCACCCTTGGATTAAGTCAGAAAAAGGTGCACTGCATCAAAGGTTAAACCTTTGAGCCCCATTAATGTCTTTAACCGGACCAAACCTCTTAAGAGGTTTCTGACTTAGAGAATTCTGTGAGTCCACCTTTGAAATTCAATCCATCTAAAAATGATTCCCACCTGTTTACCATTAGAAGGAAAACTTCTCCCTACTCACATGGCGAGTATGTCACCATCAGATTGATGAGGTCTGAAACACATGACTGAAATATAAAGAACAAATAGAGTCAGAAACATGTGTTTTTACCAATCATCAATTCAAGGGTGGATGTATTGCTAATTGTGTTTGAGACTTTTCTTGATTAAGTGATTTTGATCATTCTAGATTTCAAAGATAACCAACCAACCACCAAATTTTACCCTCACTGCACCATACTTTATTCAGGATGGGTTGCCAGGGTTAAAGCACAAAAAAATTTCAGGTTGAACCTGGCCTGTTTATTATTCATTGCCCACGGTTAGAAATATCTTATCCAAATGTGGAATATTGGGTTATGTTGGGATTGATAGGTGGGTCATGTAAAAGAATTGGAACCCATATAATCCAATGCTACTAGACTACTAATTTCGACAGAGTTGGACTGCAGCAATTAGTCCTAAGTTCAACTACTCCTGTTGGCATCTGTAACTGGGCCCTCGTGTTATTGCATGTGATGGGGCCCGGCACACTCTTTATGCGTCCCTCACTTATTGCCCAAAAGTATTCTAGTGATTAAAAGTTCCTTAATTGAATTGTCATTCTTGTTCTCTCTTAGTTTAAGGAAATGTTAAGTTTTCCTAATCTCATCAAGTTCTCTCTTTAAGCTTGATTGTGCAACAGAGGGAATTTTTTCCTGTTTGTCCGATTTGTGGTTCAATGGACAGTGGAATTTCTGCATTCCTATTTCTCCTATTGGAAATCGAAATCCTCTTTTATAAAGAAAAATAAGTTTTTTTTTTTTTAACTTGTTACAAGGAAAATGTCCCAAACAAGGACCACAAGTTGAGAATGATCAATGTTCTCCTATGAGCATTTCCAAGTCAGTCTGGTACTGTGGGGCCACTTGGGTCACCTTTTGCCAATGTAGTCCGTGGGTACTCTTTTTATCTCATGGTCTACATTCAAGTCTATAATTTACACTGCTTAGCCTTTATTAGCTGTTAGATTGAATATCAAGAAGATCTTGACCATTAAAGATGCTAATTACAACTTTTAACGGCCGGTTAAATTAAGAGTTAGGATAGTTTGATGGGCCGATTTTTTTGGATCTTTCTGTTCCACGGAAAGCCCTTATCCATCTCTCCTGTCACCCGTTGATAAACTTGCATATAAGGGAGGGCCCCACGAGTTAGATTGCATATAAGCTATATGCCCCCAAAAAATACAAGTACAAAAAAAAAAAAAAAAAGAAAAAAAAGAAACGAAAAACACAAGCAATATGCCTCCTAATAATAAAATATGAGTTGGTTCGATTACAACGCGCACTTTAATGATCTTCTCACCATCATCAACCACCTAATATCTGTCTCTCTCACTAGATACTAAGCTTAGATTTATTATACTTTTGTCACTAAGTTCCTAAAATGGATAATGTTATTTGTAAGGGATATTTGCGGATATGACTCCCTGTGCCTATATCTAGAATTTACAAATAACTACCTCTATTTTTGGTATTTCAATAAAAACCACCATTTCGTGAAAATATTGGGTCAACTCAACCAAAATGCCAAGTCATGGTCTTGTCGTAAAACCAAGTAGAGTTTATTTCATGGATAAAGCTAAGTAAATAGTAAATTGCAAAGTTATTACACTAAAGGGAATCCACGGGTAGCTCAGTTGGCTAGGACCACGATTTGCATTTAGAGTTGTAGGTTCAAACTCACTACCACACTAAGGCTATAGGTATTACCCGGCTCTTTGTGCCCGGAGGGATTAAATCCAGCCCAAAGATGGAAACCCTCCGATAGCTAAAAAAAAAAAAAAAAGTTGCACTTAAAGGCTTTTTTCTTTTGAATGAATGGGTTCTAATTAAACCACAGAAGTGGTCAAATGACCTATTTTTTACCTTTTATTATCAGTAAAGGTGACTAGCGGATCAATGTAGTATAGTAATAACTATAGATGGTTGAATGTTAAACCAAAAAGAAAGGTCATTTTACAATGGGGTTGCTTAGTAATTGGCAACCCGCATGTTATAGGTGTTCAATATTGTTCCTAGGTTTGCCACTCCTTTCCACTTGTGTGAGCTTCTTCTCATGGTATTACTTTATTTTCCCACTTGAACGGGCTCTCTTTGGTCCTAGCCGGCTAGCCCCCTAGAGGAGAAAAGAAAAAGGGAGGTCATTTTTTTGTAAATACTAGAAAACACTAGCTGGTTGTTATTATTGAAAAGTATTTCCGCTGCCTTTACCAACGCCTTGAGGTTTTGGTAGGAATGGTTAGTTAAAGAAATTCAAGATGGTATCAGAGCCAACCGGTCGTGAGTTCGAATCTCAGGAGGAACGACTCGGTACAAAAAAAAGAAAAAAGCGCGTGCCACAAGGTGCGCCGGCCGGAGTTCCACCTGAGGGGGAGTATTGAGGAGTGGGCACCACCCGAGGGGAATATTGAAAAGTATTTCCGCTGCCTTTACC